>LQNS02000210.1:14022687-14045180 GCA_001587735.2 Parhyale hawaiensis
TTTGAAATCTGAATTTTCTCCTATCTTATTCCCATAGAGCGTGACAGGAAAGATATAAATAAATAAATAAATAAATAAATAAATAAATAAATAAAAACACGACGTGAATTATTATATAGTAGATGTTAAGCAATGCATCTCCAAGAATAATTGTCAGATTGTTTGTTCATGAAAGATTATTGTAGAAGATAATAAAGAAGTGCATCTTCGAGAGTTATCGAGATGCTAGCAGGAGATTATTTAGCCAGGGTTGTTGAGGTGTTATTCGTATGTTCCTCAAATTTGTCTAAGCCCATTTTATTGTTGGATGTTGAGAATCATGTTGACTGTGTACAGTCGAATGACGTGGGTGCTGTGTGCAGCTTCCTCCTACTCTTGTCGATGCAGCGTAGGTTAAATTTTTGCTATAGATTTGTATTTTGAACTATATAGATCATGATACATGGTTTTGAGTTTACAAGGATGTTTTTTCAAAGCATTCATCTCGTATCTGATTAGCAGTGAATTACTAAATTGCGGGAAAACTCGAATATTTTATTGATATAAATTATAGTTACTGACTCTATCGTACCCTAGGTCGTGCTTTGTTTATACTGAGACTTCTTTAATTAAAGCGGAGAATCTTTCTGCTGTTCTTTCTTTTCTTTGATATTCCCAAGTGTTGTGACCCTCCATTCTTTTGTTAGCAATGTGTTGTCTTTCTCCGCCTACTACCTACGTACGTACCTCTTCTGATATTGCATGTATCAGGGTCGTGGAGTCGGGTTTACCGAGTCCGACTCTTACTGCAACTTCTGAGCACTACGAATGTCCGCTTCCGCAACTTCGACCCTCTGGGCCTTCAATTGCCTGACGGCTCCTACTGTAATTTTTAACAAAAT
This sequence comes from Parhyale hawaiensis, assembly GCA_001587735.2. Classification (NCBI taxonomy): domain Eukaryota; kingdom Metazoa; phylum Arthropoda; class Malacostraca; order Amphipoda; family Hyalidae; genus Parhyale; species Parhyale hawaiensis. The sequence continues at coordinate 14,023,569 of LQNS02000210.1, forward strand.
TGCCTCAATATACATATAATAATAATAGAGAGCACTCTGAGAGCGCATACCTCCGCCAAGCCAGGCAACAGTAACGAAAAATTCAAATAAGTTCCCGAAACCGCGATTTTCTTTGTAGGCCTATAAACACCAAAATCTAATCATTTGTGCCTTTCGATAGTATTAACAGTTTCTGTAATTTTCATGAAGATCCGTTCATTACCTACTTTTTGAGTTATGCTGCTAACAAACATTATGACCAACAGAAGTCAAACACACAAACGGACCAACCGATCATCACCAAAATTTAATCATTTATGTCTTTTAGCATTACTAACAAGTATTGTAAATTCATAACGATACATCTATAACTTTTTGAGTTATTGTGCTAACAAGAATAAAATCAAACACAGCGACCAACACACGAACGAACAGATCATCACAAAAATTTGGGTCACTTACTCTTCGTAATATATATACCTAACAACTCATGTAAATTTCATGAAAATCCGTCCATAGCTTTTTGAGTTATGGTATTAAGAAAAAATAGGCAGACAAACAAACAAATCAACGGATTTTCACCAAAAGTTAATCATCTGTTACTGCTAACATGCTTAACAATCCGTGTAAATTTCATAAAGATCCATTCATAACTTTTTGAGTAATCTTGGCGACAAACAAAAAGACAAATTGATAAAATACGACAAAAACATAACCTCCTTGGCGGAGGTAATAATAATAATAACTCAACAAATTTGGCATATTTACACTGACGCGATATTTCATTCCTGAGATCTGCGTGTGTGGGACTGCCACTCCTACAAATTCGAACTCTGCTGTGTATTATTCGTACCACAGTCAATAGAAAGACTTTTCAATTTGCTCCATTTCAGTTGTCACTCTTTGCGTCTCATTAGTGGGAGCTCCTCTTCTGCTGGCGTTGTATTGGCAATGCCAGGTTGTAGAGTTTGAGTCTGAACTCGTGGGGGAGGGAGGGGGGGGGGAGCTAGCTGGCAGAGCTTACGATGGTACAGTGTGTCCCCGGCACTGGTCATATATTAGCCGAGTGGCCCCACTTCGCTAGATGAGAGACGTTGCTGAAGCTACGTACCTTTCAGTAAGGCATCACAGCACTGTCGTATATTGAGGCGCGTCTGTACAGTAAGTTGGGCGTGACCACACGGGGAAAGTTTCACGTGTCCCACCAGTAATAATTCGTGTTTTAGCGATGGTAGCGGTGCCAACGTAGATTATTGCTATTTGCCTATCTTCTAATAACTAATATGCCCTTGCTGCTTCTTGATCATTTGGCACATTTATTATCAATTTCTTAATACGTATTTACTTCATAGTCAATACCTGACGTCAATCTCAAAGCGGGCCGTATCCCAGTCAGGATATATATGGGCCTCACTCACCCAAGGGATGTGCCGAGTGCCTTCTCCGCAGAGTATGTTGCATTTGGCTGCAGATGCTGCTGAAAAGATTAGCTTGTAGCGTTATGTAGGCTCTCTGTACTTTCCCCTTCGGCTAAGATTGATCTAATAGAACTCATTTGAGTTCGACTTAACTTCTAAACTAAATCATACAAAATTAGATCGCTGTTATATAGCCTTCGTATCTAATACGGCGGGAAAACCCACAGTATAATAATTCCCTTCGGCTCCGCGAGGTGAGCCGCCGATTGGTGGTAAACGACTCGTCCCATGGGACTCCCACCTGCTCTCTTGGGGGGGTCATGGAAGGAACTCCCCGCATCAGTGTGTTTTATTTCTTCTGTCTTCTCTCTTCTATTCTTTTTCCTTCTCTTAGAGATTCTTTGCGCCTTTTTTCATGCCAGTAACAGCGCACATGGCCGACTTGAAACACTAAATACTAATCGGCTTATCACTATATCCTTGCATCGATTTGATTTATAGTCTTCTGTGGTATTCGCACACGGGAGCTTCACTGAGCATCACTGCTTGGATCTCACTATACTGTGGGTGCGGCTGTGGTTAAACCTGGAGTTTAACAATAATAAATACTAATCGGTTGTCCGTGGTGCTTCACACGGCGACCTCACCGAGCCTCACTGCCGAGCCTCGACAGTGGGAGCGGTGGTAACCCTAGGAGAATAATAATAATAATACTCATAAATATCCAAACTTAGATAAAACTGCGATATTCTATTCACCGCCACATTACCAGCGCCCTTACCAAATTAAGTAAGACTTCCGGTAAGAACGCCCTAAGAGTTCCATGTATATATATCTCTTGTAAAGTTAATCCTAGTTTTCTGGCGACAAACATCAGCCTGCTTGCCTGTCAGCATCTCCGTGCGGAACGCACTGGTAGCTAAGCTATTAATAACTGTTACTCCCAAGTGAGTGTCATACCTCAGAGTTGCTTTTGCAATGTGCGCTCCCAGTCGCTAGTTATTTACCGCTGCTGTAGTGCATTTGAGTCATTTTAGTTGCGGCTATATTAAGGATAATGCTAATATCGAAATGTATACTATTTCTAATACCAGAGTTGTGTAAATAGAAGTACTTGTTTAAATGTACTGTAACGTAACTTCCTCTATGGTGTTAACGTTAGGCACATCTCTGCTCTCCAGTGAGGTCGTTCTTTCGTTGTCAGAATCAACAAACTATTTGCAATGCATGCTTTTTATAATTCGCCTTATTTTAAAACTACGGTTAGCTAAACGGTTGATTTCTAATCGTGCCCATCAACCCTAGTAAATCGTTTTGATAAATATTAGGAGAGACACCCTCCACAGCTAAGAACACCTCCTCCAGGAGTCAAAGCTTTTAACGGCCAAAGCTTCGGAGGCCACCTCAATCCATAATCTTCTCTCTTCCGCACAAACTAATTTGACGTCTCCAAGCTTCACAGATCTGCAGGTATAAATCGTGCTTATGTGCTCGTCTCATTGGCTTAGGTTTTCCCCTTTTTCTTCGAGGCAGGTGGCCCTGTCGGATCTGCCTGTAGCAAACCGTGCAGTCCCCTTTCGAGACTATTATCCAGTAATCAAGCAGGACCTGCGCGAGCTATGGCAATCCCAATGGCTAGAGCAGAGAAATAACAAACTACGAACAATCAAAGAAACCGTCCGACCGTGGCACTCGTCAAATAGCGACGATCGCCGAATGGACGTCGTACTGTGCCGACTACGTATTGGGCACACNCACCATGTAAAAATTTCATAAGGAAATAGTCGTACACTTCCTGGAGTTTGAAAAGTTTCAGTTCGTTATACATTGAATTTACGGACATCATCGGCACATTATTATGGTTTCTTCTGACCTGTAGTATCACCCTTAGTAATAATAACTCAACAAATTTGGCATATTTACACTGACGCGGTATTTCATTCCTGAGATCTGCGTGTGTGGGACTGCCACTCCTACAAATTCCAACTTTGCTGTTTATTATACGTACCTCAGTCATTAGCAAGACTTTTCAATTTGCTCCATTTCAGTTGTCACTCTTTGCGTCTCATTAGTGGGAGCTCCTCTTCTGCTGGCGTTGTATTGGCAATGGCAGGTTGTAGAGTTTGAGTTTGAGTCTGAGCTCGTGGGGAGGGGGGGAGCTAGCTGGCAGAGCTTACGATGGTACAGTGTGTCCCCGGCACTGGTCATATGTTAGCCGAGTGGCCCCACTTGGCTGGATTAGAGACGTTGCTAAAGCTACGTACCTTTCAGTAAGGCATCACAGCACTGTCGTATTCTGTATTGAGGGCGTCTGTACAGTAAAGTTGGGCGTGACAACTCTGGGAAAGTTTCACGTGTCCCACCAGTAAGAATTCGTTTTCGGCGATGGTAGCGGTGCCAACGTAGATTATTGCTATTTGCCTATCTTCTAATAACTAATATGCCCTTGCTGCTTCATTTGGCACATTTATTATCAATGTCTTAATACGTATTTACTTCATAGTCAATACCTGACGTCAGTCTCAAAGCGGGTCGTATCCCAGTCAGGATATATATGAACCTTACTCACCCAAGGGATGTGCCGAGTGCCTTCTCCGCAGAGTATGTTGCATTTGGCTGCAGATGCTGCTGTAAAGATTAGTTTGTAGCGTTATGTAGGCTCTCTGTACTTTCCCCTTCGGCTAAGATAGTTCTAATAGAACTCATTTGAGTTCGACTTAACTTCTAAACTAAATCATACAAAATTGGATCGCTGTTATATAGCCTTCGTATCTAATACGGCGGGAAACCCCACAGTATAATAATTCCCTTCGGCTCCGCGAGGTCAGCCGCCGATTGGTGGTAAACGACTCGTCCCATGGGACTCCCACCTGCTCTCTTGTGGGGTCATGGAAGGAACTCCCCGCATCAGTGTGTTTTATTTCTTCTGTCTTCTCTCTTCTTTCCTCTCTTAGAGATTCTTTGCGCCTTGTTTCATGCCAGTAGCAGCGCACATGGCCGACTTGAAACACTAAATACTAATCGGCTTATCACTATATCCTTGCATCGATTTGATTTATAGTCTTCTGTGGTATTCGCACACGGGAGTTGCACTGAGCATCACTGCTTGGATCTCACTATACTGTGGGTGCGGCTGTGGTTAAACCTGGAGTTTAATAATGATAAATACTAATTGGTTGTCCGTGGTGCTTCACACGGCGACCTCACCGAGCCTCACTGCTTAACTCACACTCGACAGTGGGAGCGGTGGCAACCCTCGGAGAATAATAATAAAAATACTCATATATATCTAAACTTAGATAAAACTGCGATATTCTATTCACCGCCAGTACCAGCGCACTTACCAAATTAAGTAAGACTTCCGGTAAAAACGCCCTAAGCTTTCCATGTACATACATATCTCTCTTGTAAAATTAATCCTAGTTTTCTGGCGACAAACATTAGCCTGCTTGCCTGTCAGCATCTCCGTGCGGATCGCCCTGGTAGCTAAGCTAATAATAACAGTTACTCCCAAGTGAGTGTCGTACCTCAGAGTTGCTTTTGCAGTGTTCGTTCCCAGTCGCTAGTTATCTACCGCTGCTGTAGTGCATTTGAGTCATTTTAGTTGCGGCTATATTAAGGATAATACTAATATCGAGATGTATACTATTTCTCTAATACCAGAGTTGTGTAAATAGAAGTATTTGTTTAAATGTACTGTAACGTAACTTCCTTTATGGTGTTAACGTTAGGCACATCTCTGCTCTCCAGTGAGGTCTGTTCCACTTCGGAAGAAGGTATACTTGGGGTTCTCTTCAGCAGATCTATCGCTCTTGCAAAAAAATAACGTGTTATGAGTCTGTCACCCCAAATATAATTATCGTACCTATTGCGCATTCGTTGGTTTAGCTAAGTTAAAATTTAAAATTTTTGAAAAAACTGGCATCTGAAAACGTATTTTCTTCGGGGTTACCAGAAAGGGTAAATGCAGCTGGTGTTCGTCGTTCTTTCGTTGTCAGCATCAACAAACTATTTGCAATGCATGCTTTTTATAATTCGCCTTATTTTAAAGCTACGGTTAGCCAAACTGTTGATTTCTAATCGTGCCTATCAACCCTAGTAAATCGTCTTGACAAATATTAGGAGAGACACCCTCCACAGCTAAGAACACCTCCTCCAGGAGTCGAATCTTTTAACGGCCAAAGCTTCGGAGGCCACCTTAACCCAAAATCTCCTCTCTTCCGCACAAACTAATTTGACGTCTCTAAGCTTCACAGATCTGCAGTTATAAATCGTGCTTGTGTGATCGTCTCCTTGGCTTAGGTCTTCCCCTTTTCCTTCTTTCCTCAGTCATCTAACTGATACTGGCAACAGCTCATAGAGGGCTGGGACGTAAGTCTTGGCAGCTCTCTCGGAATGGGCCTGTTAGTCCGTCGACTGCCGCCAATCTAATCTAATGTCTTTGCTGTTCTGCCTTTGCTACGCCTGTGTCGAAAGCTTGTTCGTAGTGCGAGTAATACAGGAAGTTCTTATTTGGGTCACTCTAGTTTTGTATATTCCTTTTATTTAGGTTCAGAGTTTTTAGTTCTAGATGCTCGACATGTGTACTTGTGACTAAAGACTAATTATATTAGGTATCTTTATTTGAAAACTTAGATAAAGAACTGCATAAAACGAGCGTGACTCAAAACGACGACTTCCTGTTCAATTTTTCTTATGTACTTTCTTATCAGTTATTCTGTATAGCTGGTGCTACGCTCTTCTCTGATGTGACACCGGCAGTCAAGTCTTGTACTGCCTTTGGGTGCTGCTAATGTTGAAACCACCTGATCATGTGTCGCCATATTGGCAGGGATGTTCGCTGCGCTATCAGTTGGTATGCCACTACTAACATTGATCTATCTATCTTCCGGCGTTATTCTCAACCCGGCCATACTCGGCATCTTTCTTTTGCTACTCACCGACAAATCATATCTATAACGGTATGGCTAAGTGTAGCTTATAAGGTACTTCTATGCTGACTTCTATTTTGCATGACCCTTCTAAGGGATATTTTAAACATACCTTGCAATAAATTACAGTACTCTTGTGTGTAGCTACAGCGAAATCTTTATGTATTTCTATAGGAGAAGGAGTTCTTCTAGAGAGCTAGTACAGGCATAGTACCGTGCGGTTAAAGAAAGAGAACCGTATTTAGAGCGCAAGTATTGCGCATAGAACAGCGGTGTTGAGAAGGGTGATGGCTGCAGAACAATATGGTCACAAATGTATGTATATATGAATGTGTTCTGTAACTGGAATTAGTGTTAACTGCATTGTTGTCGATGGTACGTGTTAAGTGTTGTAAGTACTTAGTTAATCGGAACGCACAAGTACTAGTCTTTCTAGCGCCGTTTTCCCAAACCTTTTCGTGATCGAGTACCACTTGGAGGTCTCGTTCATTCGCCGAGTACCAACTGGTTCCTCAGGAACTCTAGTCGATCATACATCAGTTTATTCGCAAGTAAAACAGGCAAACGTATTAACAATAAACACAGGACTCTGTTTACGCATACAGTACTACCTTTAAGGCCCTCACGTACCACTATTGGTACGCGTACCACGCAGGCTTGGAACCGCTATTTTAGCCTCTCAGACTTCGTTACTATTTGATCGTGGTTGGTCTTCCGTAAACCGCTAAACCGCAGTGTTGAAGCAGATGCTTCTTAATTTCTCCCAACTTACGCTCGGTTCGACTTGTTGGGCCTTTTTAATCGTAATTAATTTGTGATTAACGCTTAAAGCTCAAACCACAGTGGAGAAAAACCAAACTTTCGTGATTACTGTTCGATACCAGCTGCAGCTAATCATATTACTGTTCATATAACTGTTCGATACCAGCTGCAGCTAATCATATTACTGTTCATATAACTGTTCGATACCAGCTGCAGCTAATCATATTACNTAACTGTTCGATACCAGCTGCAGCTAATCATATAACTGTTCGATACCAGCTGCAGCTAATCATATTACTGTTCATATAACTGTTCGATACCAGCTGCAGCTAATCATATAACTGTTCGATACCAGCTGCAGCTAATCATATTAAATGAACAGAATTGCACTGAACGAATGAAAGGCGTGTTTTGTCTGTCATGATATACCTAAAAACGAGTTCACACGAGAGTCAAATGAACGTGGTCTCTCAACTCCGCGTCCGAACGCGTGACTTAGTGGGTTTATACCGCACAAAAGTGTGCTGTTTCTGAGTTCTAATTGATGCCACATCTGGGACGATATCAGAAACTTGACTAAGTAAAGTGACAGTTACTTAGCCGACTGACTTGTTGGCTAATGTATTTATTGAACCTTCGGTATGCTCACAATTGTATGGACACGTACATCAGAAAATTTCTGGACGATGAATTGGGAGAAAACGTTTTTAACTGTTGCGGCGGGAGCTCACACAAGTCTTTTGACGGCATCTTAGCTCATCAATCGTCCCTAATGTTACATTGCTGCCTGCTCAGCGCAGCTGTGTTATGGCCCAAAGGTTTACTGTAAAATGGTAGTCGTTGTGACAACGAGCTCTCACAAGTGCCCCTAGTGAAGGTTTGGTGCTAGTAGTTCTATTACTACTCAAGTTTTGGGTTTCTCTTTAAATTTGAAGTGAATTAGAGTTGGCAAAGCTGTGCATTTTCTGGTTGGTTGATTACTTTAGAAGCAACGAAAAGTTCGAACGATTGACGGACTCGGATGGCGTCCAAAGGGTATCGAGTGAGCTCGACTTGACCCTTCGCTACTTAGTTTATCATTATAGGTATAACACGCATATACCTAATATAGTGCTATTCCTTCGGGTAAGGTAAGACGAAACCGTGAAGTGAAGGGTTGCGAAAGTCAAGCTGTAATTGGTGAGGTATCTGAACTCAGGATGGGACATTACTTGGAGCTGTGTTGAATTACCTAGTAGCTGCTGGTCAGAAGCTGCGTGTACAGAGGTAGTCTTCGCTGTAGGCCCCCTTGTTTTACTAATTGAGCTGATAATTTTTACGTGCGCGTACTCTATATGTGCACTGTTGATTCAAGAGGACATACATCGAGTACCTAAAGCTAAAACTTTTGAACCTTACTTATAAAATTGCACAAAACAAGGGGAAGAATGGCTTTTACTGTATGGAGGACTGCCTGCGTAGTCAACCGCCCCGTGACAACCGGTCCCTAGGACAGACAAAAGTTGGACCAGGTTTCAGGGCCAAAGTAATGAAGCGTCGACATTGATTATACTTCTTGCTTCGTGTGAAATGTTGCCTGGCATTGCAGACTTCTGAAGAAACTTATAGCCATCTCTTCAATACTCTTTTCGCATGAAGGTTTAATTTCTGTGAGCTGGCTCATGATTAGCAAAGTACGCGGAAGGTCATTGGAGCAAGTGGGTAAGATTTGCTGCAGACTAGAGCCTCCGAGAGGAACGAAGGCCAACAAAAGTTTCGTTCAAGAAAATACTTCCCTTGGATTAATTTTTTTTACCTGAATGGTGACGCTTTTCACTGAAGTTAAAATTAGAATTGAAGTTAGCAATACCAACGTGCGTCAAGAACACCCAGATGCGGTTCATTTTTTGGCTGGTATACCTAGAGGAAAATCTTTGCGCTGTATTTTCCTGAACGGGAGGGAGGGTCCTTCCTGGCCGCATCGAAGGTAGCTGTTCTCACATAATTTCACCAGTTGAGATGGCAGTTGAAGGGCATCGTCTTTAATGAAATCGGTGCCCCAAATCTATGAAGAAGTGTCCAGCAAACTCTTCGCCGTCATTTCTGACGGCAAATACGCTAGTCATTCGTAGTTAATCTCACAAGGCTGCATGAGTGGCCCACGTAGCTATTTTATTACTAGTATTAGCATTGGCCCGTGTCAGTTGAGTATAAGCAGAACTTCTTGAAACGATTGAGTAGATTTTACTCTTATTAAACATCGTCAATGGTAAGCAAGTTAGATTTTACGGATTACACACGATCTTTATTAGGCACGAATTATATGTATATTATTATTAAAATATACCATACTTCAGCCGTATAAAGTCTTTACCTATGTTCCATATATTACCTTTCGATATGCTAGTCTCAGCTGGTGGACTGACTGTAAACGAACGTGTAAACTGTACCGGTTACAATAGTACTGATGCGTAAATGCACTGCACTGATATTTATTTAGAACTATATATAGCCTTTTCACTACATCCATTTCGCGCCCTCCCTAATTTTATATATATATGTATGTATATGATGCAGACTAGTGGTTATATTATGACTTTATGCCATAATGACGTCTGTCGTAAGAAGGAAAAGAGATATATTCGTCTCCCGACTTACTTCACAATGGTAATGCAGATATTTATGCTGTGATTTATACCAGAACAAGAAAAAATTATTTATGCCCAAGGTATATCAGAGGTTTTTTGTTCGTACATTTTATTGAGGAACCAAGTCTATTAAATCTTCTAGAGGATAAAATAATGATCAAGTAGTTTTTAATGTTGGAAAGTTGATGTTATTTCAGTAGGTAATTTCTTTATAACTAATCCTAATGTCGTAATTATGTATATGTACTCCAGCTTATCTCTGCCTAAGTGACACACTCTCCAATCTTGCGATTACCTTCTATATTCCCCCATGTTATGTACGACACTTATGTTTGAATATCTGCGGTGTAATGATGATAGTTACACTCTAATTAATGATGTCATTCTATTTTACCGTCTATTAAAGTAAAGGTTCGTGCAGCAGATACATCCCTTCTAGGGCCCCGTGAAATGTGCGGCTGTAGTTGATCACAGCTGGTGACAGCTGTGGCGTCGTAGGCGGATGGCTCTTCACAATTGCGCCCCCCTCCCCCCGGCTGGTTCCATTAGCGAGTAGGTCAGTGCCCTCCATCCTACTCCCTCCGCCCTCAGGGGCATATTGTGGCCGGCCCTTTCCCTGCCACAACATGTTTGGGCATCACGCACCCAAAGGTCCCGAGTGCCTTCTCCGTAGGGGATGTTGCATCTGGCCGCAATTCCTGCTGGCGAGGTTAGTTTTGTAAAATTAGGTAGGTTCTCTATTTTTCCCTTTCTGTTCCTCGAGGTGGGCTGTTGATCGAGACACCGACCTAGTTCGTGGAACTTCTCTACTCTCTCTCGTGTGGAAAGCCTCGAATGGGGCCGTCCATCCGAGTGTCTTTCTCTATACTTTGCGCCTTTTTCCCGCCAGTAGTAGCCCACTGAGCTAATCGAGATTTTCCGGCAGGAATGCCGAGATAAAATATTCATACTGAGCTATGTTGATAAGACCGAGTCTGCACCGTACGGATCGCTCATCGGGTGGATGCGGTGGTAAAACTACGACTATAATAATAATAATCCTCCCTCCTATTGGACCATAAACGGAAGAAGTGCTGACGCCGCTTTGCTGAGAAGTAAGATTCCTTACTTGGCTTGGGACTTGAACGTCCGACCTCGTGACACTCGTGGCCAGTTGGTCTACAGGTATATCTGCAGCATAAATCGGTGTGAGTGGGTTTCCCAGTCGGGGGTGTGGTCAACTTGACTTTACCTAACCATGTACAGCTTATCTAAAATTTACATTTGGCCTTTTTTAAAAACGCAATTACGGAAAAAAAAAACAACACCTCGCTCGCTTAACCTGACCTAATATTTGGAATCTTTATCTATTACCTTTCTTCGGTGTGCGTGAGTCACTAGCAAGTTAGCGCATGACGTTACGGTTGGATGCGTAGACTTTACGTCCTTATGCGTTGTTGCCGTGTAGGTAGGGAGGCCCGCTGCGCGTTTTGAACTTGATTCTGTCGAATGCGACAGGTCCTCAACTTTGTTCTGGCGGAGTGTGAACTACGCACTCGTGTATTTGATGGTAGCTGGGTCGCTGAGTCGGGCACTTTTGGGTAGGCCAGGAGTCAATTACCTGTTTTGTTTAGAAAAAGACTGATTGGGAGTCGGTGGGAGCTGTACACTGTTAAGAGGCCAAGATGCCAAAATCGGAAACTGGCTGGAGTCGCAGTCGGACTTGGTCCATATGAATCCGCACCCTGGAGGGTAGGAGCCTCGTTCGGCTCGTGCTTCAGCAAAATTTGTTGCTTATGGCCCACCAGGCGGTGCCGTCTGGCCATCGGAAGTGAGAAGCTAAAGGGTGCTGGTTAAGTACGTGGTCTGCATAAGATTCAGACCTGTATAATATGTGTGCCTCTAAGGTAGGTCAGGCACCTATTCTAGCTGAGCCGGACCTATACTAACCCAGCCTAACCCATTCTAACCTAACACAACCTTTGAGGCAGGCCACATAGGCACATACCACTTCGGGGTCAGGTACACTAAGGCTATTTTTCACCTCGTAGTGTAGATCGCACGTTTGGCCTTCGGGACAGTTATTTTGGGCTCCTATACTGGTGCCCTGAATTTCTGTTTTTTCTCTTTCTCTCAATTTCCTGTGCATTCTACGTGACATGCTACATGTTCCTTTTTTCCTTCGCCTTTGGAATGACAGCGAGCTCTGTTGGTATTGAGGCCTAAACAAGGAAGTTTATTACAATATTTATAAGCTGAGACCTGTCGTGTATATATATAGAAATTGGTGTTGACGCTTTCCGCTAAGACAGTACGAGTGTTGAGAAATACAGTAGACATAGTGCCTCTTAGGAAAATTTTAGGCGAACAGCCTTTTTATGAGCCGCTCTCTTCTACAGGCTTCCTAAAATTTTTCAATTAGGGACCATGCAGCACTGCGCTTGTGTTTATCTAGAACTAAGTAGCTAGTTCACTATACCCAGTTACGCCCTCCCTAGTAATTGTTTCACTCTGCCTCCCTCCTGACCAACCGGGGCCGATTTTCCTGCACAAATGAATGTGACTTGGCTAGTGTCGTAAGGTTTAGTGTATCCTAGTTACCTCTGTACTGTGTGTAAGTTGGTGTCGTAAGAACTTGATGATCTGTACAGGGTGTTCGGGGAGCTCCTATGTACTCTATACTAAGCCGACCAATCATTTTCACTTATATTAGGCCGACAAGTAAATGTGCACTTTATGTTTCTTATGAGACAGATTTCAGCAGAGAACCCCAGAGTCACATGCATATAACAACAATAAGGACGGCTGAAAGTTACCCCTCGATGGCATCAGTGCTCTATCGGAGGATTCTCCTTATTTTGCTATTGGGTTCAAAATCTAAGAGATAAAAACATAGTTAGAAAAACACTCCGTGACTTCCCGAATAACCCTGACTTTTTAACGGATCTGTTAATACACTGCGTCATCGGACCACTCGCTAAGTCTCTACGCCCGTTTATTCTGTGAAGACTGAAGGAATACTAATTGCAACTTATGGCGGTGTAACTGAGAATATCAATAATCCAGTCAGAAAATTTTATCCAAATATCCTGTGTTATCCGATACTGAGTCTGTAGCTGACAGCGGTGCACCTAGTGGTAGTACTGGTAATAATCATAACCCAATCGAAAATTTTTAGGCAAAGCGCCGATATTATCCGATACTGTCTCCTATATAGCATAGACTATGTACCTCAAACTTTACCATTCGCTTCTTTGTATTACAATATCGCACAACAATAGGCATCGTAGCTATGTAACGCTAACTTCGGGTGCGCTTGCACTACAGCGGTGTCCGGGGAAGTGGTTCTTTTAAGGCATTTGTTTCGACTGCTAACTAAATTATCATTAGTATTCGTATCTCCACCAAGCAGGTTATGTTTGTTTGTTCTTATTCTGTTCGTGTCTCAGCAACATAACTCACAACGTTATAGAGGGATTTTCATACATGTTTCCGTTACTGTGTGGTATGTCGCAAGGATAAATGACAGACTTTTGGTGACGATCCGTCAGTTCGTTTGTCTGTCTGTTCACTATTCTTTTAGTATTGCGTTGCTTGAGGAGGTCTCCGTTCTCGGAGCGCAACTTTAGTTCTTATTACTAAACATACATTCTGCTTCGTTTAAAAAAATCCTCTTTCGTTTGTGAACTCATAGCTAGTGCCGTATCATAACGGATAATTGCTTAAGATCTTCAGATTGGGTAGGGATAGTCTAAATGGGCAATAACATATGTCCGTATGTTCGTTTTAACTCAAGAAATAACCCCACCCTTCTCCTGTGAACTAATTTCAGTATGAGAAGGTGATGACGATGGGCCCCTCGTGCGACTGAGACACTTCCGTCGGAATATTCTGAGCCCATTAACCTTGACGTGTGCGAAAGTTTGAGCTTGAGCGCTGGATTCGCCTCTTGGAATCAAATACTGGTGTTAATCGTAAACCAGTTAGTCTTGGGATGATCGAAAAGTCAATACAGCGAAGATGAATTGAATATTTCAAACAGTCTCAAGGGTAATCGTTTGGCTGTGGACAAATGAACGGGTCCAACGCTCAGGGCTCAAATTTCGGATTAAGTTACGGCTGATTGAATTAGACTATTTCTTCGTACTCTTCATTAGCAACGAACAGTTTACGTCAGTATTATTAACTTGTGTGCTAGCTTCTATAAATTAATTAATACCTGTTTACTTGCTGCAAAATAATTAGTTATCAAGCTTGTTTCGGCATCAACTTTTGACGGGATTCAATGTGGCCAGGAAATTAGTTTGAACGTGAAATTCTTTCGGCGTTAACTTTCAACGGAAAATTATTTCGCCTTGAAATTAGTTTGAACGGGAAATTATTGCGGTATGCAGTTTATTCACCATGAAATTATTTCGCCGTATAATTTCGGGGTGCAACAACTTGGAAGTGGACTTATTTTAACGTGAAATTACGGCTTGAAATCGTGTAGAAAGTATACTAGGGTACCATGTCTAGTAGCCGTCCACTTGACATTAAAAACTACCTGTGTGAAACTAGCAGTGCTAGAAAGCCATATATAAGCTTAAACTGTAGGCTAAGTAGTACCCTACAGTTTAAGACAATGTACGGCTCTCTAGTGCTGCTAGTTTTCACACAGAAAGTTTTAAAGCCTAGTGGACGGCTACTAGCATGGTGGACGAGTACTAGACATGTTACCCTACCGATTATACGAACTGAGGATACTTTATTCTGTACTGACATTATTTACCTATAAATGTTTGTGGATTAAGAAATAATCTATCTACTTGTAATTAAATAATCTCGATATCGTGATTGAATGGCTATATTTACTCATACGCAAAATATTATGCCATGACTACTTGAATGTTTTGCCAACGAGCTTTACGTAGTAATTTTAATGTGTACTAAGCAGTAAGGCCAGCAGTTATGAACTCACGATGGTGTGTTCATTATGTTTCCTTCATTTCGTTTCTTCTACATTGGAGATGCTTTGTTCTGTTCTTCCACTTTGTTCCCTATTTGCTCTTGCCATGTTTGTGGATGTAGTGTGAGGACGACGCCCTCGAGTGCGGGTTCCACGTTTTTATTAATTATTAGTATTGAAGATTGTCACGCAAGATACAAACACGCATTCGTGTTCAGTATCATTATGTGCTGGTGACGAAGAATTATTTCGAAATTATTCCTAAAAAATATCCTTGGAAATTTATTAGTTTAATATAACAGAAAACATTCTCCAACTCTAAACGATCTCGCTGCTTCTATTGAATTTATATTAAAAAATAGAAAATGTTCTGACTCTTGTGCCAGTTTTGTAGGATAGGTGAAAACAAAAAAATTGTTTTTACTTTTTGCCTCTTTTTTCTAAAAAAAAAACTTCTAAACACATTTAGTTTTTTGATGGGACTCCCCCCTTCCCCCCTTAGCATGTGTCCTGTGCGATATGCTTTAAAACGTCGGTGTAATTTATCATAAGTGTGGATGACGTTGTTTAAATTTTAAATATCAGTATTATTATGCAATATCCTATATTGACTTTTACCAGCAATTTTATATATATATATGGCTAAATTCTAAGCTGGGCGCGGCTTTATGGCAGCAAGTATTCTTACTGGCCTTTTTGGAGGCTTCACGGCCCGCCGGTGGTTGTGGGCCGCAAGGTCGGTGGCACCGCGGCCCTCTCTGTTTCCGTAAGGATAATATCTGGTTTTGCAGTCGGGCCGGAGGGCCGTAACTTCCCCTCACTCTTTTTAATAATTACAAGTTTACTAAAAGGGAGGTAGATCATGGCTTAAAATATTTGGCCTCAAGGCGGCTGCAATGTTTTCATATTGGCTGCAAGGCTGGGAAAGAGAAAATATAAGAAATTGGTATTATAGGGTAGCGCTTAGCCTTGGTGAGACTCGGACGTTATGCTTTATGGCTATTTTCCTTGTGTCCTTTCAAAAAGCACTTAATGTTTGCTATTACCCTAAGGATGGTATTTATTTATATTATTTTTGGTACATGTTTTTCACGATACTTTTTTGTGTGTAATATCCAGTGGCGTGCAGCGGTCTGGTTATCGTTTGGGCCAACTCATCACTTACTGTGTGCCCATGAAAACTCGGGTATAGATATCTGTACTTATTGATATGCATGCAAGTCTATGTATGAATATCCTGAAGAGTGCATACTTTTGACCCCGAAGCTCCGCTAAATTTCATCCAATTTGTCAGTTTATTGGTTAGTGCTTCACATGAAAAATTGCAAAGTTATCGACTGTCAGGGAAGTACAACCTTGTATCGGGCCTCTCGGGCTCTCTGCTTTGTCTACTATACCTTCTGCAAAGTTTCCATGTTGAATTAAACATACTTATGCTTACATTGCTCACAATTAGTTTGCTTTATTAGATTTATGTGTAAATCTGCTGCATTGGGTGCCCCTTACCCATCATTTGTATGCCTGTATATACCGCCGCCCGCCTGCACTCTTCACCACACTTTTAATTTTATAATTTCTCTCCTCTTGCCACCGAAGCGTCAGTTCTCTATATCATTGTTCTAGTTTTTCGCTTTATGCTATGTGGTTCTTATTCCTTCATCCACTGCTTATTATATGCAAAGCGAAGTTGAGATGGCCTCCAATTTCATCCGTTTCTCGTATTGGATCTGGCGAAAACATATTTTTTTTACAATTTTTCACAGATCATTGATTTTTTTTTATCGGAAATGCATTCAGGCCCCCCTTATGTGTTTCCAGTTTATGGCTTCCTTTCCTGGCACTGACACGGAGGTATTTCTTGAGTTTATCCGTAAAAGGTTTTTATTATTACATTCCCTTTGAACATTGTTTTAAGGTGTGCAGTTAATTTTAAATTTATTTTCATCTTAGTTTAGTTGTTCATTTTGTTGCTGTTTCTTTTACCTTTATTAGTGAGAACAACTTGAAAAATTTTCAGATGTTTTTCATACATTTATTTCGATGTAGTTGGATGGAACGAGAGACTTATTCAATGTAATATTTTTCCCGTAGATTTGAACTTAGCCGCATTCCCCTCCCAGACTACATCGCTGTGGCTGGCTTCATGTTTGTTGCGAAAATGTTGGAAGTAAAAACTGGAATGTTTCACAGTGTTTATTTTACCTACTAACATATTTATTGACGATCTTACTGAAAGGTTAGGTTTGCTCGTCCGAAGTTAAATAGAGAGCAGCTCAACCAGGAAAATTTATAGTTTTCCCTAATATTACCTAGACCTCCGGGAAACGTTTGCTTCGCGCACTGGTTGCATCCTTTCATCATTTCTTACGTCCGATACTTCGTTCTGTTTCTTCTTCTTCCCGTCATGCCATGGCCATGGGCATTGATCCAACGTGGAAACACCCTCGCGCTCGGGTGCCTCATTTCTCGGTGGTTCCCTTACCTGGCCGTGCGGAAAAGTCGAATTTATGCTAAGCCCACTAGGCCGGATTCATCCAAAGCCCCATTCTCCGACTCATTGAGTGTAGTACAAGCCATCCGAGCATACGAAGCATACCCCGTCATCATCCGAATACCATTTTCGTACTCCTATTCTGATCTTCCTCTTCTTTGCTGACTTGCTGTCCCCATGCGCGTTGATCCTGTGTGGGAACACCTTCGTCCATGGGTTCCCCATATTTCTATCGTCATACTATATGTCTCTTGCTTCTTCCTCTGTTAGACTGCCGTTGTTGCGGTGACGGAGGCTTAAATTACTCAATATAATATTAGTAAATACGCGATACAACAACTACAAGAGGATGGTTAGTCAGTGTGTATTTGTTGGGTGCCTGGTCATGTTGACGTCGCAGGCAATGAGCTAGCCGACGAGGAGTCGAGGCAAGTGGCCCTGTCGGATTTGCCCGCGGCAAACCTTGCAGTCCCCTGCCGAGACAATTACCCACTGATTAAGCGAAACCTGCGCGAGCTATGGCAATCCCAATGGCTAGAGCAGAGAAATAATTAACTATAAACAATCAAAGAAACCGTCCGACAGTGGGACTCGTCACATAGCGACGATCGCCGCATGGCGACGTCGTACTGTGCCGCTTACTTATTGGGCACACGAGACTCACTTACGACTATCTGCGGATGGGTCATCCGCAACCTTACTGTGATGACTGCGTCGTACCTCTCACTGTCTTGCATATGTTGCCCGAGTGTCACACCTTTTCCGACGAGCGGTGGGAATGCTATCCGGACCTACATGGTCGGGATGTCGACTCCTTCCTCCGAGGAATGCTTTCTGAAGGACCTCGCGGCCAATTTAATAGAAATGCCCTCAAGACTTTTCTTACCAGATGTAACCTCTATCATAAACTGCGATGAATCCATTACGATAAATGCTATCGTCAACTAGGGCTCTGCCCGTTTCTAGGTAAATTTCATATACTATATGTAAAATTCATAATGATATTCTTTTTAGTACTTTATGATAAATAAAATGTGTTAAATTCCGCGCCCTGGTGGCGCACTAGCCTGTGGCTAAACACAGGAATAGTTCGGCGCGATATAGGCAGTGTGCCACTGAAGCGCTAGGTAAGGTTTCTACTACTACTACTACAACTACTACTCATCCAAAGCCTCAGACAGTTCCGTTGGCTTCGCCACTTTGACTTGAGTTTGAGGTACTAGCGGCGAATCAATTACGCTTGGGACCTAAAATAGAGTTTCGCCCGATTTAATCGTAATCGGATTTTCGTTGACACTTGCCACACGATTTGTCACAGTGTAGCCAATGCACCGATCTGAACTTGTAGATAAGTCAGGCCCGGCAAGCTTAGCCGACCCACGATTTGCCACGCATATCGATGACACTTTATTAGGCTAACGGCAATGCTCCAGCCTGACCGTTGGTTAAATGTCAGTTGTGTCATTTAAAGGAAATAACGCAACGAAGAAGAAAAAAAAAAGTGAACTAGAACGCCTCGTGGCGTAAGACCATCACCGCGGTGGGGACAAATTCAACGAAGTCGTTTTTGATGGCCAGCTAATCTTAGTTTTTCATATGGATGCTGTGTCCAACAAGATTGGGGCACACCGCCCCGTTCAGGTCGCGTAATAATAACATAGGAAAAATAGAGCGCCTCGTGGCGTAAGACGATCTGCCGCAGTGGAGGCGAATTCAACGCTGTCATTTTGATGGCTAGCTAGGCCTAGTTTTTTGCATGGGTTACATCTAGGTCGACCCACCGAACTCCCTACAAAAAAATTCTGTGAATATTGCTCAACTCCTTCGACCACTTTTTGGGTGGGCAGACATTATCGTTAACATTATCACTCTCATTTTGTTCGTGGGTGATAACTAGAACGCTGCGTGGTGTTAGACCATCACCCACCATGAGTTGAAAGTGTTGAGTTGGCAATTATGTCATTTTTCACATGTAGGTCAACCTACCTGTTTGTCTGCAAGAGATTGTGACGATAGTGTAATGCATTCAGGCAGTTTTTGGGTGGAAAGACGTACAAGTTTGTTGTATATATAGAGTGGGGGAAATAAACATTCGTACACCATGAAACTGTTTATTTAAAAATCTACCGAACCAAAAATAAGTATATATATATATATATATATACAGTATTTGTATTTTTGTGTAAACGACACACACGCAGCAACAAAACAAGTAAATTTCTCTTTAATAGAAATTGTACAACAATTTAGATATTTTGAGTTGAAAAAAATATTCGTACAAGACAAAAAGCGATTTTAAAACAACATTTATTATTTTCTGGCGTTGCCCTTGTTCAGTTCAACGGCAATTAATCTCTTCCTATAGTTTTTTTTACCAAGTCTTGACATATTTCCTAAGGGATTTTAGCCCATTCTTCTTTTCAGTTTTCATTGAGTTCCGGAATGGACTTCGGCCTTCTCGCATTAACGCTTAATTTCAGAAATCGCCACAAATTTTCTATCGGATTCAAATCCGGAGACTCGCTGGGCCATTTGAGTTGTATATGATTATCGGTGACACATTTCTTCGTGGTTTTCGCCGTATCTTTTGGGTCGTTGTCCTGCTGAAAAACGAATTCTTACGATAGCCCGAGTTTTTGAACCGACGCATGGATATGTTCTCTCAGATGTGATACATGTGAGCGTTTATTTTCCCTTCTATGATATGAACGTAACCTGTTCCATGTGATGAAAAGCATCCTCTAAAGCATCCTCTAATCTCGTCCGAACAGCTCTATTTCATTCTCATCCGACCACAACATGTCTTCCCAGAACGACTCAGGCTTGTCCTTGTGCCCGAACGTGAAGTTTTAACCATAATAATAGCTTCCATATTTCGTTTCGACAGTTGGGGGAGTTTTGCGAAGAGTCCGAGGACGTAAACAGTTTTGGTGCAGCTCGTGGGCTTATTGTACGAAGGCTAACGCTTGACCCTGCTGCTAGCAAGGCCTCCTGAAGATCTTTGCGAGTAGTCACGGGATTTTCGGACACTTTCCTGGCCATTTTTTTTAAGCTCTCTGGGAAATCTTTCCAGGCCTGCCAGATCTAAGTTGGTTTTCGACGGTTTCCGAACTTTTAAATCTTTTGATAAATGACCCGATGGTGGTAAACGGTGTTTTTGAGTGTCTGTGATATTTGCCTATAACTTTTCCCGAATTTCCATTCTATTATAATCAACTGTTTTAGTTGCAGAATTCGTAAGCTCCTTGCTTTTGCCATGGTTTCAACTTTCATCTACGATTTCACACGAAATAATGACCCCAAAGCTGTTTATTGACTATACATAGTAGACTTCAAACGTAAAATCTAGAAAATTCTGGAGAGTTCTTGAGGAATCAAAACAATTTTAAAAAGAAAAAACCGTTTTGTACGAATACATTTTTGAGCCCCAGATATGTGAAATAATATATAATTTATATAATCCATTAT
Source organism: Parhyale hawaiensis (assembly GCA_001587735.2). NCBI lineage: Eukaryota > Metazoa > Arthropoda > Malacostraca > Amphipoda > Hyalidae > Parhyale > Parhyale hawaiensis. Next base: position 14,044,172 of record LQNS02000210.1, read on the forward strand.
AATTATTGGTTCTGTTTACATATATCAATTGATAACCTTAACTACAAATACTGTATCAATATATTTATTTTTGGTTCGCTAGATTTTTATTTTAGTTTATCAAATTTATGGTGTACTATTATCTATCCCTTCCTGTATATATAGACACATACAGATAGAAAACATCATCATTTATTTCACTTCGTTTGCGAATGGTAACACGACAAGCACGTTACATGCAGTCAATGTTTATCTGAGAAAATCTAATTTTTCGACAAATTTTCCTTATTACAAGCAGGCTTCCATTCATAAACAATCTGTATCTGGCAAAACAATGCTCTTGATGACACTAAATCAGAATATGGATTAAAAATTGTCGCCTTGGTGTGCCCAAAGGCACAATATGACTAAAGGCTGGTACACCCGCTCTCCAAAAGAACCAAATTCCTCATTTAATTGTCCAAACGTTTTGTTGAACCCTCCTTGTAAACACAGCTTTGAGTTTTCAAAGGAAATGTTAGCAATCAGTTCAGTTTGCTAATCAAGTGCCGTTATAGTTAAGGTTTATATGTATCTATATTTCCAAACTTGGAGGGAACGATAACTCAAAATTCTTGGCAAGTGTGTGCTATTTAAATACAGTAAACACAGCAACGCATTCGGATGTGACGAAACTCGTTCTTTTGATTAGCGTACCACCTCTTAGATAAAGTCTTGCATGTATTGGTCATCCACATGCTGGAGGCACCACCATATTAGCGTTACTGCAACTGTACGACACAGAATAAGTTGTAGCAGCGTTTGTTACGCTCGTTGTAAAAGTAAAGGTTGAGGTGATGGAGCTCCACACGGTGACGGCGAAGCGACCTTTGGCTGGTGCGGCGTCATCGATATCGAGCGTCGGCAGCGTCTTGTCGTCGTCCATTGAGCCGCTCAGGAAGGCGAGGGCGCCGACCCTGCGGAAACCACCGGTAGGATATCAATAAGGTGGTCCTTGTTGAAACCCACAGCCTGTTGCATAGCAGAGTCT
>LQNS02000210.1:14156032-14174845 GCA_001587735.2 Parhyale hawaiensis
CTCTTGTCAACTTGCTGACTGTGTTGTAGTTTGTTTGTAATAGTGATTCCTAAGTCACGTTGTTGGGTGACAGTAGCCAATTCCATCCCATTCATTTTCAATGGGATGGAAGAGTTCATCAGCCCTACGTGCATTACTGAGCATTTGTCGACCAAGTAATTGAGAGCTCAGTAAACTGCGGATGTTTCTTTTGTCATATCAGAAAGTAACTAAAAATTTGGACCCGCCTTACGGCAGAAGCGACGGTGGGCAAATAACAACTTGCCTCAGAAATTATAAGTTGGGGGAGCGGGTGGGAGAATGATCTGGACCGGCGCTGCCCCACCGTCCTCTGTCCCGCTTGACGGCTCAGTTTCCAGAAATTAACACATTGGGGCTCAAAAAACTGGTCTTTAGGGAGCACGATAGCGAGTAAATTTGTGGCAAAAACTAGAGAATTTTCTCATTTATAAGGACAGTTTCTTTGTCGACGCTATCATTGATTTCTCACCACCCGAGCATTCACACATGTAGCTCTTGGTGAACAGCTCTCTGTGTAGTGTAGTTGAAGAAGTTACCTTGAGTTAGTCAAGGTAACTTCTTCAAATTTGGAGAAATATCTGTACGCCGAACAAACTGACTGGACGGCTTACAGTTTGATAGATGTTTTTTTTTTCGGTAAACACTTAGATGTACTTACCACTACACAGCAAAACTCTCAAACAATTTGTTGAAATAACGCGTTCAAAAGAGTAACGTGCAGACCGGCCTTAATATAAGATCTATCTATCCAGAGCTGTGGAGGGCGAAGGAATGAGCGACATAATTTTATGAAGTTCACTTCATGGTAGCACTTCGACCCTATTGCACAAAGGTTGGAAAGGCGTTTGTGATTTAATCAAACTGCATCAGCGATGTGGTAATGTTCGACATGCCGCCCACATGTTATTGTAGTTTGTGGTAGCCGGTATATTATATTGCCGCACCCTTTTCAATAACTACTGGTACCAGAAGACGTAACACAGCTGCACCTTGATTTATGAGTTAAATTCGGTCTCTTCAGTTTGCTCCCGCCTCAGAGGTGCCAGCGATTGGCACAGTTCAGTCAAGATATGCTAAATTCCTAAGCTTCAAACTTGTCGGCTGATTAATTATGAGGTTGTCTTAGACGTAATCTGCTAAGGTTTAAGGCTTGCTAAAATTTAATTCAAAGTTACAAAAACTACTATCATGCAATAAAGTCCGGACAAGTTTCAGCAAATATATGATCCTAGCAACTGTCTCAGTCTTGTTGAATTATCAAAAGACAAAGTCAGTTAGTAGTGCTGCAGCTGAGTGAAGTTCGCTTGCATCGTAAACCTAAAGTCGACACCCCGGCCAGGCCTCAGAAATTAGTACAAATTTTGTAAGAAAAGGGGTAGCTCCGCCGCATAATTTCTTAGCTATCTCAGTTTTGGATACCATGGTTCTAATAATCTACTCAGCACAGCTTTATCTTGACCCGAAACTCATGCGTTGGTCTTCAATTCGTCACACTGAATGAAGTATTAGATGATAATCGCAAACCGATCAAATTTGAAGCTCATACAAAGTTACGAATCGAAGCGCTACTCGACTGAAGTTTGAACAAGTTGAAGCTAAGCGAATGAGATTATCGCAGCAGCTTTTTACTTTTCAGCCACAAAAAAAGGTCACGCAAAAATAAATCATGAAAATTCCCATATCTCTGGCGATATTCGCTGCGGCAGCCCTGGCCATCGCTGCTGCAGCTGAGCCCAGTCCTGGTGAGCAAAATTTATTTTTTGGGTTTTCCTTTAGCCATTTGTTTCTCAACCTTTTACCGGGCAAGTGTTTATATATAATCAGTGCCAAATATTATTCCTGCGGGGGTCTTTTAGACGATTGACATTAATCTTCCCAGATGTAGGTTCCGTTTTACGGTTTCAAGTTATGTGAATATAATATGCGCGAAGGGTTTTAGAGATGTGATATAAAAGCTTGACGTTGGTGTGGCATTAGTTTGTTGTACTACACATTCCATTTTAGCGAAATAATTGAATTTTTCTCAAAATTTACTTTAGAAAAAAATAAATATTATTCACTAACAGTAGTAAATTGAACAATATTTGCACTTAACTTTTGCAACAGACACTAAATCATAGGGGACGTCAGGTTTTACTTATTTTAACTACTAATAAAAATTCTCAAAACACAGCATTTCCATTTCCAGATATATGTATTAAATAATGGACGATGTAAGGATAAAAGTTAAAGACCCTGCAGACGACAGATGTTTGTCATATGTTCGTACCTCAGAGCATCCGAGTGCGTGGCTGTGTCCGTGTAGACAACAGAAAACTCCAGAGTTTTCTGAATTTGTTATTCATTCAGAATTCAGAGAGACATCCGAAGCCTTGCTACCGTACCCTATGCAGCGTCTTTTGATTAGTTAGCTGGCACGACGGTCAACATTTTATCACAGTTTTTTGGTCGACACACAGTTGTATTTGTAAGAACAGAACGAAGGGTTCGACCGCTGTGAAGTTCGAACATCGAACAAAACACAACTCTTAACCTCCTGCCTGCATCTCCTCACAGTATGCCACTCTTAAAGACTCAATTCTTGCCGTGTTCGATTCGCTCACTTTGGGTTAAAAATCTAATCAGTGTAGCTCTCACTTTTTCGGATCTTCAATTACGAGCATTCGATTTTCAACTTTGGATGAAGAACCAGGCGTTAACAGGAGCCGGTTAAGCTGGAGACGGTCTAAAACTCCAGGAATCAACTACTACGCACTATTGAATGCTTATTGTTTCAAGCGTGAACGCTTTGGGATTAACACATAATGCTTGATTCAAAATGGTGAATCAGCCGCCAGATTTGAATTTTGAGACAAGTCAAAGCTGATCGAATTAAGTCATCTGGCTCAAAGTTGCAGTTTCATCTGAAGTTTAGGCAAGTTGAAGCTAATCCAATTAGATTAGCTGGCTCAAAGTTGCAGTTTCATCTGAAGTTTAGGCAAGTTGAAGCTAATCCAATTAGATTAGCTGGCTCAAAGTTGCAGTTTCATCTAAAGTTTAGGCAAGTTGAAGCTAATCCAATTAGATTAGCTGGCTCAAAGTTGCAGTTTCATCTGAAGTTTAGGCAAGTTGAAGCTAATCCAATTAGATTAGCTGGCTCAAAGTTGAAGTTACACAATGTCAAGCTGATCAATTGGACTATCTTGCTCAAAGTTGGAGAAAAGAAGACACCGCACAATCGCGTGCTCGGTGTGAGTTCGAGTCGCACCGCAACCATGTCGGATTTCACAGTAATACGTCAGAGGGAGGGTTGGAGGCAGTACCAGGGCTTGCCGTTAAGTTGGGCTCTCGGTACTGGCTACGTGCCCCGTTTTACAGCGGTGGGCGCTTGAGACTACTAGTGCGCCAGTCGGAGACTGATTAATTAAAGAGGCTGCAGGCGGCAAAGCTTCGGCCTTTGCACACTTGTGGTTGTCTGCAAGTGGCTGCAGGAGCCCCCGCCTTTGGCTCCCAGCGCACCGAAGTGAGCTGGTCACCTGCAAACTGTACGGCACTCTTGGGCGATATTCAAAGTGAGAGACCACTGGATGTAAGGAAGAACTTTTACACCGATTAGAATTTTGTTCGGACTTTGTTAGCCTATTTACCTTTATTTATTTGATTGAGAAGCAAAGGATTCGTTGAGAGCGGTGGCAAGGGGATGCTCCGTTCGTAGCTGTGGGTATTTCTCTTTAATAGAGTGGTAATTTCTGATTCTCGAGAGCTATCGTCTTTCTTTCTGTCAAAAGCTATAAACTTTTCACATGCCATTCAAAATCTTTTGCTTACATCTAAAAATGAAATATCACCCATCTAAGTTATTAGGACGTATTTCCCGTAACAAGAAAACTGTTTTTGCAAAGGCCAAGTTTACCGTTTCGACAAAAGTACGCTCCTGGAAGAACAAAGCTTCCCATTGTGAATAAATGAAAACTTTGTTTGTTTCTGAAATCAGCAGTCGATGCTTCCGATGTCATGGGCGATTCTTCTCGAGACGCTCGCCTGGTAGCGGCGGTGAAGACATGGACGCAGCTGACGTTCACCACCTCCACCAGCGTCATAGTCTACAGCTGCTTCCGTGAAATTCAGAACACGATGTCCTGCAAGAAGAGGAGGAGGAAGTTAAGAAACTTTTATGGTATTTCACAGCCGCATGTGAGGTAAGGGAACGAAACTCGTCATCGTTTGGCTTGACAGAAGTTGAGTTAAACCAACACCACATGACTTGCCTCTGTCTGGAAGTTTGGACAGAAGCGTTAGTTTCTTTCCTTAGAATTGAGTTACAGGTGTTAGAGTGAGATCGATTGCATTTTTGAAGGCTGAAAACTTCTTTTTGCGGAATAAGATTGAGATTTCGGAAGTCTCAAGGACAATCGATTTAGGGTTAACTCCTCAATAGGTCGAAGACAACGCACCTGCATGACGTCCCAGGCAATTCAATCCTTATGGACTTATTATTGCCTACCAATCGATAAAACCTTAAATTAGCCACACATTATCGCAAGTTTTCCCTATTTGACCAAGGTGGGCACCTACGGCCCCTTGCGCCCCTGCAACTTGATTAATAAAGGCCGCAGGCTCTCGACCATTACTATTCTAGCTGTTGGGCCGCATGCGCCCGTATATGTCCACCTCTAACATTTTACAGCATTGTTTCCCTCATTATTCCGCCGCTCCGCGACGGATGCACATAAGCTTCTAAAGTTACAGGAACGTAAACTGTAGCTTTTCACCAAGAACAAGTAGCACGGCTCAGATTTGGTCACTGTCTTATATAGATCTTCACAAAGCTGGGTATCAGAGTGTTTGAAACTCTAAGCAGTGTAGAGCTAAATCTATATTATACTAAAAGTCTGTGAACCGGTCTTGCTTGTGTCTTGCTTGTGTCTTGCTTGTGATCTTGCTTGTGTCTTGCTTGTGTCTTGTGATCTTGTTTGACACATCTTCTTNCACTTCCATTCAGAACACGTTGTCCTGCAAGAAGAGGAGGAGGAAGTTAAGAAACTTTTATGGTATTTCACAGCCGCATGTGAGGTAAGGGAACGAAACTCGTCATCGTTTGGCTTGACAGAAGTTGAGTTAAACCAACACCACAAGGCTTGCCTCTGTCTGGAACTTTGGACAGAAGCGTTAGTTTCTCTCCTTAGAATTGCGTTACAGGCGTTAGAGTGAGATCGATTGCATTTTTGAAGGCTGAAATTTTCTTTTACGGAATAAGATTGAGATTTCAGCAGTCTCAAGGTCAATCGATTCAGGGTTAACTCCTCAATGGATCGAAAACAACGCACCTACCTGAAGTCCCAGGCAAGTCAAGCCTTATGGACCTAATTTTGCCTACGAATCGATAAAACCTTAAATTAACCATACATTATCGCCCGTTATCTCTATTTGACCAAGGTGGGCACTTACGGCCCCTTGCATCCCCGCAACTTGATTAATAAAGGCCGGAGGCCGCAGGCTCTCTACCATTACTACTCTAGCTGCTGGGCCGCATGCGCCCGTAACATTGTCCACCATTGTTTCCCCCCATCCCCCCATGATTCCGCCGCTCCGCGAGGGATGCACAAAAGCTTCTAAAGCTACAGTAACGTCAACTGTACCTTTTCACCAAGAAGAACAAGTAGCACAGCTCAGATTTGGTCACTAATTTATATAGACTTTCACAAAGCTGGGATCAAACTGTTTGAAATTTTAAACAGTGCAGAGCTAAATAATAGACTAAAACTCAGCTGATGAATAGAAGAGGAAATCTGTAAAACTTGAGCAGTTACATCGTTGTATTCGTGCCTGTCTGCAGCCGTACAATTGCTGTACTTTTACTGTTTATCCCATTTGCGTTTTAAAAATGTTATAATTGCTTTAAACAATCACCACAAATTTAAACATCTTACACCCGTTCAAACCAAACCTGTATAAGAGTTAACAATTTTGCAAAACTACATAAATAGTTACGGTAAGCAAAACGTTTAAACTGTTAACAGTTTAAACGTTTTGCGTAACTGTTCAAGTCTGAGAGGCATATAAAGTACAAAAAGGTAAACCTACTTCAACATTTTTTGACCTTACTCATAATTATCATAATATTGGTGAGCATAGTGTGAGAATTTTATCGTCAATTTCGGTCCATTGAATAGTCCGTCACACGCTGTTGAATGCCGCCAGCTACTGTAGTCGTAGTTGAGTTCGCTGTCCTTGTACCTGACAGTCTCCACCCATGTGTATTTTCTGTGACAAACAGAGTTCTTCTCCCCATGTATATTCTGTGCCTGACAAAATTCTCCTTCACTTTTGGTATCCTACACCTGGTAAATTTTTCCTCAGCAGAGCAATATGTGTCTGGCAGAGCTCTCCCCGGGGCCCTGTGTACATCTTTTGTCTGGCAGAGTTCTCCCCATGTGTATATCTTTCGTCTGGCAAAGTTCTCCCCCTGTGTATATCCTGTACCTGGCACAGATCTCTTTTAACGTGTGCATCCTGCACCTGGCAGAGTTTTCTCCTGTATGTGTAATTGTGTATACATATATATACATACATATATATATCCTGTGCCTGGTTGAGTTCTCTTACACTGTGTGAATCTGCGCCTGGTAGAGTTCTCCTCCACCCCTTCCGTATATAGGGCCTATCCTTTTAATTCCTCTTATACTGTGCGTATTCTGCGCCTAGCAAAGTTTTCCCCCTGTGCGTATACTGATATATCATGTCTCTGGCAGAGTTCTCTTTCACTGTGAGTATCTTGCTCCTGGTTACATGCTGTATTGATCGAAGTAAATGGGTGAAAACGGTTCTTTAAACTTTGATGAAAGACAAGAAATGCAGGTTAAATTAGATTATGGTAACTAATGATTGATAAAAATGTAAAAAAGCTAGGATAGGCAGTTAAACTAGTTAATGAATATTTGAAAAGATGATAAGAAAAAAAAACGACTGGTATCTGACCCGTCGCCTTCTATAGGCTTAAACAGAATTACCGAGTACCCACTGAGCCTGCTCCAAATGAGCCAGTTCCAGAAGGCCAGCGTCAAGGCCGCTGGACCCAAAATTAGCTCACTCTTTTACCTCTGAAGTTTTTCGGTCGAGGTTCAAGTGGTGTTATGCATACTCCGCTCGTCGTTTGCAGCGATGCTGCGTCGTACTGTGACCAACGGAAGAGCCAATAATGAAATGTCTCCGCAGTGTTTATAACTGTTAACTGCTAGCGTTTTCTAGCGCTTTCTCAGTTTTCAGCAAGCAACTTAATAGACTTATAACTTCCTCTATCGCAATGACAGCCACGGCGTTGAGTTGGAGAGCTCTACAGACACCGGGGCACCAGATGCACCTCTTCAGATTTCCGACTCGGAGAACGAAGGCAGCAACCACCGGAGTGGGAAGTTGGCCCTAACCGTGTGGAACATGGAGACTTCAACCTTCACCATGGTTATGACTTCCACAGACACTGGTACCACCTTTTCGGTGTCCTTTGCTTGTAGCGTCAGTGGAGTCGACTTCCCTCCGTCTTGTGGCTAATAAAACTCAATCAATATAACTGGGTCAGGCTAATCAGAACACTTCAGTAGCTGATGGCTCATGAAATGTAAAGTTGGTGATCTTCTGGTATACTAGATGACATTTATATAACTTCCCCATGCACGTTTCGGTTTCTCAGGCAGATTTCAATTACCTATAATCGCAAGATTAACGTGAGTTGGCCAACTCGATTTCAACATCACCGGACGAGAAGGCGAACGCTAAGCTGTTACACGAGTAGATGTTTCTTTTACAGTAGATTCTAACTGGCCTGAGCTTTATGAAACGATCTGAACACGTTTTCACCTTTAATAGACGCAGAGGATACTTTAATATTCAATTATTGCATGAACTAAAAGTGTTTAACTCCGTGGAGACGTTTGCCTTGAACAAGAAGCGGCACATTGCTGCTAACGTACGGATGCTACACAGTTTTTTATTACGATATTTGTAATGTATTTGCACACTACAGATGGCCCCTGACATTGCCATATGGCAACGTTACAAGCCATCATTTGGTTTACGAGCGAATTACAAATATCCCGCTACAGAACTGTAGAGCTACCAGCCGCCACTGTCTTTAATGTTTACATGCCTGTAACTATTTCGCGCCTACTGTACACATGTGTGGGCGTTTTAAATGGGGGTTATCCTTGGGAAAGTAATTTTTATTTTCGCTGTTGAAGGGTTGTTTAATAGCAGAAAATGCCAATTTTTGTTAACGTTACGTAACGCTCGCCGCTACTTGGCTGTCCCTCTAAATCAATATGTCTTCGTTGTCATATCAACAGAACGTTCTCTGCGTGTATCATCTCATTCGAAAGTTTTTACGCGAGTAGGCGATATTAATAGAAAAATGCATAAAATAATATCGATTGTTAGCCTACAATTTTTTGGTTGGTCACAGGTGTTAGATAGAAGGGACGGTTCTGAGCGAGTGCGACCGATGATTTCCAGCAACAAGCCCTCAGTGCGCACGACCGTGGTGCTGTATAGAGCAATGGGCGCATGACAACTTGCAGCAGATTATTAAGGACGTGTTTGCATGACCCAGCTAAATCGAGCTAAGCTAATCTGATTAGCTGTAACTACAGTTCTGAGCTCTTGAGTGAGCTTCTGGATATAGTAATTGAAATCCAAATACCTACGCTTGAAATCAAATTGCTCACACCTGGCGTGCCAAAATTACACACTTCCAATAGATGTCTACATTCCAGAAAGTGCTGTTTATGGATAAACATTAAAATATATCCAGCGTGAAGGGTTTTAATAATAGTTATACAGCTGCTTCAACAAAGCCTATTTGGTTCTGAAGACTGAAGAAGATAGTTCTCCGTATTTAACATAATACACAGCGAGCTCTAGATTGTATACGGGATAACTGAGAAACATCTCTATTTTTATAGTGCTAAAAGATTTAATTATACTTTATTTACTATCCTTATAGAAACGTCTGGCTGTCACAGAAGCCGTGTCACATTCTTAGCTTCTGGAAAACACTAACTTCTTTAGTTCTGGCAACCAATTGTACTTATATGTACATTTGATCATTGTTAATACAATATTAAATTTCATTATATATATGATCCGGAGACTTCTTAGTGTGTTCGCCATACTTTGCAGCTATGCTAGACATAGCCAAACATGCACTTAAACATACACAAAATGATTTAGTTGGGAGTGTTGGGAGTGATATCGTTGTTTCTTCGACACTGTGCTCGTTTATTCTTGTTTAAGTTATATTTAGCGGCGCATATTTATTGGAGGTCAAAATACGGTAAATATGCCTACTATGTTGAGTAATCAGTAAGAATATGTTCATATTTATTGGAATAAACGTTGCTTGAATATCTGTTGTAATTTTTCTACACTTTTCGTAGGAGGTATATTGCAAGTGTTCTTAGACAGTATATGTACGAACTCGATTGTATAATAACTTATATTTAAACCAATTCTTTCATTAGGTGTTGATTACACTGGACCATTGACTACACTATGTTGGACCGCTACTCAAAACGCCCAATAGATCTATATGAAACATGAATAAAATTGTTTGTCATCGACAGAGGGACATGCAGCAAAAACTACACTGCGGTGATACGACGACGGTGTTTATTAACGAGAGCACGCAAAAATACATGCAGATCAACAGTAGGCAACAATTGCTTAGAACACTAAAATATTTATGGTATTGATCACAAGATTTTCGCCTTTCCCTGATGTCGTGTGCTGATAAATTTGTGCTCCTTGCTAATAACTGCAATTCGTGCGTCTCTGTGAACAATTGTAATTTGCTCGAAGTTACTATGCTACTTACGAATGATTCCACAGCTTCATCACTCAGTCATATTTGATAGGAGATAGTCTGCAAGTAGAGTGTAGTCTGTATTGAGAGCCTTAACTGTCAGGATATGGAGTTAGAAGGTCCGACTCCGACTCCCGGTCCCCAAAAATATAGGTTTCCGTATAGAACCCACGGTAGCAGCAGGCCTTGCGTGCTGCACAGTTTTGCTGAAGGTGTCGGGAAAGAGCCTCGAGCCTGGTGAGTGATCTTCATATGGCCCGGTGGCACTGGCGCCAAACTCGCCATTCTGTGTACGTTCATCACTGTGCATGCGGCAACTTTGTTGCCGCGTCATAACCACGAGAAGCCCTACAATGAGCACTACCTAACCTAAATTAGCCTAACCTAACCTTACCTAACGTAACCTAACCTTACCTAATGTAACCTCACCTAATGCTACCTAATTTAATCTAACGCTGCCTAACCTAACCTTGCCTAACCTTACCTTACCTAACTTTACCTAGCCGTACCTAACCTAACCTAATCTGCGATACAGCGAGCAGCACAGCACAACACGCGAACTTGAACGCCGCCCTCACGCACAGTGATGCGCGTACACAGAATCATCGCAAATGTACATAGCGATTGGCGAGTTGGGCGGCTGCGCTACCGGCACTTGTAAACATTTACTTATATTAGCTTCATCATCTTTCTTTACAAATTCGCAATTAAAACTTGTAATTATATGTATTATGCTCGACCTTCTTTATACCAAAGCCAAAAAAATTCAAGGTGTATTCAAAGTGAAAGTAGCTCATAGAAGATTGAAAACCTTCCTACGGGGAGAAATATATGCTTTTCCTTTCTTCTTTCTTTCACCTAACCCACAGCTCGCAGCAGAGCAAAACATCGCTCGACCTCAGCCTGGTATACAGTGAGTCCCCAAAGCCGACGCTGCCCCCTAGTCCGGTCAGCTTAGACCCACACCTCACTGTTGCCAGTATAGCCTCGGCTATAGATCACTAAAAGGTTTGCCACAATTACAGCCACGACATTTTCTTTACCACAGACTAGGTACACGACGCCAGGCTGTAGCATAGCCTATGCCGCAATAGAAATGTATAATGCCATTGCAAGTCGAAACTACAGAGTCGCAGCAAATTCTGTTATAAACAGCGATCAATGAAAAAATGCGACGCAAGTTAATTTTGAGAAAAAAAAGAAACTTAATTTATTACCATCGGACACACGCTTCGCGTTTTGATTGTGGAGGAACTCTAAACTACTGAGAGTTAGCAATCGTTTTAGTTTCAAAATTTAACAGAAGCGAGTTCTGCGCGGACTGATAATGTAAAACAAAATTAATATTCAATTTATTGTAGGAAGTAATTGTTTATCGTTTGGTTCAAATACCTACAACTCTTGCTATGTATGCGGAAGTAACACATTATCACTCATGAGTTTGTTCAAAGAAATTCTTTTGGGCCAAATTCTCTAACTGTACAATTTCAAGAGGATCTTTCCGCTGCGCGGCGCATGCTCCTGAGACAAAAACTACCGTCGGAGCTTCTGACTACAGGTCAAAAAAATCATGAGCCTGACATGGTTTTCCCGTCATATAAGAGAACACTGGACAGGATGAGGCGCTGCATAAGAGAACTGACGTGCTTCCGTTCACAGTGAGGTCGCAGAACATACACACGTAGCTCAAGAGCATGAAGTTGAACTAGTAGCCTTATATGATTTCGACTTGGGCGTCAAAATTAAGCCTTCAAGGCTTTACTTGTCTAAAACTTCAGACAGAATCTTATGATTTACCACCTTGAAACGTGATGCAGAAGTTGGAAGCTACGTGATTACGTTGAGATTGAGTTTGTGGACGTCTCGAGAGTAGCCGAGTGAGGGTCAATGGCTAACACTCAATAGAGCGAGTCGAAGTCAGCGCACCTGCGGGAAGTTCTGAATAAGCCAAGCCTCAAATGCTTCATTTTGGCGCCTAATCAAACATGTCCAATACTCTCATGACCAATGGCGCTCATTGCATGGGATAAAAATAAACGACGCTGTTTGTCATGGATTAAGAGCGAGACATCTTCGAGAAAAACACATTTCGTGTGAAAAAAATCGGTAAATTTCGTAGAAACATCGGACTTTTGATATCGTGTAAATGATGTTAAAGACTTAAATATTCGACAGCGCAAGTTGCTCATGCTACCTCTGTGTCCAAAGACTGTCACACGACAATCGTTTGGTTACTGTACGAAATACTGCGACCAGATGCATCGCACTGGCGGTTTAAATCGGGTCCACAACATAGTATTTTATTCTTCGTACGCAGTACAAATATTTGAAGGTTTGATTGCGTTTGTCTGCCACAAGATTTATTAAAATGTGCGCCGTTATGTCAGCGGGTCTGTGGATTTTTAGCTATCTCTCAAAATTTGGATGCATTAGAATTAGGAAGCTGAGGATTTGCTCTCTTGGTTACTAGGAATACACAAAATATTCGTACGCGCAGGGGGCTCTTACGGAGCCAACCAAAAGACTATAGCGTGAACTGGTTTTGACACCGAAAAAAGCGTACATTATTTTGAGTTTCAGTTGGTTTTAAACATGAAAACATATTGGGAGCCCTATGCTATTGACACTTGCCGAGCTAGCTAACACGCTTTAGTTGGCTCTGCAAGTTACTGTTCATTTCAACGTCGCTTTCCCTCTCGAGCCGATGTTACTTGCAAAATGGGCGTTGTTTACATGGGACTCGAAATTAATAACGTTTGCCGGTATTTCAAATGAGGCAGGGGCTGCAACGGGAGCCAATTTTCACAGTGAGGACATTGAACTAGCTGCCTGTGGCCTCTAAAGTGCTGGTGCTGTACAGTTTCATGCTTTAGTTTTGTATTGTTTAACAACGTAAAGTAAGGCTGTGCAGTAGTTTATACTATTTTGTGAAGTCAAAACCCTGCTCCAAGTTCATACACTACTGTAATGTCGGAAGCCTTCCTCTAGATCATACTAAATATAATGCCAAAGCTAGCGTCTAGTCAGTCATACCATTCTCTAAAATCAAAAGCCTGCCTTCATTCCATCATATACTGTCATTGGAGTACCGGTATATAGCAACCCTGTGTAGGCATAAAAAAATTACAAACCGTAGTAAGCAACTGCCCAGCACCTTAGAAAGCCAAGAACTTCCTCCGACCCATAGTTACTGTGTAGGTAATCAGAGAACACAGCGTTACTATGTAGAGCCTGTACAACCTAATACAAATCATTGAGCCCCGTCCTCTATCAAAGCTTTGACACGACTTTGTTTGACAAGTGGCGGGTCTAGAAACATTGTAGGGCTGTCGGGTGGACCCAATTTTTAGACCAAGAAGAGGTTGGGCGGTGCATAAATGGGATTGCCCTACGCAAAGAATAGTAACAGTTTTCAATGCACTACAGTGTAGTATTTGCTGACAACATATTTATTGGATCATGCTGTGAATAGTATCAGCGATATAAGAATAAATTAAATGTTTTTATAGCTAAAAACGATGGTGTTGTTGATTGTGAAAGAGAGAATCTTTAACAAAGTCGCATCAGTAAAAGCGCTGGCTGACGTCATATTGGTGCTCTATTGCGTCTCGAGTGTATTCGGATGACGATAAAAGCTTGAATTTTGATAAAAGGGACAAATTACAGTCATGTGAAGTTTTAAATCAATTAAAGTTATTTGGATGAGATAAGGTTGATGGAAGTGGAGCAAAGGAGCGGACCCGAAATCCCTTCCTGATGGACCAAGTTGAGAAGATTAATTAATCAAAGATTAGCTCACAGTTCTTGACTGCTACTGGACGAGCCGTCAGAACCAGCGAGCAAAGAATTCAACGGGAGGACTCAATAGGACTAAAATAAAACTTAGCCGTGACCGCACGTAGGAAATTTACATCAAATCGACGAGTCGAAGTATTTAGGTGTGGGACCTCAGGCCTTCTTATATTGTTTTCTGGAACATGTCACCGTATTTTATCAATTTATTTCATTCAGTCTCCCGCTGAAGACTGGCCAGCTACTTGAGCTGCAAAATATCGAAAAATGTTGTTGCCAAGTACAGAAAGTTCGAGCAATGGCTGTTACTGTGGTTTCTCTCGAGTACAGGATTGGCTATAATGGTGCTTATATTTGTTTATAAGGGATAAATATGTTCTGAGATGAGCACTGTGAACTGAATATGAAGTGTAAATAAGGCTTCAATCAAAAATAAGAAGTTAAATCAGGTTGCCGAAAGGGAACAAATTTGACGCTAGTGCTGTGAAAGTTTCCACCATCATGCACTGTTATTTTATGTAGATAATTTCTAAGCTAGTATATATTATCTTAATTTATTTTTACGCTAAAGATGAATTTCGTAATTTAGGACGATTTTTTTAGTTAAATTAGTCGAAATACTCGATCCTAGGCTGTTGAGCTACAGATTCGTCGATGATGACGTCTCTTTTTGGTGCTAATTTCTCGCGAGTCCTCCCGTTACGCTCTTTGCTTCCTGGTCAGAACTGTAAGGGAAATAATTAACAAACTGGGACTAAGAACTAGAAGTTTATTGTAGTAAATCAGTTTGATACTTAGCTTCAGTAGCAATAGCGTGAATTATATATTTATATTGTTTTAATAGGACTGGGAAAGAACTGCAAAAACAACCACGCCTGAACGTGGAGGACACCAAGTCTCCCACCCTTGGGCTGAGCGAACTCTACTTTTGTTAATGTTTCTCTTCATGTGCTTTAAAAAAACTTAGTATTGGCCATACTAACTTGAATGAATTTTAACTTGGAGTAGTTTAAGTAAACATGGCCAAATATTTGGACTGGCTTTTGAAAATACCATGAAGCTTTTGGAAATAAGAAAGAAAAATTACGATGATTTTGAAATTGAATATTTGATGCAAGTGTCAGGAGAGACATGTAAATTTAACTAACAGGTAATTGTAGAAAAAGATATGCGTTGTATCTTGCAAACGGAACATGCAGAGTATCTATAATTTGTATCACATTTTCTGACTGACCCACTAAGCCACAGTACCAATATTATCCTCAAATAATTTCACTTTTTCCACAGAAAAGGCAAATTCTGTTAGGTCTGATGAGTAATTTACTTAGTGGGATGATGTGTCCCAGGCCACTGATGGTGGTCATGATGGTGATGGTGACACTGTTGCGTCAGAGTGCTGCACAGGGGGGTGAGTGTGGACATAGCTAAGACAATTACTAGTCCCCCCTAAATGTGTATTCTTGTAAAATAGGGTCGTCACTCTCCTGGAAAAGTGCACTTTAAGTAGGTAATGTCTTGCATTATAGAAACATCACACAGAGGCAGAACGTTAAAGCTCAGAAGAAATTACATCCCACCTTATAAATGAAAGCGACTGTATATGAAACAGTAAGAGTTTTTAGCATGCTTGTGTGTCCGCGTCAAATCCCATTTTGTCTGTGAGAGAGAAGTTCTATGCTCACAGGGCGTAATGGGCTAGTTGCCCTAGTTACTTTATACAGTTTCAGTCTTGTACCTATTTCCTTAACATCACTGCTGAAGGGCAGATAGCGTTAATAGAATTTAGCGCACCAGCAATCGGCAGGGCAGTATATGTTCTCCAATAATCCTCTAACAGCTTTCAGTTAACGTCGATGTTACCATCAGTTGTGGGCAGAAATCTGGTGATGCTAGAGGTCACTTTGTTCATTGTTTGTCCCAATGATTAAAACTTGAGACCTGGTACTGAGCAATGCTGTGAGAAAAGAAGACGATATGAATATTGAAACACACACGAAATATTGGATTAGCTCTCAATTCAATTAAATTGTAATCCAAACAAATTTGTTTTCAAGTTTTTTCCAAATTAATGAACTGGCTTCCCTCCTCTCTCATTAGGTGTCCATATTTGGAGGTCACAAACCCTCCTAACCTGCCAATCCATCACCCTTCTGTTCCTCGACGGTTGCTTCTAATTCACCCCGCAGTCTGTCTTTGATTTGCTCATCTCCATTATTTGCGATATCTAATAAGATACGCTTTAGTTTATCCCTTTGGATAGGTAGGGTTTCAGGCATTAATTGTAGAGCGATTACGCTCCAGACGTTTCAATGGTGATGGGTTTATGATTATATAATGCCTGAAACTCTCTCGAATTGATTGATGATGATTGATGGAAGCTAACCGAGTGAGATTATTTGAAAGGAACCATCTATGATATATGTACAATTCTTTATTTGGAATTCAAACGAAGGACTGATGCTTGATACGTTCCGGTTTTGCTTTACCAGAAGTGGTTTATAAGTAGACTTTCTACACAAGTGGCGCAAATTCAAATAGCTCTCACAAAAATTCAGTGTTATCTCGTACAGTGACGGAATAAAATTTAGCAAATTTTCTTCTGGTCTCATCTGTAGCGTTTTTTATCTCGGTAAAACAGGTTTATGTATAGTGTATATTATTAGGTAATAAGCGTCATCGATTGGATCAGCTGCATGGAAGTGAACGTTAGTCCTGAACCGATTAACATTAAGACTGTCTCAAATTCAAATTGGATTGGATAGCTGGCGGCAATATAGACGGACCGACAGGATCATCGCAAATCTGAAGAAAATGTGAAAGGATAAAAAAAAAAAAATCTCATCCTAGGAGGTGATCGTCTAAACAGGATTAGTTATTGCAGCCCAGCGGGAGCTCAGAGACGTTAATTTAGTTAGGGCATGAAAGATACTGGATTACGGCATCTAGTGATTTGTCCGCTAAGAGTTATAAATGTGAGTCCTGAAGGAGGAGTGAGCAGCTGAGGGATGTTGTACCCAGTGTTTATCAATATTTTTGAAAGCATTGACATTCTGCATAGAAGACTTTGGAATGGAGTCCATTCCAAATGTTCACGATGAACACTTGATTAGATCTTCGGTTGTTATGTTTGAGTTTTTGTCCGTTGATTCGAAGGCGATCATCAACGTCTTCATCAAAATTCCGTTGAAGGCACGTCGTCAAAACATTCAAGTACTTGACTGTTTCGATAAGTTGCCCTTTGAGGCGTATTTGCTGAGAAGAGATGAGTCCGACTTCCTGTAGGCAACGCTCGTGTGGCATGTTTGGCATTTCAGGTATCAATTTCGCTGCTCTGTTTTGAATTCTTTCTTTTTTATTTATATCGCTGCACTGATGTGGAGACCAGAATTGAACAGCAAACTCTAAACGCGGGCGCTCTAGAGGCTTGTACAGAAGAATGATTATATCCTTGGATTTGCCCTCAAA
Source organism: Parhyale hawaiensis (assembly GCA_001587735.2). NCBI lineage: Eukaryota > Metazoa > Arthropoda > Malacostraca > Amphipoda > Hyalidae > Parhyale > Parhyale hawaiensis. Next base: position 14,173,143 of record LQNS02000210.1, read on the forward strand.
ATTCATGGTAATGAATCCAGGACTCTGTGTACTTGATCCACGGTAGTAATACCGGTAGTGAGGTTTATGAAACTTTACAATTAATCATCGAACGTTAATCCATCAGAGCCCATAGCGACGATGACTGTAGCTTCTTTCTTCTTTCACTAGATCTTTTTTTCTAAGCTCAGACACTGGATAAGACGTAAATGATTTTTCGATAACTTTCAAGTTGTTCGGACGATGTCCAGGTGACGCCATGCATTCCAACCATCTTGAGCAGAGGAGATGCAGCATTCCGTAGCCAGCGGGAGACCCCGCAGCGTACGTTAGCTTCACGGCACACAGTAGTTGCTTTACTTCATTCAGAAGACGAGCGTTTCAAAAACAGTCGCATTCAATATCTTTACAATCGGTGCTTTCTACATGTCTCGTATATTCTGCTATGATATTATGTTATATAATTCTCGATTTCCCATAACACTTTGCCTTCCACTCGCAGGATAGCTATATCCTGCGCGTGGGTTGAAAGACTTACGATGTGATGTAGTGCTTCCGTTCATATTGCTAAACAACATTTGCCGACCCACTACATGCTTCCTTTATTCTCAATTGACGCTATCCTGGAGGTCAGTTCTAAACATTCTTTTGCAGCAGCGACACCAAAAGAGTTAGATGAAAAAACAGCAGCAGCGCCGCCAGCAGAGTCGTCGTCTCACCAAACACGCAACGTTTCGCCACAAGACGCGCGTGTCATTGCCGCCGTGAGCACGTGGACGCAACTCAGTTTCGTGACCTCAACGACGACGGTGCCCCTCACCTGCAACCAGGCCATCAACCCCGTCGCTTGCAAGAAGAGAAGACTACGACGATACTCCCTGATGCCTGCAGTGGAACAAAATGGGTGAGCTTCATACCACTTTGGCCTTTATACACGCAGTGTAGTTCAGGGTCTGCGTTATGGCGGCGCGCGTCCTTCGAAGAGTCAAAAATTGCATTTACCATTATTATTCTGATAAAGACTTGAGGTGGTACGAGAAGCTGCGTAGAAGCTAGAAAAATGAAGCCGTATTACGAATATTGAGCGCGAATTAGGTGTGACGTTCTGACATGACTCGTTATACTTAATTACATTTAGGTGTTTCTTTGTGTTCTTCACATGAATCATCTAATATTTTTCTCAGTGATTTGTGTTCAGCAGTTTTTGAGCAAGAGTCGATGTGAAGTGATTGAGGTGAGACTCCATGGCAGGACATGCAGGGGATTTATCTCTGGCCGGAACCGCTCGGAGCATTTATCCTACAAAATTTGTAAATGTGCATCACTTCCAAAATTCATTCTAACCATCAAACTTTACGTTAGAGTAGACAATTTCTTATTTTTGTCGTATTATTCCAGGATCTTACCGACGGTGGAAGCTTCTTTGAGTGGAGATGCTGACGGAAGATCGTTAGACGAACTTGGATTCGGGAAAGGAGAATTCGAAAACGACATTTCCGATACCGATGAACGAAGGGGCAAAATTGCCCTCACTGTCTGGCAGTCGTACACTTCCACCTACACTATGCTGATGACTTCAACCAACACTGACCTCACGTTCTCCGTCTCGTTTGCCTGCACCATACAAGGTGCAAGTTACCCTGCCCCTTGTGGTTAGACGAGACCCTGCAGTGGGTGGTCAACCTGCCATGTCCCTGTCGAAGCGATTGCTTGTCTCCCGCAAG
>LQNS02000210.1:14206918-14218251 GCA_001587735.2 Parhyale hawaiensis
GTAGAATAAAGCTTGTTCGTCTGGTACATGAATTATTGCACATACAGAAGGGTTAACAAGCGGCATTCGTAAACCTCAGCAAAGCTGATACCACTGCAAATAAGTTGTTTGTAGACTAATCTGCTGGCTAATCTTCTCTTTAACTTGGCAAGTCATTTTCAACTGTTGTGTAGGAGCGTCAAATTAACGTACAACATTAACTACTCTGGTAAATAGTAGTGCCACGGTTTTATCCAATATATTGAAGGATATTCATCTTCAATATCATGCAAATGCAATGATGCATTTCTTTACTTTAGTGAATGTGAAACCCAATTGTAATCTGGAGCCTCCTCTAGCTCCTCTTTTGCCACAACGCCCCCCTACCGCCCCTCTTAGCCTCACCGCCCCCGTGCCGCCCTTTTTGGCCTCACCGCCCCCTCAGAACTCACCAACGCCCCCAGGGGGTGCTAACGCCCACTTTGGGAACCCCTGGACTATAAAGCATGTGCCTCATAAACACGAGGCGAGCTGAGTTAACATGTGCTATAATCTGAAGAACTTAGGGCATCTTCGTTGGGTGCCGAAATAAAGCTTTAGTTTGACATGTCCGAAACTCCGGACAGAAGCTTTCGTTCTGTCACTTGGCATTGTGTTAAAAAAAAAAGTGTGAAAACCAGGCGATTTCGTTGAACCTGCTGAAAACTCTATTTTCCGAAGTAAGATTGCCGTTCTTGAAGTCTCAAGGAAGACCTATTAAGGGTTAATTCCTAAAATTTATTTCAACGAGTCGAAGCCAGCCCACGTGCTTAAGTTTGCCTATCAATCTAACGCGTCCTTAATCCTTCCATTACTAAGAATATTTCCGAAATTAAGTATCAAGTTTTTTTTGTTTGCTTTCAAAACCGGCTTCTCTTTTGAAAATTTGCCAACATCTTGTAAAGTCAGCGAGAAAATATTGCTGGCCTCAATTTACCTTCTGATATTCAATGGGAGATTACATTTTATGTCCAGTAAATAGTTTTTTCTATGTGCAGGTAATATTTTCTTGGGAGAACAGCATGCTGTTATCAAAGGATTCGGGATGAACATGAATTACAGTCACATGGGGTTCTGAATTGGCGTGGATTAGCCCTCCAATTCAAAATCATCTTCCTCAGCCGTTCGTCCCAAAAATAGCCTCCACTTTAAAATGAAGCCACTGAAATATTAAAAACTTAAAACGCTGTTTAGAAAATCCGTCAGAAATTCTTTGCTTTGAATGATGACCCCGACCACACGGTTAAATAATTTCTCTCGAGAATGATGCGAACAATGCTCACATAACAGAGGGTTATATAATTTATTGCATACCTATGCGCAGTGAAATTATATTATGTAGATCATATAATTTCTCTTACTAAGATACAGTTTTCGGGTGCAGGTTTAGGTAGAGGAAAAGGCAGATTCAAGCTTATCTGTCTCATTAGAGTAACATACATGACTGACCCACATTAATTTATAGCTGTACAATATTACTTTTCAACTCGAGATATCTTTCAAACACGAAGTGAAGAATGAAGGACAATAAAATGTTTAGTTGATTGTATAGGTAGATACAAAAAAGTGATACAAAGGAAAATCCTGCCTAAATATTCAGTATCATAACTTCTTTTCAAAATGGAAATCGATAACAGAGAAAAAATTCCCAGCTCGGAGAAATCGATCTAAATTCGATTTATTCTTGTCAAGTGTTGGGATTTGCTTTACCATTGTAAAATTTTGTGTTTTAAACAAAGTTATTGCGTTATATCTACACCGAAAAACAAACTGCATAATATACGCCGATTCAATAACCGGGGCAATAACAAACAAGTAGGACTCTTTGAGTGCTGGAGGGAAGTTTTGCCTCAACTACAGACTGGAAAGAGCATCTAGAGCAGATAATCATCTTCCAGGTTAACCGTAGGCCGTTGGGATAGCGTATTTTTGCCATAACTTTCGTACAGTTAGATGATAATTAAAACGATGTTTGCACATCCAATCCAGTTAAAAAAAGGAAAGTCTTAGTTGCAAGCCGGAGGGAAACTGACTCCAGCTACAGAACAGAAGTACGACACGGAGATGGTGATGCCGCTGTTGACGGTCGAGGTTTGGGTCAAAGTCGTGGTCATAGACCACCAAATGGTGTACGAGAGTCGGCCTTTGTCCTCGTCTTCTGCGTTGTCGTCGGGTACCACGTCGATGGAGCTATCGAGGCCATGGGTATCTTTATCTAGGAATCTGAAATGATAAGAATAATAGGAGGTGAACTTACCTATAGGTTACTGATTTAATACTCTTTATATTACTTACAGGAGTATTTTTGGTTTATTATTAGCAGTATTCGCCTCTCTATTTCTATATTAACATAAAGGTAAGTGCAACTTAGAAAAGCATTTGATTATACTCCAAATGAAGAATTTCATCTACACACATCCAAACTTAACCAAATCTCGAGTTTTCATTGCTTGCTCAAATCGATGTGATAACAACGCTTAAAAAGAGTTTGTTTCGTGCTTCACATGACGCTCGAAGGCGCGCGTACACTAAAGTAATTTCTTTTCTGTACTCATTACGAGCTGTGGAAAGTTTTATTCCATTTTTGGAAACATAACTGCGTGCTCAGCAACATAACTACTGAAATGTTAGCTGTCACGTTCGTTTTCTGATCAAGTGTCACTAGTTCATTTTGGATATCTGTTAAAATTTCTAGTGAATTAGTGATATAGTTCCTGCTTAAGGATGAATAGGTGCTGGGTTCGAGTCCAGCATACGCCATTGGTTCACTGCAGGAAGGGCCTTAGGTGAGCGAAAGCTGAGCCAAAGTCCTGGCATTAGCTGGACACCGTACAAGCCCCTAATCCTTTACTAGGACAAGAGGAAGTGTGTGACGTGAACTCGATATTGAGTTAGAGCTCAGACCTCTGAGCCCTTTTGCTATTTTCACAAGAAGGCAGCAATGCATTAGGACGCTGTGCACTGCGTGCGGGAAACAGACAATAGTGCGAAACCGGCTTCAGTCGCAGTGAGTAGAATAGAAACTAATGGACTCATCACGTGACCATAATGGATAAATGTATGACTTCAAGCTCGTCACAACTAATCAGCGGAGTCAACCTCTAGGCTGCTTGACTAACTATAGTGTCACTCGTTTGTCTGCTATAAGGTAAAATCAACTTTACCACACCCCCTACTGGGAAGCTTACCCGTACTAGTTCGTGCTGCAGATATAAGCCAACGGGCTCCAGAGAAGTCTACGGCTGCAGTCGATCACGAATCCTAAAAAACTATGTCAATGGCAACTATGCAACAATCAATTCCCCGTACCTTCCCCATTAATGGAAACGTAAGTGCCCTCAAGGTAGCTGAACGCAGATATAACTGCTGATTCGTCGGTCAAGCGTAACAAAGCTCACCTATCTGGCTAGACATTCGCACCCTCATCGTCCAGTGCAATGAGTTAAGCACACTAAGCTGCTGCTGCCGTGGGTCACGTGGTGAGTACACTTGTCACTAGTGAACTCGCAGTGGCTTTATAGTCACTTCAGAAAGCTTAAGCAGTGATAATCTGGATAATTATTCATATACTTGTAATTCTAAGTAGCCATCATTTTATTCGCAGAATTCTCCATCAGATTTTGGAGTAAAATGAAATGGATGAAGAAAATTACCCGAGCATTTTTTTTTGCCTCGTTCAGAAGCCCCCCTCATATGATTAAGAATATATGCCTTTAAGGATGCGCTGCTTGTTTCTCATAAGTATTCCTTAAGGGATGTAAGGGACATACCATACGGTATATAAAGCGGGGCGTACTCGTGGGCCTTTTCCTGACAGTAAAGCTACGTCCTCGTGATAACTCTGAATAATAAACAATCTGTTGCTAGAATTATTTCAACAGTATTGCCATCAGTTCCAACTTGTGATTGCAAATATGAATGAAGACCGTTTTTGTCTATATAACATAATACTATCTCACAATCATACACGTCCTGTGTCTTGTACTTCATCAGTGATATTCCTGCGGGAATATTTTCAGACGAGTCCTATGATGCTATTCCTGCGAGAATGAAAGTACGAATGCCTAAAAAAAACCGCCGGGGCAGTAATACTCCATTTGCAGGGCTAAAATCAGCCTCCAATGGCAACTCAGGAGCTGTAGTTAAACTTGAGGTAACAGGGAAATATTTGAAGAATTTCTTCCACGGTGAGAGTCAAACCTTTGCCAACTCATTTGACGGCAGCGCTTAGCGCTTAAATGTTCCCCATGGGGATTTATCTTCTTTTTTTCAATTTTTGTAACATTGATTGAAAATTCTGAAGTTAGTAATACATTACAGCTGTTTCGCAAAGTAGTATCTATTTGTTGCACTGCGCCTCTTTTGGTCATCTTAAGGCTGTTCTCTCGCTACTGTCGAAAGAAGAGGTCCACGCATTCTTAATATCTAAGCAACATTTGGACTAGCTGACTCACATGTCTTTTGACAGCGCTTTATTGTCCCTGGAGTAGAAATGTCTTCTCCGCCTGCCGCAGGCGACCGTATTGAGAGCCGTGTGGCAGGTGGCGGGGGCTGTGGTGGTCGTGGTGGTGATGGTCGTGAGTGTCTTTCTGCTGGAGGCCGCCACGAGGCGAGCGTCTTCTCTGGAACGTTGTCTGCTCTTGATTACGATGCCGCTAGGATTAGTCGGAGCAACTGGTCTTATTTCAGCGTCCAAAGACCTGCCTGTGGGCGCCACTGACTGTGTCGGTGAGGGCTGGTCCAAAGCCCGCCCTCTGATCTCAGGCAGAAGCGACTGCTTTAAGATGTTGGCTGCAGTCTGGCCGCGGGTCCCTACATCAACCATAAGACTTCGTAAATATAACTTAAAACAAACTCATTCATAATATCTGTTTCACTTATGAGTTCATATTAGTCAGTTGTATTTACTAAAAGATATCCATTTTCGTGAGATATTTCTATAATAACCTAAATTAAAACAAGTGCTGTACTTCTTACGTACCAAGCTGATGTTTTCCTTTAAAATGTGAGGACATCGAAGTTTCCTAATGAATCAGTTCTCGAACATGTTGCCAGCATTATTATGAATGTGTATTGAGTGACATATTTTCCTAATTTTTACCATAAATGTTTTGTAATGATTTACAATTGCGGATTTGAAAAGAATTAACCAACTCACACTGCTGTATCATGGAGAGAGCTGATTCACATTGTGAACGGACTGCATTACATTCAAGATCCAATGTAATATTTACACTCTGCCTTTCGTATGTCATGTCTCTCGTTCTTGGGATAACTGTACGTGTCTGTATACATTAGCTCTAAACTCTAGAGACTATTTCACTAGGATAATTACACAAATAGTCCCTGACAAAAGATAAAATAAATAAATAAAAATAAAATCCCTGCAGGACTCACCTGTCGCTGCAACGGCCACTAGGGACGCAGCAAGTACCAAAAGAATTTTCGGAGCCATTTCGTTTACCTGTCAAAATGAGTTTCAGAAGGTAAAATCCACATGGCTGTCCAAGACGGTTCTAACGCTGTTCAAGTTTCTTAGGGTTGTAAGATATTGTAAGCAATAAGGAGTGGTCCGAGGTGTGACTATTGTTAGTTGGAACTATAATACTAGATAAAGTATAGCTCGATGTATATAATTATTGTTACAAAAACTAAAGGTCCGGGCCTCCAAGGACAGGTAATGAATCCCAAATGACACTTATGCAATACTATTAGGTCTAAGACGTTACTAAGAACTAGGAACAGCTAACTTAAACGCTAGTCGATCCATAGGGACGAACACAAATCCCGGCAACGAACTCCAGATCAAAAGAGGCCAGAGGACACCAACTGAACTGGTAACATTCGCCACCCGGTAGTTATCGCTGTTAGTGGGAGGGCATCAGTCGTAGCTCGTGTATTTTTCCCAAAGACCTTTTGAAACTGGGGTAGAAGAATACAACCACTGTCTCTCGTTCTTCTACACCTTATAAAATATACGCGTGGAGGTGAACAGTAGAGTGCTGTAATTCACGAGGAGTACGATCGTCAAAATGTCTGCAGATTACATAATTTCGTGAACTAGGGTCCGGAATTTCAATAAACTATGTTAGCTTCGCCATTTGTTATATTATGAATTGAACATGATGAGAGTAGTTCTAATTTTGTCATATTTTGGATTTACTGACCTACTTTGCAGTTGGATGTTTCTTCCAACTCTAAGTGAAAAACAGCTCACAAAGCTGTGCACATTTTTTTTATGTTGATTAGCCAGACACAGAACCGCATTCAAAAACTGCCACGTATGAACACATAGCATCAAAACCTTGTGGTGTGAATCAGACTTACGCCCCAATCATGAAACGCCTCAACGCCTCAATCATGAAAACGCGGCCATATTCTGCGAAGAGCTTTCGACGATCTGGAAGAGTTCCCAGTTGCCGCATTGCGGACTACGCGTATCTTTGGCGGGGGTTGTGATTGCACTGCAAGCGTCGTCGATTCACCTTCGGTTTTAGGATTTCGAAGCTTAACTCCCTCGGCACTTCACACAGCTGCGCTGGCTTCCCTCGATCAGTAGAATCAAGTTCCAGGCGTTTACCATAGATTAATTTCTCTGAAAACTCTAAATAACTCCATCTTACTTGATAACATGGAGCTTTCCGCCGTCTCAAATGGCACCGGATTGCCTCCAACTCATGAAACAAGTTCCAAAGTGGAAGAGACAACACCTCTGTCTGGTGTTCCAGATAAGGTAAACCTTGTATAGGCCAGTAACTGACGAGCCCATCGGTGATAGTATTAGCCTTATTACAAAAGTTACCATTGTATGAACTGATTTTTTAAATACTTTCTGCGTTTGAACCTATAGTATTGAAGATGCAGCTTACTAACGATAATCTTTAAATACAGTAATTAAGTTTTGATGATAATAATTACAGTATCAACTATAAACAGCCCGATTGAAGTAGCATACAAGCGATAGTTGTTTGAAATTCCATTTAACATTTAGTCAAGTAAATACTGTGAAACAATTTCAATAGTAAGGTTTCTGATGGTAGAAAATCAAGTTGTATGACTTTATCAGGACTTCGGATGTACATTTATGTTTAGAACCCCATAAGTGATTGATCACTTTCAGTTGGGTATGTTCCTGTTCTTGGTCTTTGAGCAAGGAATTGCTATTTTTAGTTTTGTAAATAATTTTAATGTATTCAGTGAACAATAAACGAGTAAACTTTTGGTTGATATGTGCTTCTTTGTGTTCTGAAACTTGACGTTCGTCTTCTATTTTCAAGCTCAAGTTGGGCACATTGAGCGTTCTTAAGTAAACCTTTGGTTAACATCAAAATTTGTAAAATTAATTAAAAAAAGACGTGTACGTTTGCCTTTTTGGTGGGGGCTGCTGCAGGCGCGGGGTTAAGAATTAACACTGTAATTGACGACGGAAATTTCACCGAAGAAATCTCACCGATATTAGTTCACTACACTCGAGCGATTAAGATGGTATCGATTGGTAGACGGAGTTAAAGAGGTCGTATAACGGTAATTCTTTTATTGTTCTGTTTGAAAAACAATAGCGTCTGTGCACCGTTCTTTGTAAATGGTTCTATGTATTTTTTTTTCAAATTGAATAGAAACTGTTGTTCTGAATTTTCCAAAATTCCTTGCTTTGGTCATTAGACCAGTGATTCTAACGCCGTCGTTCAGTTCTTGCTTCATGATAAACTTAGTTTTCCATGGCAATTGAAACGTTGCTCTCGATGCAGTTTATCTGTTAGGTTTTGATTCTATTTGGGAAGAGAAGTGTTAACTCAGACCTGACGAGAATGCAATAGCTACTGCCCGCAAATGGTGACGCGGCCGTCAGAACGACGCAATTTCTTCGAAACAGTTTACTGTTCAAATTGAACTTGAAGCTATTTCGATATATTTCGAATTGCAGAGTTTTTAGCTCGAATGATTTGCCGTAAGAGGATTTACATCCGTTAGTCCTCCGTTAATAGCAGTTTCGAATATTTTCAACTTGTATTACCAACCCTTTAAGTTGAGTCAAGCTCGCTAGCTTTGCTTTCGCACATTTTCTATTCAATTCGACTGGCAGCGCTTCGAGCTTTGAGCAGACAGCGCTTCATATTTTATCACAGGGAAGTCAGCGCGGCTCGCAAGCAGGGTTAAGAATTTCATGCGCTTTAGAAGTTTTATGTTGCGTACGGTACTAGGGCGTGTTTGATTGCAGGCTGAAATCAAACCTTCGAGGCTTAGCTTCTCGAATCTCCAGTCAGAAGCTTTGGTTTTGCCTCACTGATAACCGTATTATAAATTTTAGAAACTATGCAATCGTGTTGAGCCTGCTGAAAAGTAATGAGTAATCGATTGAAGGTCAATGCCTGAAGCTCAATCAATTCACTGGATTGAAGCCAGCGTACCTGTCTGCAGTGTTGGGTGGACAAGTGTAACTTCGAATGGCTAATTTCGGGACCCAGTCAAACGCGCCCATAGGAATCGCAAAGATGTGAGTCTGGAGTCACATCAATCGTGTTTAAAAAAGAAAGAATTGTTTTCGTTTGACAACGAAGCACCACAAGATCTCCGGTGATACAACTGAAAGGGCTACAATTTTTATCATTTAAAAACGACCTAGTATGCACGCTACTAAGATCTGTACTCCATACGCCGCCGCCTCCCGCAAACCTCCAAAGCTGTTTGGCTTCTCAAGTGGTTGGCGGAAAATCTTTCTTTTAAGTAACAGCGACGGGAATGCACACGACCATCGGGAAATGCCTGGACTTTGGTTTCATACGACTGTTTTCCTGGACCAGAAAATTATGATAATTTCTGAAACAACTTTAGACCACTGGCAGACCTTGTAGATATCTTGCCCATAAGAAATTGAGAAACTCCTCCTACCCGCAATGTTGTTACTCTACTTCTGTTTTTCAATGGCAGTATATTACAGACAAGCAGATAACATTTGTGACTGATGCTTCAACAGTTGGTCATTTTTTTCTTTTTTTTAAGCAAGGAACTTTTTACATTCGAAAATGGTAATAGTCAGACTGGACACACGCCATGTTTTGCTGATATCTCCAGCAAGAACACGCTAATTTCTTGGGGCAGTTGCGTCATGCGCCAGCACCCTATTTTCTTAGAGGATTTTTTTTGCGTCAAGCGCTAATACGCCAATTTGTTGGAGCATTTGCGTCATATGCCAAATTCTTGGCGCTTTTGCGTCATGCGCCAGCACCCATATCTCTTATATCGTTTGCGTCACGCGCCTGTCAGGTTTATTTCTGGGAGCATTTGCGTCATGCACCAACACGCCGATATCAAGAAAGACTTTGGTCTTTACGCTATATTTTTGCCCATTCAGAGTTGCGTCAAATGACTGTATCTCGTAGCATCCTTTTTATGACGCAATAATAATAAAATAAGACAAAATCTAAAGTATTGTTCAAAATAAATAAAAAAGAAATACATAACTAGAGCACTCTGAGAGCGCATACCTCCGCCAAGTGAGGCAACGGTAGAAAAAAATTCAAATTGGTTCTGAAAGCATAATTTCCTTTGTATTAACTGCAAAATCTAATAATTAATTTGCGCATTTTTATATTAATAACAGCTTGTTTAATTTTTTTGAAGATCCGTTCATAACTTTTTGAGTTATACTGTTAACAAACGTTATGACAAATATGAGTCAAACATACAAACGAACCAACCGATCTGCACCAAAATTTGATCATTTATGTCTTTTACCATTACTAACAACTCCTATAAATTTCATGAAGATCCATTGATTATTTTTTGAGTTACTGTGCTAACAAGCATCAAATTAAAAACAGTGACAAACGAACGAACGAGCAAACAGATCATTACTAAAATTTGGTCATATACTCTTTGTTATATACCTAACAACTCATGTCAATTTCATCAAAATCCATCAACAACTTTTTGAGTTATAGCATTGAGAAAAATGAGGCAGACAAACAAACAAACAAGCAAGCAAACGGATGGACATATCTTTATCAAAAGTTAATCATCTGTTCCTCCTAACATACCTAACAATCCCTGTAAAATGCATCGAAATTGGTTCATAACATTTTGAGTTATCTTGGTAACAGACAGACAAAGAGACAAAGAGGCAGACAGACCGACAAACACGACGAAAACATAACCTGCTTGGTGGAGGTAATTATCCCTACCAAAATATCGCTCTAGAAGCTCATTGGAATTTACCAAATTTATAATCTAAGGCACACTTCTTACAACTTTAAAACAATACAATCACAAAATCATAAGATAATTTATTAGATGCTCATGGAAAAAAGCCTAGAAGTTTGAAAACATGAAAAGAAACTACCGGAACACAAGTCACAAATATGTCACTTATATGTACGATTAGATCACTAAGTAGATAGGTTTTGAATCTATTTATGGCGCTTTCACTCATCATCTTGTTCTATTTGTTGTTCTATCGAATCTTTTTCATTGATGCTAAGCGAGTCCACGGTGCCTATATGTTATTTACTATTCATCGAATGTAATGTTTATTAAGTTAACGTTATTCAAATGAATAAAACTCCACAAAATCAATAGAGGTGATACATCATAATGCTGCGAGGATGTCGGACATTTTCAAGTTACCTCTTAGATATACTGTTGGTGATCTGGTTAAAACCGTCCAAGAGTGTCGTCAATCTGCTTGACGCGTGATGGATTTTGTTATCTATAGCTGGAAAGCAGGTTACTCTCACTTAACTGTTTTAAGCTATTTCATAGTACCTTTGATTTATCGGTGAGCAAACTAGCACTAGAACTAGTCTAGATGAAAATTACATAAACATGAAGTTACATTGACTAAGGATAATCGAATGTATTAGGAAAGAAACCCAGACGGGCTTGCGATTCAAGTGGCAACTTGATGGGATTTAGAGTGTATGCGCCACAACCCGAACAGAGCTGCGGGCAGTGAATTTTATTGCCGTATTGAATTACGAGCAGAATTTTGGAGTAACCAAAGCTAAAGCAGTAAATCAGCTTCTCGGACCGTCAGTAATGTCGCCAGAGATGTATTAGGCTGTTGAATGAGCTCGTTCAGATCGATATCCAATGGTTAACCTGAATGGCGCTTTACAGGGTTAACCTGAATGGCGCTGGACTTGGGTTAACCTGAATGGCGCTGGACATTGGGTTAACCTGAATGGCGCTGGACACCGTTTCTTCGGTCAACTACTGCTCGATGAGACGGCTTCAGCTCTCCCGGCTTTGAATAGTAGGGAGTTCAAAAGCCTTCAGCCCGAAACCCAGGAGCCTCAACAGCCAGCCCCCGTTCACTC
>LQNS02000210.1:14229126-14247479 GCA_001587735.2 Parhyale hawaiensis
CGACCTAAATATACTAAAATCAACGTTATGTTATGGTCGACATATCTACCATATTGTTTCATCATCCATAATCGACTTTAATCTCTCATACACCACTATATTCTACTATAATCACAACCATACTTTCCGACTGGGTATGCCACAGCATTAAGCCAAACTATCCCACAGTATTAAGCCCAACTATCCCACAGCATTAGGTTAACCATAGACCACACCATACATTGACTGGACACTGAAATCGGGCTTCTCGCAATTGGCCCTGGAGGCCGATTTACGTAAGTGTTAATAAAATGAGTTCTAATAATAACAACAGATGCCTCATACAAAGATTAATTTCTTCGCCGTAACGTAAGGAATGTGTTGCAGAGCAGGGAATCTAAATTAACAACCATATATCTTCAGTAGGCGATGTATATAATTTCTCCGGACACCAAAAATAATTGAAAATTAATCATAAATTCTAGGAATATTAAAATTTTATAGAAAAATTAGCTCTAGATACTCAATCTCATGTACTTTAATATCACATACAATTGAGTTTTTTCCAACGACGGATTTCAAGTAATAACATCAGAAATTGATATATGTATTGAGCTTTCGGTAGAGCTCATCCATATAGCCGCAAGGAAAGGTAATTTAAGAAATCCCAGTCATATTGAAAAACCTGAGTAAAACCACAGCACTACTACAAAATAAAACCACATTAGTAGCCATGAACTAAAAATGTATAAATAACCACGAGATAAAGATACTACGACAGCATTCAAAAGACAGTACAATTATATTTTGGTTCTGATACAACCCTTCATCACTGGAAACATCTACAGTTGCACCATGTCATTTCACGTTACTACCTAGGAATACTACGCCACTTTGTGGTTGCCTACGTTACATCACTTAATGGATGCCGAAGTTGAATCACTTTCATAGTTGCATAAGTTGAATTATTGTATGGCTGCCTAAGTTGAATGACATCATGGTTGTTCCTACACTACATCACGTCATGGTTGTCTGCGTTATATCACTTTATGTTGATTATGTTACTGGTACATCTCATCATGGTTGTCTACATTACATGATTTAATGGATTATAACTTTTAATTACTTCTGGGTTGCTTGCGTTGCATAATTTAGTGGACGACTATTTCACATCGCTTCTTGGTTGCCTACATTACATGATTTAATAGATGACTGTGTTACATCACCCCATAGTTGCCTCCATTATATATATTATTTAATAGATGACAATGTTACATCACTGCATGGTTGCCGGAGTTAAGTCACTCCATATTGGCCACATTACATCGCTTCACAGCAGCCAATATTAGATTACTTCACAAGTGCCTATGTTAGATCACTTCACAGGTGCCAATGTTATATCACGTCACAGCTGCCAGTACGTGTAACACCACTTTAGAACTGCTACTTCACGGCTACCATCGCTTTTTCACTTCACAGCTGCCAATGCTGTATCATTTCGCGGCTATCAGTGTTATACCACTTTACGGCTACTAATGCTACACCACTTCATTGCGACTAGTGCTTCATCATTCAGATCACTTCACTGCTTCCAATGCTAAATAACTTCATGGCAGCCAGTACGCTGCTTATCACTTCATGTCTGCAAGCTGCTCCGACTCACCCTTCAGCTCTGCAGTCTGTTCTGATTGTCTCGTTTCGCTCGTATATCTACCTAATAAATTTCATTAACATTTTCATTAGCTCTTTACTTGCCATTTCATAACAAATCGAGGTAATCACATATTTGAGAAGCTTCTGTTCTACAAAATGAGACTTTGTTTCACAAAATATTGCGAAATAGTTTTACTCTATTGCAAATATCAAGGGGTGTCTGAAACAGTTACTACACGTAAGTATACTTCAAGCCTTGATATTTTTGTGAATTTGTTGCGTATAGAAGTTATAGAAGTATGTACAGGTTTGCCAGTCATTACTGAATGCAAAAGAATTAAGTCAAATAGCTAAACAAAGTGTGAAAAAGTAATGGGAGAACGAATAAAAATAAGTCTGCTTCACCATGCAGTCAGGCCCAATTGCGGGACCGAAATCTACCTTAGGGGCCAGTGTCCAGTCAATGTATAGTGTGGTCTATGGGTTAACCAATTAGTTAATAGGCCAAACTACATCATAAAGCGAAACTGGAGGCAGTAGCCCTTCGCCCAGTAAACAAGAAGCGGTAAATCTTATGAGTAGCCCCACCTCCTGCTGTCACTCTCGCTTGTATCTCGCGCAAAACTCGCAGATGGCGCGTAGGCCACGCCATGGCCCAAGAACTGGAACCTAAGAACTGGAGAAGAACTGGAACCCAAGAACTGGAACCTAGTAACGCTTTCCGTGCATTATTGTATTGGGTGACCTCATGGGCCCTAACTTAAGAATTTACCTACGGGTGAGTGAGGGTTGCTCCAAGGTTAGTGTAGAGATTCCGTCAAGAAAATAACGGTCGATCTTTGTGCCACATATTGCCTATCGATGCAAATGTTTCATAGCCTTCCTAAGCAGGTTTTAACTAGTACGCCTCGTGGCGTGAGACCATCACCCGCGGTAAGTACGAGGTGGGGGGGGGGAACTGAAAGTCCTGATCGAGCTAGGAGCTACAAATTCGACGCCGTTATTTTTGATGGACAGCTAACTCTAAATTTTTAGCATGTTCCACACCTCAGTCAGCCTACCTGACTGCAAGAAATAGATTGTGATGACGGCTTAATTCCTTCTGCCTGTTTTTGGTCGGACAGACAAAGAGACAAACTTCTTCAACGAAAACATTATAACCAATATTCGCTTCGCTCGCGGATTATAATAATAAAACAAAGTCATCTATAAATATACTGTATTTGACATCTTTGAACACACGCTGTACAAACAAGATTACATCCCGTATAAAACTACATCAAGAAACTCTGCAACAAATAATAAATAATAAACAATATCAACAAATGTGATAATGCGGTAAGACAAAAGATTCAGAAAAATGCTTCAAAAACGAGCAATTCCTAATCTTTTATTATCTGGTTGGTAGTAAGAGCGTCCTTTGAATATCCTTTATGAATTACAGTGGTCGTTGACGTCGAAAACAGCGGCTGCATTGTAGAGAATAAGTCTCCAAACTCAGCACGGCTTTCTATCAGCATTATCAATAAAAAAGGCACCACAAAGTCGAGAGGAAAATGGGGCCGCAGAGCTGCCACAAAATTAGCATGGCTCAGTAGTGTCGGCCTAATTTATAGATGTTCAGTGTAGGTGACTATTTAATCGCTCACCAACAGGACAACNCCAGCACGGCTTTCTATCAGCAATATCAATAAAAAAGGCACCACAAAGTCGAGAGGAAAATGGGGCCGCAGAGCTGCCACAAAATTAGCATGGCTCAGTAGTGTCGGCCTAATTTATAGATGTTCAGTGTAGGTGACTATTTAATAGCTCACCAACAGGACAACAGTTGCCAATTTTGAATGTTTTCCTCGACAAAGCCCGACGATTAGACTACAAAAACAATGAAGTTGCATGACATTAGATGAGGGGCATCGCCGACAAGGGCATCAACCCTCAACAAAGACATGCACTTTTCATCTGCTATGGCCGGTGCAGTACATCGTCTGGGTTTGGTGCCAGTTAGGGTGCTGACAGTTTAGCCGCAAGCAGGAGGGAACTGCATGCCAGGGAGGGAACAGTGGAAGGACATTGAGAAGGTGGTGGCGCTGTTGGTGGTGACCGTGGTGGTGACATAGGTTGAAGTCGTCGCCGTCCAGACGGTGATACGCAACTTGGCGTCACCTTCGTCCACGTTTTCACCACCTTCTTCAGCTATGGATGAGTCCACGAAAGATGGATCTACATCTCTGCACAAAAGTGTACACAGAAATATCTGAAAATCGCGAGAAGCAATTTGAGGAAGGGAAACGAAATTTGTTCAATGTTATAAGTTTAGATATTCATTTCACAGAAATGGGTTGTAAAATTTATGAACTGACTGATAATTACAAGAGATTCACTGAAAAATTTTAGCTACTCCTTCATTACCAACGAGATCCCAACACAATATCACAGCTAGAGCACTCTGAGAGCGCATACCTCCGCCAAGTGAGGCAACGGTAGCAAAGAATACAAATTGGCTCTGAAACCATAATTTTCTTTGTATAAACTCCAAAATCTAATCATTTGTGCCTTTTAATAGTAATAACAGCTTGTGCAATTTTCTTGAAGATCTGTTCATGACTTTTTGAGTTATACTGTTAACAAACGTAATGACAAACATGTGTCAAACATACGAGCGAACCAACTGATCTGCACCAAAATTTAATCATTTATGTCTTTTAACAATACTAACAACACCTATAAATTTCATAAAGATCCATTCATTATTTTTTGAGTTATTGTGCTAACAATCATTAAATAAAAACAGTGACAAACGAACGAATGAACCAACTGATCATTACCAAAATTTGGTCATTTACTCTTTGTTATATACCTAACAACTCATGTTAATTTCATCAAAATCCATATATAACTTTTTGAGTTATGGCATTGAGAAAAATGATGCAGACAAACGGATGGACATATTTTCACCAAAAGTTAATCATCTGTTTCTCCTAACATACATAACAATCCTTGTAAATTTCATCTAAATCGGTTCATAACTTTTTGAGTTATCTTGGTGACAGACAATCAGACAGACAGATAGATAGACAAACCCGACAAAAACATAACCTCCTTGGCGGAGGTAATAAAAGTGATAAACATACGTAAATGGAATATGCTATCATGGAAACATGATGTAATATTTTCAGTAAGCCCTTGCTTCGATTTTGAAATAATTCATGGAAATCAAAAATAGTAGAAGACTAAGCATGCGGTAACCGTAATTCAAAGTATTTAAGAAGGCGGATTATTGGCTAGCTTATGAGAAAACGCATTAAAAGCTAAACCTAATGAAACCTTACGCACACAGATCTCAGAAAACAAGTCGCTGGAAAGTTATTGAACTAAAAATTATTCAAATGGCAAGACCTATAGTTACTTTATTTCACATTTAACTCGTAAAGCTACTTGCTAAAGAGGATATGTATACGATAGGTGCAGCAAAAGGGTCTACCTAATTGAACTTTACTTCACATATATAAAAACAAGCCCCTGAATTTTTTACAGATGAGAAAAATTAACAAAAGGCTAGCCCCACGACAACGTTACCTCATAGGTAACTTGGATGACAAATTTCGGGCCGATCGCCGGCGACGGCCGCCTCCGCAGATGTCCGTGTTGACCGTCAACGCGCAGGTGTGGAAGTCTGTCGATGTGGTGGTGGTGACCGCAATGGCCGTGACTGTGGACCGGGCCGCCAGCAACTTCAAGTCGTCCTCGTCACGACCTGTTCGAAACCACAGCAATATTAGAGTCTTGATTTAACCAGCCCGCAAGCCAAAAGCACGCGATGGCGTGCAGAGAACTGGTGATGTCTGAAGTCAACGTCTTTCTTAATTGCAAACATGCATCTAAGATTAAAGTATTAGCTATGTTCGGAGAAATACGAGAAAGGTAGATATCTCAATTATGATATATACAAATGAGGCTCAAAATGAATTCATATTAAATTTAAGTATAATTCAAACTCGTTTGGTGAGATAAACCACCGAAACGATGAGCCCTCCTATGGCAAACCAAGAGTCACCACCCGTTTGGCTCCGTATTTGTAAGCCGATTGTTATATCACAAATAACGCAAATATTAAAAACCACATCAGAAAATTTCCATGCCGATCTTTTCGACACCAAATGAAAGCTTACTCAAGCTGTTGAAAAAGGTCATAGTGATACAGTTGTAGCGAGTCTCGGCCATTTTTATTGGAAATTTTTCAAAAAATCAAATGAAAATACAGCATGGGTTAGTGAATATATCATATAAGAGTGGCCACAGTGAAAAATTCTTCTTATTTTCCGCCCTATCCGTTCGATACTAAATACAAAGTAGCTGCAGCCATATGGTGTGAACTCCGCAGAGATAACCCTATTCTGACCATGTTTTGTGACACCTTCAATGTGCTTCTCCGAAGGTGTCACCATTCGACACTATTCAGTTTCCGAATATGCTTTTACGTATTAGTAAACACAACTGAGACTCTACTAAAAGATTTATCGAAAAGTTAGGCTTAACATACTCGGCATTAGCAGGAATCACTGTAGTAATGTCAGGAAAATCTTATCAGATTTGGAGAGGATTAACTCAGAAAGCTCCACATTTTTCTGTTCTTTAAGCAGACACACAAACCCGTATAGAAACCGAACACTACATAAGGAGACCAAAAGAGTGCAGCGCAGAGCCGCTCTAAGATTTCTACATGTACTAACTTGGTGATGTAGCGCTGATGGTAGCAACCGCCACCAGCAGCAGCAACGCTAGGGACTTCATGGAGCCTGTGTGTTGTAGCCGGCCTGAGGGTAGAGGGTACTGTGTTATATTAGACCCGCTATGAGGTATTGCCATTATGTTAGCATGGTATAGATGAACGGGAATATATCAGCCATGAGTCGATCATGCATTAATGCAAGTGCAGAGCTTAAGTGTTTTTGAGTCCTGGAGGACGTGTTCTTTGCTCTGGAGGATATCTATCCCAATGTTTGTCAAGACGATTTTTAAACACGTTGACTGTCTCCGCACCGACACGGCCGGTGGGGAATCTATTCGACAGAGCGTGGCACGATCGCCATCGCCGATTACACGATGGCAATGGTGTGTAGACCATCGCCATCGGAAAACTACGATATTATGATGGAATATCGCAAAAATCTATCGGCGATAGCGATGGTCCGATGGAAATCGTATCAAACAATCGGCGATGGCCATTTTCTCCATCGGCGATGGTGTTATGAGGAAAAAATGGTCCGAAGAAATGACTGAACATGCCATCGGCGATGGTGTACGATGGGCACCATCTTCGGTTGTACTACCGATACCGACGAAATAAGGCTAAAACTACAGAAAAACAGCCTTACGAATTTGAAACTTTCATTTTTTTAGTGACATTAAGACAAAGAGGGGTAACAAAGTTTATTTTAATACATTTCTCAAATCAAACAATGTCAATTATTAACCTGGGCCTTACATTATGCATCTTGTATCAGCTAGGAATAGTATTAGTGGTTGAAAATCGCACACAGGCTGAGGTTATAAGAGATGCTGCTTTTATTCGATGTTTGTGGTCTGAGTCGTTTGCATTTTTAATATGTGTTAATGCGATGGTCCATCGCCGATTGTGACGCCCTACCATGGCCTTTGCCGACGGTTATTTCATCGTAGGTCATCGCCGATGAAAACTGGCGATATTTTGTTCCGATGCCGATGGTATTGCCATCCCCATCGTAAGAACGATGGCGATGGCCATTGTACCATCGATTTGCCATCGTAACATAATTGGAGATGCCGACCTCTGCTATTCGATATGTACATATTAGATATCTTTAATAATAGGACCAGCAGGCTCATCCCCAGAGAACAACCGAGATTGACGCCCCGCCCCTGTAAGAGCTATTGTCATTATGTCAGTCAACTAGAGGCCTCTGAGAGAGTAAACCTCCGCCAAGCGAGACAATGCCAACGAAAAAATCAAGTTGGTCCTGAAATTAGGATTTACTTTTTCTCGCCGCCAAAATTTGGTCATTTGGTCATTTGTTCTTCCTGAAAATAATACCAATTTCATAAATTTTCTTGAAGATGAGTCTGTAACTCTTTTGTTAAGGTCTAACAAACATTTTGATAAACTCTAGTCATACATACAGACGGATATAAGGATTGTCACTAAAATGTTGTGATTTGTGCCTTTTGATAATTTTAAACTTGCTTCAAATTTCATGAATATTCATCTATATCCATTTGAGTTACGTTACTGACAAACATAAAAACTAACATGGAGACAAGCAAACAGACAGACAAATAGATCAACACAAAAATTTTGTCATTTACTGCCAGTACAACCTTAACAACTTCTGCAAATTTACTAAAAATTGGCTTATAACTTTTGAAGTTATGATACTGAGTTAAAAGAGAGACAGACAAAAGACAAGCAAACAAACGCTTAAACGGATCTTCACCAAATGCTGATCAGCTACTCCTCTTAACATACCCAACAATCACTGTAAATTTCGTCAAGATCCGTCTTAACTTTTTGAGTAAAATCGGTGACAGGCAGGGAGGCACACCAACCTCACAAAAACATATCCTTCTTGGTGGAAGTAACCAGACAACATTGAAATTAATAAGACAAGAATAGATAGTTACTCGTGCAAAGTATGAGTTTAGTACACTTTCGATATACGGTGAAGCCTCTACACTTCGCAGTGTGCTGTCCCAAGCTCAACACGCAATTCTGTTCAGTGACGGTCAATATCTGCCTTGAACGTAATTGTATTGCGTCAAGACTTGTCTCAGTAGAGCACTTTGCACATACCCAATGCGAAGTTTATTGACGTTTATCGGCTGCCTATGGACAAACACTGAAAGTTATCCGATAACACCGAATAAATGCTAATACATTTCCGATTCTGCATCAGAAATAAATACCTTGGAAGTAGTTTGATTTCTCAAAGTAGAAAGATCAAGTTACTTATGCGAACAATTACTATGACTCCGTTTGTCCCAACCATACCTAGCACGTTGCATTGTTTGGTTGCAACAACAAAACTGAGCTCCCTCTATGTATATCATTGTTCTATAGTTGTGACTTTAGACTGCTATTGATTGTTAGTGTGTCTTTAGAAGCTTCAGCTCACAGACGTCCGAGNTAGTATGACTCTGTTTGTCCGTCCCAACCATACCTAGCACGTTGCATTGTTTGGTTGCAACAACAAAACTGAGCTCCCTCTATGTATATCATTGTTCTATAGTTGTGACTTTAGACTGCTATTGATTGTTAGTGTGTCTTTATAAGCTTTAGCTCACAGACGTCGGAGAAATGGCCACGGCTTTCCGACAGGGATAGTACATAGCTTTTGTTCAGGGGCGATTAGAGCTCTTATAAAAATTGTAATCATGGAACTGAATACTGTATCTGCACTGCATTGAGATATTACTCTGTTCTAGCCCAATCAGTGCTGTCCCGACACCAATACCCTTTTCTGTGCATCGCCTGGCAACACATTTTGCTTTTTTTGTGCTTATACAGTATGCCTTTCAATAATTTTTAGTCATTGTATTTAGTTAACATTCAAGTCCAGGTCTGTTAATTTGCATGTCTAAACGAATAGAACTTTTTCACTTATATTAGCAACGAAACGCATTGGAGATTGACTTGTCTTGAGAGCTAATGCTAAACATGCCAAGCTGTGTTATATTGCTACGAGGGTTCTGTGTCCTGTTGTATTCTTACGGGGAAAGTATTAAGAGCGAGGTAGTGCAGCCACTAATACGTTGTGAAAGTGAGGCCTGCAATTGTCTCAAAACTTGCACGCCTTAGCGTGCACTGTGTTCGCCAAGGCAAGTCTTAACCGTCAGAGCATGGTAATGGTTTTGGGACTCGAGTATTGCTTTCTTTTCTGAACGCACAAATAAGGGTTAAGCGGGATGTTTCAGATGATTTTGTTACTCGACTCAAGGTGCACACTTACCTCAGGTTTTGAGAAACTCAGCTGCGTGAGTGGTGACCCAACATGGCCCCCATCTCGCTTTTATACTCTCATCGACACTAAATCCTCGCATGATATTGCCATTCACGGCACTTCCTTGAGCAGCCAGCAGAAGAAGGAAAGTCTCATGTCTAGCAGAGTTCGTGCGCTTGTACGAATGCCTCTCCCGTCGAGGAAAAGGCCAATGATCATGATATAATTTTTATTATGAGGGTTCCTGATTTAACGAAACATCGAAATTTAAAATCAATTGTGGTGGGAACAGAGATATTTGAAATGCGACTTAATTTTCTCATGGGGAGCTATAGAGGCGAGATTTTATTTTCAGATGATACTATAGTTTCAATATAACTTATGTTCTACTTTCAGCTCTTGGGCCACTGACATTTTTCAGAAACGTATGCAACACAGGAAATACGGCTTTCAATTTATTTTGTTCAAGTGCCCAGGGTTGCGTACATGGAGCACTGGTCATGAATCTACGATGCGTATACACGGGAAAATAAATGTTACTATGAGAATTGCGTGTTTTATCCATGTGCGGTATAAGTTATTATTCTTCCAGATGTGCGGTCGAATTATACTGCACGAAATCTCCGCGCTTCAGTACCACAGCCTGCGGAGTGCTTTTGTGGACGATACGAAGGGCTTACTGTAGAAGTTGGACTAGAGGGACCAACAATCTCATCCCAGGGAGGGGCCGAAGTCTGGGCTCCGGCCCTCAACTAGCTATTGCCGTTCTGCTATTCTTACATAGATTTATATTTTATGCGGGCACCACAAAGGTATGGGAGGTGCAGACCACAACGACGGCTGGGAGAAATAAATGGGAATTTGAGGCAAGCATGTCGGGAAATAAAGTAAAAAGGCGGTCAGCGAAAGACCAAAACACCTAGGATGAATAAACCTGCATTCATCTATGAATGGATAGGCGTCCAGCTATGAATTTAATGGTGTCCAGCGATGATCGGAAGGGCGTCCAGCAATGAACTGAAACGTGTCCATCACTGGACAGGAATGTATCCAGCGAACAAAGAAAATTGGGGCGTCCAACGAACAGCGAAAAGTTGTTTAGTGAACATATGACATCTAGCAACAATGGAACAGATGTCCATCAGTGAACGGGAAGGTGACAGAGATGAACAAAAAGGCGTCCATAATGGAGTTCAATTCGAGATTTGGGGAGAAACTCTGCACCTAGAACAGGGGTTAGCAAACTTTTTGACTCGGGGGCCACACGGTCTTTCAAAAATTGACGGACAGGCCTGACCAGTACCCGATGCATCCGTATCATAAATAAAAAATAACATACCTGCTGCAGATATGCAATTTCGAATAGGTCTTATAATACGCGCTTAAAATAAGTTAATACATCTAAGATACCAAAACCTTCCCCGGGCCGGATCAAAGAGACTAACGGTGCAGATGTGGCGTGGGCCGTAGGTTGCCCACCCCTGGTGTAGACCATAAATGCTACTACTGTAATATTGGAAAAACCGGAAACAACTGTGGATTTCGCAAAAAAGCTAAGGAGGTACCTTACCTTGCAGTTTTTGCTGAAAAAATATCTTAAAAGTCAGTCAGCAGATCATTTTCACAAATGCGCAGAAAAAAAGGTATTAGTATTAGGGTTATTGCACCGGTATTGCAGTTCCCAAATGCATACAATCCAAGAAAAAACATTTGACCACTCAAGATGATATACTCTTATTTTTTTTTTAAATAAGCTGTAACTTTTTACTAAAACGTGAATTTCCCAAACCAATTATGAATTTGTGCTAGGTGTAGTATGGACTATAAATACTGGGAAAAGCGGTGAAACTGGAAAAAATAGTAGATTTTGAAAAAAATCCTTAAGTGGGTACCTTACAGGTTTTTTTTTATCCCGAAAAACAAAAGCCAGAAGATCCTACTGATATTTGCACAGGAAAAGGTGTTAGGATTAGGATAATTGTAAACTATGACTTTACTTGAATATGGGTTTAGAAAACCGGTACTAAATTTAAATAATGCATGGTATTGATTAGTAATGCAGTTACCATCAGTGAAATCGGGAATAATCGATTTTGGCAGTACCTTGCAGCAGAACACCCTCTTAAATATGAACAAAAGAAAGATATTACTATCAGGGCTGTAGCGCAGTAGTATTCCAGTTTCTAAATGATAAGGGAAACGAGAAATTGTTGTGTCGCCTCTTGCATGATGTATGCAAGTCTTGAAAACTAAACCCATGCATCAAGAAGGCTTGCAACTGCTGCTATTTGCACAATCACCACCAGAATTATTTGATCTAAGTGCCAATTTTTTCTTTTTTCATGTCTTAGTGGCATGCAAAATTCTAATTCGGTATTTGATTTTGTATTTGTGTAACGATAATAACAGTCCAGATGATATTTGTCAGCGGTGCCATATTTGCAATAATGATCCGGTTTCTTTCATCTAAGCGCCAACTTCTTTCTCTTTTAATTATCTTGTGGCATGCAAAATTTCATCTATTTCTCTCGTTTTTTACATGTAGAGCATATTCCACCTTGTGGCAAATAAAGTCGCTTCCTGATGAATTTTCTTACCGCTGCCATTTGCACAATTTTTTGACTCGATTCCATTCGGTGAAACAAACTTGTAGACCATAAATGCTGGTAATATTAGAAACCACGGCATATTTTGGGAAAGATGCTATTGGGGCACCTTGTAGTTTGTTGAAAAAAATTAAAAATGCTTGAAAAATCACTTGCAGATCCTCTTCAATTTTGTACAGCAGAAGGTATTAGTATTAGGATAATTGCGCAGTGGTATGCCCATGCCCAAATGCAGAGGGAAATATAAAATCTGAGACAAAAATATTTTGCCAACTCAAGATGAAATATTCTAATTTTTTAAATAAGTTATAAGTTTTAATTAATACTTACCGATATTGAATTTGTACTAAGGTATAGACTGTAATTAAGAACAATATCGGTAAAATCGGAAACAACTTTAGATTTTTTAAGAGTAGACATGGGGTACCTCGCGAACTATTTTTGTCTAGGATTGTATAATTTCATTTCATATTTGCGCAGCAGAAAGGTGTTAGTATTGGGATAATTGCGCGGTAGTATTCCCGTTCCCAAATGTAGAGGGAAATGCACAATCCATGACAAGAGAACTCTCTAACTAAAGATACAAAATTCTCAATTTTTTCATAAGCCATGACTTTTACTTAAACATTAATTCACACAACCAGTTACGAATTTATACTAAGCATAGTGTAGACCAAGGGATGGTAAACGTTTTGACTCAGGGGCCACACGGACTTTTAAATATTGGCAGACATGCCAGGTGAGCCCCTGATGCATACGTATCAACGATACAAAATAACACATTTGCTGCAGGTATGCAATTTTTCAATGAGTCTTATAATACGCGCTTAAAATAAGTCAGTGAGGATAAGATGAAAAAACTTTCTGCTCGCCAGATTAAAAAGACCAACGGGCTGGATGCGGTTCGTGGGCCGTAGTTTGCCCCCCCCCTTTCCCTTGACCTAGAAGGAATGAGAAAATACTGGGTCGAACAAATAAGTTACAAATTAATTTTAGATATTCTGGAGAAGCGAAAAATAGATAAAACGACGAAAATTGGAAGCCATGCCTGTGAATCCTTTTTATCACGGACATTAGCATCCAGGGAGACAATTTACGTTGGATCCGGGCATACTTTACGGGTCGGCAGCATCGAGTAAAGCTTGAAAGAGAGACGAGCGACTGGACGCTGGTATCATCAGGGATTCCACAAAGTAGCGTGCTTGGCCCACTTCTGATCATAATTTACATCAATGATCTCGATCTTAACCTCCGTAGTAAAATCAGTAAAATGAGTAAACTTGCGGATGATACTAAGCTATGTCGTCCTACCACGAAAAGAGCTGAGCTCCAACAAGAGATTGACCACCTCATGGAATGGAGCACAACCTGGCAGATGAGCTTTAATGTCGACAAATGTTCAGTAATGCACGTAGGGCCTTAGAACCCTTCAACCCAATTGAAAATGAATGGGACAGAATTGACTGCCGTCACCCAACAGAGTGACTTGCGAATAACTATACGAACTACAACGCAGTCAGCAAGACAAAAGTGTGAAAATGGCAAGCAGAATACTGCGATTAATCACCAGGAATTTTGAATAAAAGTCCAAGGATGTCATAATCCCTTGTACAAGGTGTTAGTGCGGCCACACTTAGAATTTGCTGTTCAATTCTGGTTGCCACATCTGTGTAAAGATATCGATAACAAGGAGAGAGTCCAACGCAGAGCAACGAAATTGATACCTCAGCTGCAAAACAAGCCGTATGGATGTAGCCTAAAAGAACTGGGCTCGATCTCTATCGAGCAAAGATGACTCAAGGAGCAACTAATAAAAACATTGAAGTATTTGAATGGCTTCAACGATGTACCTACAACGGGACGTTTTGGTAGAGACGTTAATGATCGCCTGCAAAACAACGGTAAAAAACTCAAGCATAAAGCTCGACGAACAACCTCAAGTCAGCAGCAGTTCTTTTCGTATTTCATAGTGAGCATTGGAATAGACTCCCTTCCGACGTTGTCGGTGCGGAGACAGTCAACGCATTTAAAAATCGTCTTGACATACATTGGAAGAGATATCGTCCTTAGCTACGAACTCCTCCTCCAGGAGTTACAAACACTTAACGGCCAAAGCTTCCGAGGCCCCTTTAATCCATCTTCTTTTCTCTTCCGCTCCTCCTACAAAGACAGACGTCTCTAAGCCACGCATATCAGCGGCTATTGATTGTGCCTGCTTGTGTGCATGATCGTCTTTTTGACTGAGCTTCTTTCTCTTTTGTTCTTTTTTTCATTCATCTATATCCCACTGACATAATGGCAATAGCTGATGGAGGGCAGGGGCGTAAGTCCAGGTGTCTCTTTGGGAAAGGGCGTACGTGTTGGTTCGTCTACTGCCGCCTATCTAATCTACAATGAGTTCAATGCGGTCACAAAAAGATGCGAAGCTAAAGTTACTTATCAGAATATTACTACGCTAGCCAGAAAGATAAAAATACTTCTGCTTTGAGAAAATAACATGTAGGACTTTACCTGAGCCAACAAGGATATCAAAACTTCAATCGAGACTCACGTTCACTATAATTTTGAATTAGTTGCATCACACTTATATGAACGTAACATAGCAGATGACATGACATGGCGCATACCTCCGCCAAGCGAGGCAACGGTAGTAATAAATTCAAATTGACTCTGAAACTATGATTTTCTTTGTATCAACTTCAAAATCCAATCATTTGTGCCTTTTGAATAGTAATAACAGCTTGTGCAATTTTTTTGAAGATCCGTTCATAACTTTTTGAGTTATGCTGCTAACAAACGTTATGACAAACACGAGTGAAACATACAAACGAAGAAACCGATCTGCACTAAAATTTATTCATTTATGTCTTTTAACATTACCAACAACAACTATAAATTTCATAAAGATCCATACATTATTTTTTGAGTTATTGTGATAACAAGCATAAAATTAAAAACAGTGACAAACAAACGAACGAACAAACGGATCATCACAAAAATTTGGTCATTTACAATATGTAATATACCTAACAATTTATATGAATTTCATAAAAATCCGCCCTTTACTTTTTGAGTTATGGCTTTGAGAAAAATGAGGCAGATCAACGAACAAACTAACAAACAAACAAACAAACGGGTAGACGGATTTTCACCAAAAGGTAATCATCTGTTCCTCCTAACATGCCTAACAATTCCTTTAATTTTCGTCAAAATCCGTCCATAACTTTTTGGGTTATCTTGGTGACAGACAGAAAAACCCAACGAAACATAACCTCCTTGGCGGAGGTAATGAATGAGAGA
Source organism: Parhyale hawaiensis (assembly GCA_001587735.2). NCBI lineage: Eukaryota > Metazoa > Arthropoda > Malacostraca > Amphipoda > Hyalidae > Parhyale > Parhyale hawaiensis. Next base: position 14,244,638 of record LQNS02000210.1, read on the forward strand.
GACAGACAGACAGAAGAACATGCTTATATAATATTACCCGCTTTTCAGCACAGTGGATGTAGTAGGGTATGTTCTTATGCCATTGCCGTAGCGTCTCCGCCATATTGGTGGATGTAATTGAAGATTTCAGTCCACAATATCATCTTGTGCAGTTTCTGGTGGTAGTAACAGCCTTGTAGAGGACGGGCTTATACTGGTAGAAGTAAGGACTGTTAATTCAAACGCTAGTAGCTATGTGATACATAATTCGAGTTGCGAAAGTAACTGGCCAGTATGAGAATGGTGCACTCAGACTGTATGAGGTTAATAGCCAAGCGGCGCTTTCTCTAGCTTCACTTGCTGCGCCTCAGATTCGTAAAGGTAGTCAACTTGACCGCAGCAGCAACTCGGAAGCAAACATGCACTGGCTTGTGCTGCAGATATAGGCCAACAGGCCCCAGAAGAGCATACGGCTGCAATCGATCACGGATTGTTTGAAGTTATGGCGTCAGTGGCGGAAGACTCCATGCGACAATCTGCATCCCCAACCCTCCCCGTTGCTGGCAAAGGTCAGTAAACCCACAGCTGTACGCAGACCGGATGCTGACTGATCACGTCAAGTTTCGCGAAGAACTTAGCTAGCTGGGACCGAGGTTTGAACCTGCGGCCTTGAGAGCCAATGTCAGAAACTTTAGTCTGCTGCTACTGTGAGTCTACGAGTAGTTAAGTCATTACGTGCTGGATACACTGCACTGAAAGAAAAAATTCATGAAAAGGTTTGTTCATTGATATCTATGAGAATTAACTAATGTAGGTTTTCTTGCACAGCGCGCGGTGTAAAGTCGGTTGGCGCCACTGACACCACAGCCCCCCCCCCCTCAACTCTACTAGATCAGTTCTGCTAATTACGTCCGCCAAGGACGTTATGTTTTTGTCCAGTGTGTCTCTTCGTCTGTGTGTCTTTCACTAAGATAACTCGAAAAGGTATGGACGGATCTTTAAAAAATTTACAAAGATTGTACGGTATATTACGAGGAACAGATTGATTAACTTTTGGTGAAGATCAGTACAATCGTTTGTTTGAAAGTCTATCTACATCTTGTTTCTTGATATCTTGGCTGAAAAAGCCGTGGACCCAACCTTATGAAGTTGGGTTGTCACTAAGAACAACTGAGCATTTTTTTTTTGTGTTGGCCTGCTTGCCCGTTTCTTTGTCTACATGTTTGTCAGTTGCATATGTCAGAAGTTTATAAACGAATCTTCATGAACTTTATAGAAATTATTAGCACTGTTAAAAGACAAATGAACAAAGCTTGGTGATGATCGGTTTTGCTGTTTGCGTGTTGGATTGTCAACATTATTGTCAGCAGCATGCACACTCAAAAAGATAGAAACGGAGCATCAGGACATTTATAGGAATTATTAGAAATGGTAGAAGACACAAATAACATAATTTTGGTGATGACTGGTTTGTCCGTTTGTATGTTTGACTAATGTTTCTGAAAATATTCATCAGAATATAAGTAAAAAAATTTACGAACGGATCTTCTAGAAAATTGTAGAAGCAGTTATTACTGTCAAGAGGCACAAATGACAAACTTTTGGTGGTGATAGATTGCTCAAGGCCCTGGCTGGCACACGCTGGGGCCAGTGCAAGGAGACTGTTTCTCACATATAAGGCACTTATCCGACCTCTCTTCACCTACGCTGCTCCAGTATGGTATCCTGGGCCTCGCCAGTCCGCGGTTTGCAAGCTGCAGACGGTTCAAAACGCTCTCCGCACAGCGACCGGTTACCTTCGCATGGCTTCGCGGACCATCTCCACTCCGAGTCCAAACTCCTGAGGGTCGATCCATCTCTCGACCACCAGTGGCGTCAATAACTTGTTTCCGCCCTTCGTCTCGAGCACCCAGCCCACTCTGTTGTCACCGCATAGGCTGTCCCCCGTCTCATCCGCCACAACTTAGCAATCAAATTCCAACCCGACATCAACCACTTACTTACTGACAACATCATGCCTTCTAAAGAGTACCGCTCAGCGATTTCCTCCCTCCATCGGTCTGCGGTGCAATCTTCACTGGACCGCCGTAAACAGGGTTTTGGGCTATACCCCACAGGAGATCTCACCCGATGAGGCGGTCCTCTGACGACCAGCCCGATCCAGCCTATCACAGTAACGCTCAGGTTTTTGCTCTGCCCTGATATCTTACCGCCACAGGATCGGGCTGGCGGACTCGGACTCCTGCCCTGAGGGCCACCGTGGCCCCCACACAGTGAATCACTTGTTCGAGTGTCTCGCCCACCCCACTACCCTCCTTCCCACCTCTCTATGGGACAGTCCTCTATCTCTATCTGACTTTTTGTGCTCCCTACCTTCTTTTTCATACCTTCCGCCACATGCTCGACCTCCCCCTTCCCGGAGCCACACCCTACGTAACTACAACAACAATAAGCCGAATTGATCACACGGCTTGCAAGCAAAGGTAATGTTTATAAACAAAGGTGCTGTTACCCAGCTCATAGCTCTATAAGGGTACGTTTGATTGGGCGCTGAAATTAAGCTTAACTCATCCGAAACTTCAGGCAGGTGCGCTGGCTTCGATTCGTTCAGTTGAGTTACAGGCACTGGCCCTTAATCGGAAACACTTCAGACTTCCAGGAATTCAATCTTGGTTTACAAAAGAGAGTTTTTAGCCGCTCAACGTAATTGCGTTGCTTCTAACACTTGCAAAATGATTCTTATAAGCCAAACCAATGCTCGCGTCTGAAGTTTCTAACAAGTCATGCCTAGAAGGCTTAATTTTAGTACCTAATCGGACTTGTCCTTCATGTTGAGGTCGTCGTCGGTGTTACCTAACTTGAG
>LQNS02000210.1:14260945-14278697 GCA_001587735.2 Parhyale hawaiensis
AGAAAGTTCGTAAAACCCATCAACTCCATTTTTTTCCCACAGCGATAACTCTAGCAATATGTTCTTCGAACGTAGCATCGTCTTGCATTCTCACTCCGAGGTCTCTTAAAACTGTCTTTCTCTCAATTTCATGCCCATCGCTGGTGCTGTCGCAACGTTTTCTGACAAAATTATTGCAAGTTGCACAGAATAAAGATGAAAAGTATAAGAATTTATTCAATATTAATACCGGTGTTTTCACGCCAGACTTTAGTCTTCGCACATAACGCTCAGCACGGTTTTGTAGCTTGTAAATGAAATTGAGCGTCTATGAGAAGATATTCTAAAATGTTAGATATCAAGTCATTTGTCTTTGCCAGTGTCACTAGTAAAACTTCAGATAGCTCTTCAAAACAGGACTGAACTAGGACTGGGAAAGCTGTAGACTGTTCTCCAGTTGACATGGGTGCAGCAAGCATTCGGACGCAACATACTACGCCTGTATGAAACAAAACAAACATCAGCTGCCATACCTTACCTTGATTACCTTGATGATATTCGGACGAGGTCCAGGTGGCGTTATGCACGCAAACCATCTTGCGCAGAGGTGATGCTGCAATCTGTGACCAGCGGGATAGCTAACAGCGAGTTATCCCCAAAGTTCACGTAGCCGCTTACAACAAGTTTATCTGGCACTTTCAGTAAGTATGCGTCCAGTAAGTGTTTAAACTTCACAGTCTCTGTACCGGTGACATTTCGGATGTGACGTGGCATTTTGCCTATGGTAACAACTCGAGCCACATGATCTTCAAAAGTGGCATTATCTTGTATTCTCAACCCAAGATCTCTTAAAATTTGCTTTCTCTCGATTTCGCTCCCATCTCTCGTCTTGTATAACGTAGATTCAGTAAGGGAGAGGTTTTTTCCGTACCGTAATAGTTCAAATTTTGATTCGTTGAGGGTCATGTTGTTAACCGATGTCCAGTGAAAGATACTAGTTAGATCTAGTTGCACATTCCGTACGTCTGCCATTGATTGTACCGCTGCTAATATCCGTGTGTCATCAGCGAAAGATGACAGAACGACAAACCTGCATTTGTACCTCATATCATTTACCATGATGAGGAAGAGTATTGGACCAAGCACGGTGCCTTGTGGGACTCCACTGAGTACCGGCTGTCATTTGGACACTTTATTATTTTAATTACACTTTGGGTTCAGTTTTTCAGGAAAGCTTGAATCCATCTTAGATATTTTCCACGGATGCCCATGTTGAAGAGTTTGAGTAATAATATTTTATGATCTACTTTATCGAAGGCCTTGGCAAAATCTAAATATATTACGTCCACATGTTTGCCTTGGCATAGTAGGTCTAGAATAGAGTCATAATGCTCAAGCAACTGCGAGGTGGTTGAACGTTTATGGTGAAAGCCGTGTTGATTTGACGTAAGCAGGTTATTGCTCTCCAAATGATGTGCAAGATGTTTCCTAAAGACCCTTTCAAACGTCTTCACTACGTGACTCGTTAGGGAGACAGGTCTATAGTTGGCTGGATCCAAGCTATTTCCAGCTTTAGGAATAGGTGAAATAATTGCGTGCTTATAGGTGAGTGGCACCACTCCATCATCCATCGATTTTTGCCACATAAGGTATAGGGGGTAAGATATCCTTAGCTTGCGCATCTTAAGAATTTTGCAGGCACATCATCCGGTCCTGCTGCACTATCGCCACTAAGTTCATCAATGGCTAATTCAATGCTTAGTTTTGTGAACTCAAAGTCCGTTAGGTAGTTTGCAGTTAAATCAATTCTTGGAATTTCAGGATTTGGAATTCTTTCACTAAAGACTTTTTGATATTGACGGCTTAGTATTTCACTCATTTCCTGGTCATCATCAACAATAGAACCTGTATCATTCACCAGCGGCCCGATTTTCGATTTTACCGAAGAATGATGTGATGCATAGGCAAAAAAATATTTGCTGTTGTTTTTTATTTTTTCGATGGCTTGCTATTCTTTTTCCTGTTTTTCTTCATCGTGTGATCTTGCAAGCTGACGTTCTATCTCATCTAGCTTCTTTTTGCACTCGGATTGTCGTTGCAGTATCTTCGTTGAATTTTTGTATTTGATTACTTTTGCATGTTTCTCAAGTAGTCCTTTACGAAATTTTTGGTGTCGATTTTTGTTAATTTTTTTTTGCCGGGCTAAGGTACTTCATGCACTTTTCTAATAAAATATTTTCGAATGTCTCATTGATGCTTTCACTTTCTATTGAGTTATTAGCCATAGGAGCCCGTCTTCACTCGTACATTTCCTGGCGGTGATTCCTCTTCTAACTTTGAGACTAATCCACTGAATATTTTTTATATCACCACTGAAAAGAGGTCAAAACAAATGCATGATATATACGATAAGTTGCGCAATGCTAAAGGAGAAGAAAATGAAATATAAGTTGCTTAGAATTGCTCGAACTCGATAAATACAACTGGCCAAGAGTTATCCTGCTGAGTTCACTTTTCCAACTTCTTAGTAGATCCTACAGCAGTAGAGTACATATTTGTGGGCGAATTGCCTCTCCCGGCAACTTTTGGCGCTCGTCTGCATTGGCTTTTAGAGTTATTTTTGAAGATGGTATATAAAGTAGCTAAGTGGAAAGATTTCACAATCTCTTCGTAACGTTTGCACTTATAGTACAACGATGAAATATTGTGGTTGGCATAACATGACGATGCAGTTTGATTTTTTTTTCACTTAGTTGGCCAGCTTTACTGGCTTAATGATTGAAGGTTTCCGTTAGTTTACATGAATTTCAGGTCCTACTGTTTCAAATAGGCTAAATAATGTGCAGCCATGTTTTTGAAGTGAAACCGCGGTGTTTAAAGAAACACGCAAATTGGCAGAAAAAGGGCTTTCGGCGACATGAACGGGCTGAGTTTTTTTATTTGGTGGGAAAGCTATCGCATAAAATAGGACAGGAAATAATGGGGGGGGAGACTGTAAAGAATAGCCACGGGTTCCACTTTACAATTGAAAGTATCAAATACACCGATAAAAAATGGAAGTATTAAAAATGTGAAAGTCTCAATAATGTTAAATTCAGACGACTAGAAACAAAGGTTACCAAAGGCGTGTAAACATAGCAAAAAAAAAAAAAAGAGAAAGAGTACAACGAGAGAAGTACCTCCGAAGAGTAAGACAGCTATGTATTTGTTTTTATGCTGTCTTTAAGTCTATATCATGATATGCAATGGCGAAAACTTTGCTGGCAATACATCTGCGAGGTTCATCTGTGATATCGTGGGGTTTAGATGGGTTGTAAAGGGTGGTTCAGGAGAGACGAGCTACGACTGAGCAAACACGGGCTATGTTTATCCCGCTTCACGTTCTTGGAACAATGTTTTTGTACGCGTGATAACGGCTGACTTTATTAAGACATATCGATTTCAAATATCCACGGTTGCAAATTGAAACTCAATAAAAATTCAGAGAGCGATTCGCAACAGAGTAAAGGGTCCTCGCTTTAGAAGAATAGCTGCCGCTGCTTGAACACACTAACATTAGACAAGTCGAAGTTGCATCCACGGCAGCGTAATGGGAAGAGTTGGGAGAAACGTTCCCATTTTTCGACTATCGTGTGGAGCAGACTTGACGTTAAGTGGCTGGCGATACTTGTGGGGTAGGTTAGGTTAGGTTAGGTTAGGTTAGGTTAGGTTAGGTTAGGTTAGGTTAGGTTAGGTTAGGGTTGGTTGACGAGCTGCACTAAGTCGGAGTAAAATGAGTTATAATAGTGTAGGTTGGGATCGCTACCTTTTAAACTAACCGTGGAATATCCACGGGTCCCTCTAGTTCGTAGGTCCCCAACCTTTTCTAAGCCTGGCACCCCTATAAAACTTTTACGATGTTCTTGCACCCCCCACAAAAAATGGCTCATCTGATGACACAGAATGAGATTTACAAAAAATTGCGAAGAAATTTGTATCCCAACCTTATTTTATTCAAGATTTCGCACCCACTGAAAGCTCATCCCGCACACCCAGCGTGAGAGTGTGAGTCACCCATGGTAGGGATGCCATGTCCTATATTTTGCTTGAAGCGGCTGCAAACTGCGCTATTATGACTCGATTCCTTTCGTTTAGGAGTCAATTTCTTCCTTTTTGCATAATCTCGGTGAATGCTTAGGTTTCGTTTGTCAATCTTATCTCAAATTTCCTTCAGCAACGTTATCCCGAGTCCTGCTCAATGCTGCATCTCCTCCTCTATTAGTTGTTCCCAACCTTATCTCAGCCTGGCACACCTAGAAAAATTTTAACATGTTCGCGCACCGCATAAAAAATTATTACTCATCTGATGATAGCAAATTAATGAAACCCACACCAAATTTATGTACAATTTGTGTATCCAACGTTATTTTATCGAAGTTTTGCTCCCTCTGGAAGGGCATTGTGCACCCCTAAGGTGCAGGGGTGCCCTCATGCACCTCCGGTTGGGACCGATGCAGCTTAGTTAAACATAATATGGCCTTTGTTCAGCCTGACGTTTCAACTACTACGAAGAGATTCAGATAAAGGAAGCATAAACGAAATGAGTTAGGGACGAAAGGAATGTAAACTGCAACGAAGCCTCAGCTTGTGTAACTACTACGAAGAAATTCAGCTAAAAAATATGAGATATAGCTTATGTTCGACACGATGAAAAACTCTATAAAGATACCGCCTTTCATCAACCACGCTCTGAAAAAGACTCATCATCAGATCAAATAGATCCCAACTTACTTTTCAAAGCGAAAGAGATTCAGAAAATGCACTATTTCCACTTTAGGGCACATATTTCAGAAGCTATGTTTTTTATCGTAATTTTCGGGACTGAAATTTCGTGGTATCTCAACTTCTTTTTCAGTAGACGAATATTCTCCTATCTTAATCCTTAGAGCATGGCGGGGGGAGAACCAACCAAAGACCAAGCAAGCCAGCTATGAGTAAGCAGCCAACAACTGTGTACTATTATATAGTGGATTCAGACGTCTCAAGCTGCGTCTAAGATATTTTCAATTAATTAAAAGAGCAAAAGGTGTTGAGCTTAACATTGAGTTGCTTAGAATGTAATCTGCAATGTATTTTTTTCACTGCATTACCACATGAAACCTGAAAAATTACACTCCTAACTATAAAATAAAAGCATGGAGTTAGATATCAGTGACTGACTCACACTGCCCTTCAATATACCCTGCTAAGGGATGGTGTCTTTTATGAAAACAACTAGAGGGCCCAGGCGTCCAAAATGAAGGCAGTAATTTTGTGATTAGGCTTTTTATTTTTCCGGGTTTAAACATAGGTTTTATTGCTAAATAGGTCTCATCCCTGCGGGCCTCATCTTCTGTTAATAAAATGCAAGTTTTACAGCCATAAGATTTGCGAGAGCAATATATCTCCCTGCAGATAAGGCCCGAAAATCAGTTTGGAATTGGCCAAACGTTGAGCAGCACTAAGAAAATGTAATTCAGTCAAAGAAATTAACCGAAAATGCTTAGGTCTTACCGTGACCTGGATACCAAGTGAGAGGTGAAACTCAAGCGTCGAAATTTGGCTGCAAAGTAAATTAGTTCAATATAAAAAGACGTCTGCTCAGCGTGAAGTTTCAATCGCATCGAAGAGATTCAGCTGAAAAATATGCGACGCATCTTATGCCCGAAAGGATAAAAAACTCTATCAAAGATACCGCTTTTCATCAACCACGCTCAGACGAAGAATCATCATCATCATTTCAAAAAGTACCAAGCTAGTTTCGAAAGTGAAGCGAGATTCAAAAAATGCAGTATTTACACTTGAGATCACATATTTCAGACGCTACATTCGTCACCGTTACTCCAAGCGCTGAAATTGTATTTTATCTCAACTTGTTTTTCAGTACATGAACTTTCTTCTATTAGATCCTTAACAGCGTGACGGAGAGACGAACCAACATTGGAGCAAACAAACAAGCGACCAACAACTGTGTTTTATTATGTAGGGGATAGAGGGCCCCGCCATCAAAAATGACGGCAAAAATTTTGTAACTAAGGTATATTGTTCCTGTTTCCAAATAAGGTTTTGGTGTAAAATACGTCTCATACCTGTATGCTTGACCTTCCATTGAAAAAATGCAAGCTGTATTTTACTGAGTTTTAAAAGAGCAAAATATCCTCCCGTGCAAGGTTAAGAGAACTGGAATTGGCCAAACGTTGAGCAATAGTAAAAACATACAGTTCAATCAAAAGAATTTACCGGAATTGTTCAAGGCTTGTTGCAACCAGGATACCAGCCGATAGTTGAACCTTTAGGGGGGAAATTTGGCTGTAATGTAAAGTGAATTTGAAAAGGCATCTCTTCGGCATAATGTATACCTTGCTACGAAGAGATTCAGCTAAAGAATTCATAAATAAAATGGATTATGCACGAAAAAAAACGAAAATTCCAACCAAGACTTGAGCTTTTCTAACTGCTACGAAGGAATTCAGCTAAAAATATGCGATATAGCTGATGCCCGACCGGATCAAAAACTGTATCAAAGATATCCCCTTTTATCTACTACCCTCAGACGAAATAGTTCATCATCGTCAAAAGTAGTTTTCAAAGCGAAATTCAATAATGCAGTATTCCCCTTTCGACAATATATGTCAGAAGTTACATTTGTCTCCGTGACTCCAAGGGTTGAAATATTATGGTATCTCAACTTGTTTTTTAGTGTATGAATTTTCTCCCATCTAAATCCTTAACAGCGTCACGGAGGGAAGGGCCGACCAAAGAGCAAGCAAGCGACCATCAACTGTGTATTATTAGTGCATTTTCAAACTAGAAAAGCAGGTACTCTTAGAGCGCATACCTCCGCCAAGCAATGCAGTGTTAACGAAAAATTCAAATTAGTCCTGAAACTAGGATTTCCTTTTTCTCATCACCAAAATTCGACCGCTCGTGCCTGTTGACAGTAGGGACAGTTTCTATTTTTTTTTTAAGATTAGTCAGCAACTTTTTACGTTATGTTCTGGCCAACGTTTCGACAAACATTAGTCAAACACACAAACAGACGAACCGATCATCATCAAAAGTTGGTTATTTGTGTCTTTTACCAATTCTACCAACTTCTACTAATTTCATGAAGATCCGTTCATAACTGTTTCAGTTCTGTTACTGCAGGGTAAGTGGGTTAGTTCAGGTAGCTTTAGGCTGCTAGGACCGAAGAAACTCGTGTGCAAGTAGGAATATAGCTTTATACTTTTAAACAACTACATAATAAAGAGTATCCAGTTTGGCCCGCGGTATCTAGATTAAATTAAGGTGTTAATCTACATCATGTGCACTCACACCCACCGTGTCCAACTTATATAATGATACAATCTGTAGACTGAGCAAGCACATTATACTTTGAATTAACATAACGATGCCTCAGATCTTGCATGACACTCAGTGTACAAGAAATTTAAGGAGTAAATGTGCATAGTATATAAACATGTAACATATATTTTCAAAATAACTATATAATAAATTGTATCCCGTGTGACTCGCAGTATAAACAAATAAAAAGAAAATAAGGGTCCAAATCATGAAGTTTTCAGGTTCTCCTTTAGCCTGAGCCGCAGCACCAACGGCCGCAGGCAGGAGGCGACCCGTACAAGGCGGCGATGTCACCAAGAGGAATGCATGGCACGGTTCTGTACAGCTGCTGCTCTGCTCTCACAAACTTGGCTCTTCAGTATGTTTCCTTCTACATTTTTGTCTATGACATTTATTACCACTCGACTCCTGCTGATGTTTTTTCTCTGTATTTTCATAGATTAGGAGGGTCGTTCTTGGACTAATGCCTCCTGTTTTTTATTCCGCCCGAAGGGATCCGAGCGGATTACAGATTGCATTGTTATGATGACTGAAGAACTAAACCTATGCACTCATGACCTGAATGTCCCATCTCTCTGTTGCCGATATTGACGGTGTCAGAAACAGAGATACGACCTTGAATTCCTCCATGTTATTGGTTAACGTGCACGAAGCTGTACAGTTGATTTCACGACAGTTGAGTTCGTCGAGTGGCGACAGAGATGTGAGTGACAAAGTGCACCTCGATCAACTCCTCTGCCTCGATCGGAGGATAACGGTGAGGAAAATGTGTGTAGAGTTGAATGTGGGTGTCCACTCTGACCGTTATGTTGAAACGTTGACTAAAATCAGGCCAGCATTGCCCGTGCACATAGGAACATTAACTGCTATTCCGAAATTACTGAGACAACAGTTTATCATTGCTAGAATATTCCGTCATCTCTCATTGAGCTAGTCATGTTGATACCATATGTACTAGCGGGACCCGTGGAAATTCCACGGTTGATTAATGTTTATCACCCGCGAACGAAGTGAGAGACGTGATAATGCTTCGTGGAAGATTTGAGTTTATATATACATTTGTATATTTCTTCGTCCACCCAAAAAAAGGGAGAAGGAGTTGTTAGGGGGGTTGACGTAGATATGAACAATGTCGAAAAACTAGAGTTAGCTTCCCATAAAAAATGACGGCGTTTAGTTTGGCCTATCCACACAAAAAAGAGGCAGAAGCAGTTAAGCCATAATGATAATTTTTTTTCAAGCAGTCAGAGGGGTTGACTGACATGTGAAAAATGCCAAAAATATACTTATCTGGCTATCAAATATGACGGCACTGATTTTGCACTCCACCTCGAGTGATGGTCTTACGCCACGAGGCCTTCTAATTTCACTTACCTTAGATTGACCTGAGGCAGCGCTTCTAACTTAACCCACCTCGTCTAGACATGCGTTCGTTGCTTAATCTTATTTACCGTTACATAGCGCGTCTGCTTTACTCCTCGTCTAACCTCGTTTATAGTGATGGGTCGGATGTCATTTTTGGACATCCGCAGATGTTGCTATCTTGACATCCGCGGATGCAGATGTCAAAAAAGGTGCGGATGTTCCGCTAATGCAAATGCGAATATTCGCCCCACCAAAAACGCACACACCCACTCTCACATTGGCAGTTTATACAACACTTGGGGATAAAACTTAGATGGTGATTTGTATGTACAGGGACAACACTTGCACACATTTCAATCCAAATGAGAATTTGCAGTTTTCAGCTCTATGGATGAGCTTAGTGTACAGTGATAAACTTGCGCCTCCTTTGCTGCGGATTTTACAGTTGATATGCGTGGATGCGGATGCGATTCCGGATGCTACCATCTTAGCATCTACGGTTGCATATGCGGCTACGGATCTCAGAAGAGGTGCGGATGTTCTGCGGATGCAGATGCGAATATTTGTCCCTTCACTACTCTCTTAATGTTCATATGTGAGAATACAATGAGAGGTAAGACGGTGTGAGCATCTGCTGCCGTATAGCTCTGCAAGGCTCGAAAGAAAAAGATGCCTGCTGATGTTAGTTGAGCTCTTCAGGAGGGATAGTGATGGTCTTTTTCCATTACAAGACTGGCTGCTAGCCCAGACATAACATGGCCATGATGAACAACCTATTTTAAAATACAAACAGCATGGCCTCTAATGATCTGCAAAACAAGTTACAGTAGATATAGTGATATGGCCGACTGATTTGCTGAGTGAAGGACGATTTTTACCTCCGCCAAGGAGGTTATGTTTCCGTCAACTTTGTCGGTCTGTCTCTCACCTAGATAATCCAAAAAGTTATGGATGGATTTCAACGAAATTTATAGGGAGGATTAAGTACGTTACGAGGAATAGATAATTATCTTTTGGTGAAGATATATTAACCGCTTGTTTGCTTGTCTGTCTTAATTATTTTTCTTAATGCCGTAACTCAAAAAGTTATCAACGGATTTTTATGATATTTTCAAGAGTTGTTAGGTATATTACGAAGGGTAAATGAACAAACTTCATGAAGACCTATCTATTCGTTTGTTTGTTTGTCTCTGTATTTGATTTTGTGCTTGTCAGCAAAATAGCTTTAAAGGTTACGAACAGATCTTTATGAAATTTGCAGGAATTGTTAGCAATGATGACATATATAAATAAATAATATTTTGGTGATGATTGCTTTGGTCTGTTTGTCTAATGTTTGTCTGAATGTTTGTTAGCAGCATAACTCGAAAAGTTACGAACGGATCTTCAACAAAATTACATGAGCTGTAATATTCGTCAAAAGGAATAAATGATAGATTTTTGTGTTGACCCGATTAAATCATAGTTTCAGAACCAACTTGAATTTTTCATTACATTTGCCTTACTTAGCGGAGGTAAGTGCTCTAAGAGTGCTCTAGTTGGCTATGTAAAGAGATTCTAAAACCCTAAATCTAGATATGAATATTAAGTTTCTAGAATTTCTTGACAGAACCATATCTAGTCCATCACTAAACATAGATCAGTCTGGGACACAAATCTATATGACTTGGTGACTTTTTTATATACTTTTCAATTTTTCATTCAAACTATTAGTGAAAACATAATCTACTACCGTGTCATCACGTCCTTGTAGAGTGCTTTAAACTCGAAAAATGTAAATATAGGAAAATAATATAGATTGGTATAAGCAATCTATTAATGATAACATAAGTTTCTGTTAAGACGAAAGCACAACTAAGGAATGTAGTTGTGTGGTTGACCGTTACCAATGTACGTGTTTTCTGCCCTTTGTATTTTTGATCGTCATTTCAGTGCAGCCTGTCACTGGCCACTCATATCCACGAAGCAAAGAGCGTAACGGGAGGACTTATGACAAATTGGCATAAAAAGTGACGTCACATCGACGAAGGTATGGCTGAGTGGTCTAAGAGTATTTTAACTAATCTTACCAGAAAAATCGTCGTTAATTGCAAATTTTTTCCATTAAGCACATAAATAAATGAGGGAATATATACCACTTCAGCAATAAGCAATAATCTACAGAACACTGCAGTGAGGGCTGGTGGAAACTTTCACAGCACTAGCAGTGAAACTTAACTTCTTCTTTGAACTGAAGCCCTATTTACACTTCTTGTTCAGATTACAGTGCTCTTCACAAAACATATTTATCACCCGCGAACGAAGTGAGAGAGGTGATAATGTTTTCGTTGAAGATTTAAGCAAATATATTTGTATATCTTTCCACCCAAAAAGGGGTCGAAAGAGTAGAGCAATCTTCATAATTTTTTAGGGAGTTCGGTGGGTTGACCTAGTTGTGACCCGGGTCAAAAAACTGGGCCTAGCTGACAATAAAAAATGACGGCGATGAATTTTGCTTTCCACCCAAACTAAAAAAAAAAAACAGGTAGAAGGAGTTGAGGTATGTTCATGATTTTTTGCAGGGAGTCTTCTGAGTTGCCCTAGATGTTACCCATCCCAAAAACCTAGGATTAGCTGACCATAAAAAATGACGGCGGTGAAATTTCCTCTCCACCTAAAAGAGGTAGAAGGAGTTGAGCTTTGTTATTAATTTTTTGTAGGGAGTCTGGTGGGCTGTCCTCGATGTGACCACGCCAAAGAATTAGGATAAGCCGGCCATCAAAAATGATAGCAATGAAATTTTCTCCCATTGCGGGTGATGGTCTTGCGCCACGAGGCGTTCTAGTGAAACATATCACCCCATTTTTTCGACTTAATTCATTCAATCTCCCGCTCCTGCCTGACTAGGTACTTGAGCTGCACCCATACACAAAACACAGTAAAACGCCGTCAAGTACAGAAAGTTCGAGCAATAACAGTTACTGTGGTTCCTCTTGAGTACAGAATATAACGCTGCTAATATTTGTTGGTAAGGATAGAGAACCCAACCTACGAAGCCTTGAGGTCTCACCCTGAAATACCTTGATTCGTCTACGTGACGAAATTCGGCTATACATGCGGTCACGGTTACGATTAATTTTAGTCCCATTGATCCCATTTTTCCTCCCATTGCACTCTTTGCTTCCTGCTCATATTTGTGCCCTGACAGCTGCGGTTCAGAGCTTCCTCTGCATGATGCTAACATTACTTTCAATGTTATCTGATGGCAAACTAACTAGGTTAGTTATTAATGTTGCGAAATAATGAAAAACCTAAGAAATGACGAAAATAGAGTTACATCATCTTATGACGTCCTCAGCATCTTAAAACCAGGGTCCTTGCGGAAGCGCATATTGATTACTCTAACACAACCTCTCACTACAACTTCCTGACATCCACATAGCCAGAACAGAACAGACTTAGTCCACTGGGTACTATGGACTTTTACCAAACTATTGCCAAAACATTATCGCTTTCGCTTCACTGCACCAGCTGGCTATAACCATTGGTGTGACGTAATTAAGAGGCTAATTAACACTTGTTCCTCTCACCGGTTACTTAAATATCGAAGTTTATTTTCAAATATTGCGTAAACTGAAACTGAAGTTTGACGGGGAATGGTGAATCTATGATTTTGTTTTGCACTTCTCGTGGGCATTACGCAATTTGGAACGCTGTTGATGAGGTACACCATAAGAGAGAAAAACTTAGTTCTTCGCCATGCAAGTGACCATATATGGTCACTTCCGTAATACTGTTGAAAATAGTCAGGAGTGCAAGAGAATAGTGCCCAAGTGCCAGCAACCATAATGCCGGGGCCACACTATACATCCGAACGCACAACGTAAAGCGAGGATACGCATCTCGCATGTCGTTCACTCTACCGTATCTATGCTACCGAGTTTAATGTATTTTAGGGTGACGCGTGAGCAGCCCATGCTCGCTTCCAGTTGTTCGTGCGAATGCATATGTGGCCTCGGCATAGTGCTGCTGGCTGTTAGCTGACGTGGTCGCGGCACCATTGAGTCGACCAGCGGAAGGTAAGTCATGCTTTTAATCTCAGGGTAATTAGCTCTATTTTACTCTCAACCGGAAAATTAAAAGTAACTATAGACTATCATATGAGGAAGTCCTATAGACACTGGATAATTGCCTTTGATTTTCTGAATGAGACTCAGGCTTGGCTACCTCGCTCCTTGTAGAGATATGTCTCAGCTTGAGTAACATGAAGTTAGAGGGACTCCATAATGCCCATTAGTTCGACTAACGCAGTCTCACTCATCGGGCAATATCTGCCACGTTTCATTACTTTCACACAAATGCAGTAGAAGAGTTGCCATCAAAGGTTTCATCCAGTATATTATATAGCAAAACGCTGTTTGTTGGTTGGTTCCTGGCTCGGTTCATTGTTCGCTTTGCTTGATTGATTGGTTGGTCCGTCTCTCCGCCACGTCATGTAAATTAGAAACAATGCAGCTGCCGATCGCTAAAGGGATAAGATAGGAGGAGGAAATTCGAATACTAGCTTGTGACTTAATGAACGCAGGCTCAACTTGATGACTGCATGTTCAACCTCATGATCGGCTGCCCGTCTTATTTTTTTATTGTATGCACAACTTGATAATCGCATGTTCAACTTGATGACCATATTTCTCAGTCAATTTTCTTCTTGAAGCTTCTCCATCAAGGTCTTTCACCAACTTCATTACCAAGCTTCTCTATCAACTTCCTTTACCAAGCATCGTCATCAAGCTTCTTCGCCAAGTTTCTTCACCTAGCTTCTTCGCCAAACTACTTCAACAAGCTTTTTGACCGAGCTC
This sequence comes from Parhyale hawaiensis, assembly GCA_001587735.2. Taxonomy (NCBI): domain Eukaryota; kingdom Metazoa; phylum Arthropoda; class Malacostraca; order Amphipoda; family Hyalidae; genus Parhyale; species Parhyale hawaiensis. The sequence continues at coordinate 14,274,493 of LQNS02000210.1, forward strand.
CTTCACCAAGCCTGTTCCTCAAGCTTCTACATATAGCTTCTCCACCAAGCTTCTTCATCAAGCTTCTAACAGCTCTTTCAAATCAAGCTTATTTTCCAAACTACTTCACATATGTAGCTTCTCTGCCCAACTTCCACAACGCTTCTTCCCCAAGGTTCTCTACCAAGCTTCTTCATTGAATTTCTAAAGCTTTTGCACCAAGCTTTTCAAAGTTTTGTTTTTTATCAAGCTTCTGTACCAAGCGTCTTCCCTTTATTAAGACTCTTCGCTAATCTTCGCCACTGACCCTTTTCACCAAACTCCTTCTTAAAGATGTTTCACCAAGCTACTCCATCTAATTTCTTCATTTAAGTACTTCATCAGCTTTTTCAACAAGCCTCTCCACTGTGGACGGGATGGGATGGTGGAATGCATTTAACCTAATGTATTTAAAACTAAGTCACGACGGGCGGTTCAATGAACGCACCCTCAGTTTAATGACTGTTTGCTCAACTTGACAGCCCTGAAAACAGTTGGGGCAACACACCATACTGGCCATCATTTTAATGACTGGGGGACTCTGGTCTACACATGAATTCCTAAAAATAACATCAACACAACAATTTATATAAAAATTTTCAAGCATGCAAAAGTTAAACGTTGCAGCAAGTGAGCTGGGAACAAATGTATTAGTTCTGACCGATGTTTCTTCACCTAATATCTAACTAAATAATTACTGGAGTACAATGTTGTTAAGGGCAAAGTATGAAGCTGCTAGAGGAAGCGTTAGCAGTCGGTGCTGCGCTCTGAGTCATGTAATGTAATTTTTGAGATTCTACAGGTTCAGAGGTCATAGAATTCGGAGATTAAGCAATTTCCGAGATCGTGCAGTTATGATATTTATACAGCCTTTAAGAATAAACAATTTTTCAGTTCATATAGTTATGAAGATTAAATATGTCAGAGATTATACATTTTTGAGATCATGCAGTTATACAGACTTTACAGTTTCAGAGTAAAATCCATCTCCCCTCGCTGTTCACTCACAACAGTCTCATTTTCACACAATTCCTGGATTACTCGGTGGTGAAGTGACAACGGCTAGCATCGCACCAACGGAGGCTCGGTTCGATTCCCCGGACGGCACGCTACGGATTTACACTGCGTGGAGCACTCCAGCATCGAGAAGGCCAGGCGAAGCATGGGGAGGGATCCCAAATTAACTCTCATCACGGACTGCTTCTCCTGCTCTTCACACTACGAGTTCTTCAAAATTCTAGAATTAAGTCTAAAAAGAAACCTCGATAGGTGTATCCACTGTACCCTGTATACGAGATGATAAATGATGTTTGTTTGTTTTGTTTGTTACTGCTTTGAATTTCCCAACGGTTCGCAGTTACGAAACGACCGCAGTCGCTTCATTGGTAACAGCGCGATTGGTTTCCTGCGATGTGTGTGTCTTGCACGTGTACCTTGACTAGTACCGCGACTAGTTCAGATTAGGGTCTCATTTAGTTGTGCTATTCTAAGGGCTGTGGTTTGTCGCGAGAATCTTAGTATTTTTTTTACACGTATTCATGGTTTTAGTTTAGCATAACACTGTATTTCTGTAGTACTGTAGGATATGTTTTCTTTCTTCCTAAGTTTAACATTTCTTTTGTTATTATTTTTGGTTAGTTGTACTGGACAAAATACAAGTAAAGGTCGGTTCATACGTTCGTAATTTGAAATACATACATGCTTTGAAGCGTTCGAATTAGCATTCTGTGCCCGTCTAAACAACAGAAAAAAATACAGAGTTTTGTGAGCGCTCTGTCACTCTATTTGAAAAGGAAGACGTATCTAAAGCTGCAGTGAAGATACTTGATTATCGGGCTGACTTGAAGGTTAACACTTAACGAGTCTTTCAGCGTACACACTGGTGCTGTTTTGTCCGTAGGGACGTTTTGATCTGCAAACTCGGAGCAAAGAACTAACGCCTGAACCGGGCTTAGAGATCAAATGAAAAAATTATGAGCAATGTTTTGAGGTGCCACGGACACTACATATTTGAAATACAACTGATTTTTATTTTATAATTTCCAAGTAGCATTAGATCTCTTAACTTGGCTATGTGCTGCAGACGTTTTTCAGATTTATTAAGCATGGCATAAAATAGTTGCAAAATTAGCATAGTTACTGTAAAATCTCAAGTTTTCTACGATTTCAGTAAGGAAAACTGATTGAGTTTATCACTGACTAATGCAGCTATTTGCCCAGTGATGCAGTGAGGCTTAACTTGTTGAAAAGAAAGACGCGGGGTATAAATAGCTACCTGGTAAACAAACAAAACAAGGAGTCACCTAATAACTGTATGTAGGTGGTTTTCAACAATGTAATAATTTTCTTTTTGAGCTTGTAATATAAAGACCCACTTCGTTCCCGGAACTTCTAGATTATCCATGTTTTAGATTCTTCCCTGCTCTATACGGATTTGAGCGTAAGAAAGGGAGCAAACCGAGAGTTTCAACAGAAAATGCTATAAAAATATACCTATACATAGCAGGAAATACCACAATTTCACCTTATGGCTTTATTCCAAGTCGAATGCACAAAAATGCAGGCATTTAACTTAAACTGACCTCGCTCACTGTATCTTCAACTTTAGTATGATTTATAATTTCCATAATTAGTATTGTCATATTGTTCTACTAAAGCAAAGTTTTTGTGTTTACCGCTCTTACTGGCAACCTACTTCATAAAAAGTTTACTACGGATGCGCAACGCCCACAAAATGTTCCCTAATTCTACAGCAGATTGTCAGTAGTGTCGTTGAAGAGCTTATGTCAAACGTAGAGACGAACTAGAATGCCGAGAGGCGTAAGACCATCACCCGCGGCTTGGGGCAAATTTCAACGACATAATTTTTTACGGCAAGCTTATTTTAGAGTTTTAGCCCTTTTCAGATCTATTTCAACCCACCTGACTCCCTGCAAAAAAGTTCTGAACAATACTCAACTGCTTCTTCCACTTTTGGGGTGGACAAATTCACATATATATGTATATATACTTAAATCGTCAACGAAACGTTCTCACCGCTCTCACTTCGTTCGCGTGTGATAAACAAAAGACGCTTGGCAGGCGTTTTTAAGACTCCGCTTCTTGACTTAACTGGGACCTTACACAGGAGCTTCGGTTACGCCACACTAAGTCGTGTTGCAGGCATTAAGAACAACCCCATTACGATTAGGACGGCAGAATACTCCACTTTTAGAAGCAAGACTTAGCTTTCAGAAGTTTCCGAGTAACTGATTCATGGTCAAGGCATGGGACGCATTCCGAAACGCACATTCCTGAAATCCCGGACCGGTCAAGCCTCAGAGGCTTGATTTCGCTTAACAATCGAGCGCACCTGAAGCAATTATTAAATCATTGATATTAGAAAGAAATACCTGACCCGTTGCTTAGCGAATAACAAGCACGGTCGGAATACGCAAACATAGCAGAGGACACACACACTGATAAAGGTGGGCTCGCACGACTGACAAATGAAAGAGTTTTCTCAACAAGTAGCTGGATCTTTTGTTGAGCCCTCGTAACCATAACTGGATGTCTACAAGCAAAGCAATAATTTGTTACCCGTCATGCCCTTCAGTGCGCTTAGCAAATATCACTGGCAACATTTTAGATACTTTTCTAATTTGGTACGCATCAGAAACTCAGCTGCAAAGGCGTATTGTAATGACTTGCAATTTCTGGGTTACCGGTGTTATTATGTCGCATTCACAACCCGAAAAAGCAGTAACGACGATTGCGATACTTTTGTTTTGGTGACGCGGATAGTCGCTTGAAAACATCTATTAGAAAACAGTACGAGTAAGAAACTTGTAAGCTCCGTAGCCCATAGTAAGTAAATATGTTTACTTATTTAAAGTTTCCTTCGACATATTTACAATTAATAGAGTATTTCATTACTTTAAGCTGACACTGCTCGTCAACAGATGGCGCTCTCATAGCTGATGTTTGGGTTGTGGTTGCCATTTTTCAGATACTGGCAGCCCAACCGGAGTAGTGTATAAGGTAGCGAGATCCCTGCTCGTGACCTTTGACCTCGCGCCGCCCCTTCCGGTTTCCCAGGCCCCGCCCACTCCGGTTAGCGCCCCCCCCTGACCCCCGCTAAACCGGTAGTGCATTGGCCGTTACAAACCGGAAGCTCGCGCGCGAGGTCAAAGGTCACGAGCAGGGAT
>LQNS02000210.1:14280701-14295142 GCA_001587735.2 Parhyale hawaiensis
AAATAGAAATGAGAAATTATAGATTACCTGAACAAAAACGCATTATTTTAACCTGCAACAAGTTATCAAACTTACCCAAAATGAAACTTGCTAGTTGAACTATCTAAATAGAAATGAGAAATTATAGATTACCTGAACAAAAACGCATGGTTCGGTGCACTATAGCCGTCAATTAATAATTAGAGCCTGTCACGGACGTTTCTAAGGCCGTGTTCTCACGTCCCTCATCCTGACGCGTTCAGTCAAACTGATGGACTCTGCGCGTTGATTCGATAGAAGCAGCTGCAGCAAACGCGGAAGACTGAACACGTCGTGTCATTCAAATTGTATGAATACAATCTTACGGGGATGCTCGCCAGAAAGTAGAACATATAGATACTGAATTTTCCCTTTGTAGCGTTCTCAAATCATGAATAAGTCGACAGAAGTGCTTTTTGATCGTCACTTTAACGAACAGAATCACTGTACTCCCGTTTAACACCTGAACATGTAAGAACACGGCGCCATCTTTCATTTGATCGGTCTCTGTTAATTTCCCTTCTATCGGTTTATCAGGCTAGAAATATTCTAGAAATAGGCTGCTCCTATCAAAATCAGGATATAAGCTTATGGGATGCGAATGTGACTACAAACCGACGCAAAACAGGAGCGAAAATATAAAGAAACGACATAATAACTGAAAGCGCGGCGTCATCTACTGGAATCAAGACACTTCTGCGTGTGGACAGACAGAAAATGTTGACGCACAGCTCTTGTTCATTTTCGTGATTGAACGCGTTACGATGAGGGACGTGTGAATTCACCCTAACTGGTGCACGTTATTTTGGCTCTGTTCATTGCCTGTAGTCCTTAATAGCGAAAAGCAACGAAAACGACAAAGAGCAACGAAAGACACTATAAAATAAACGTTATCCATCGAAAAATACCATTGGGAAGGATTATAGATAGTATGTAATAGCATCCATGAGGCATCTTATTCATATCGCGTGATAACGAATAGTTTTAGTAAATATCTCGCGTGACGGCTTACTACGGAGGTGGTTTCCGTGCTGGCGTGATGCAACGTTTGTGGCTTCAGCGCTGGCGCGACGCAACGCTGATAGTTTCGGCAATGATTCTCGCGACGACTATTAGATATTTTAAGGTTAAATCCTGGAAATATTTTAGGATGGGGTTACTCGAGGTATGTTTGAGAACTAGGATAGTTGGCACGCCGTAAAATTAGTTTGTTCAAACGGTTGCATCTGCTTTCCATCGCCTGTTTCCAGCTCTGCAGGAAGAGTTGGCAATATTGCTATGCAGCTTCGCGCTGTTAATTTTACCAAGTTGTGATTTTACCATTTTCTGTTATTTTTCTCTGATTTCTGTTGCGCTTCCTTGTTTATTATTGTTTTTCGTTGCATTTTGTCGTTTTCCTTACTTTTCGTGGCTTTTCGGTATTTAGGATTACCCGTTCCATGCTCCGGCTCTTCACCACGCATGGCCCAGCACTGTTTCCTTTCGCCACCGTTTAATTCCGCTCTTAACCACCGACTGAAACCTCTTCAAAGCCAGTATGCTTCTCAATGAGTTCTCTTCAGACCAGTAAGAAGAAGAAGAAGAGAAAGCTTAATAAGGCCATTTATTATAGTAAGTTTTATAAGTTATTACTGGTATTATAGGGATGTTATATACTGTGTTTCGTGGTGCTTGTATATGAGAGCAATCCTTTTAATGGATAAAATAAAACAGAGTCTTCTGGCCCATTGTGGCTACGTTTCTTGAATGAACTGTATGTATAAGCAAGCCGTCCTGCATTACATGTTCTACAAAGAACTACAGTTTGTATGAAAATCTGCCCTGTTCGACTTGTCATTGTCTATGATGTTTAAGAAAGAAAACATCTAATGCAAAATGTGATTATTACTTCACCATTCACGAAGGTCACCAAAACACTACACTGCTTGTCCCAAAGTACAAATTTGGAGGTCAACATTTTACAGCACATTCTACAGAATGTTACGTTTTGGTAATAAGGTAATTTCCATTTGGTCTCTTGATTTTCAATACCCGCGGAGGAGTAAGGCTTCGTATTTTGTTCATAAAATGTATCAAAAACTAAGGAATATTAACGGAAGATTGGAAGTACTGGTCAATTATATCTGCTACAACGTATTACTTGTAGCTACGTGTATCTTACCAGGAAAGAAATTATTCAAGGTTTTCGAAATGAAATTTACTAGATGCAAAATGCTACTACTGCTTGAGAAGTGCCGGCATTCTATAGTACCTGTACAGAAACGCATGTTACGTGCTATATAGGCACCAGTTAAAGCGTGTCACAGACATGTCTATCGGGTACAATTTTTTGGTTTGTACCAATCCTTGCACCTTTTTTGGGCAACACCGTTTCCGCTTGCTACCGGTTCCGCAATTACTCACCGACTGAAGCGGTTCCAAAACCGAACCGTTTCTTAATGAGTTCTCTTGACGCTAATAACAAAGAAAGTTTAATCTGAATATTTTATTCTGCAAGTTTGCAAGTGATTGCCTGTGTTAGAGATGTCATATACACTGTTTCGTCTCCCTCTGATGAGAGTAGCGCTGGTATTGATTAATGCACCGTGGAATCTTCTTACTCATTTTCGTAAAGTTTCTTAAGTGGAAGCAAAACGCCCAGCAGTATATACTGTGCAAGGAAATATACTCGGTATGGAAAAATATAACGTTCGTCTTGGTGTCGTTATTTATGATACTGGGGAAAGAAAACAGTCATTGGCTACGAAATATGGTATACAAAGTATTGAGTGATATAATAAATTCTTGACAACTTGACCAGCTTGAGTGCACTCGTAAACTTTTTTCGATTACCAGAGTACCACTAATAACTACAAAAAATATACATCAATTAATGACACAAAATGTATTAGTTGAGTTTGGCAGCGCAGTGATTCAATATTTACCATAACTTTCAAAATTTAGCAGCTCGAATATGTTTGCTAAGTTCGTGGTCACTACATGTTAGTACTGGGCATAAAAAGGTATTGAATAGCCAAAACATTATTCATATTATATGTTAGACTTGGGGATCAGATTCTATACATTCCGTTACGGCTATCCGTGAGGTAGTCGCTTAAAAGAAATAAACGGTATTAGAATCCTTTCCAACCCTATACTCCCACCCTCCTCCTCAGGCTCCAATCCATCAGTTTGGCGATGACTTCGGTTGGCTTATTTTACGATACGACGACTGTTGGCTAGTTTACATAGTCTTCTGGATAACATGGAAGCTTTCAGAAAATACATTATACATTTTTACCTGTTACATTTGCTTTAATTTTTGCAAACTGAGTCATAGTAATCATAAGCGGGCCATTCTTAAGTAAAGTTTAAAATTTAATTGAAACTGGTGTGCATCTGCTTGGCGGGGAGTGTAAGGCGTCGGTCTCTCCATTCTTTTCTCTTGTCTTATTGTTTGCTTCTGCATGGAAGTCGTATTTGTAGATTCTACATCGCTTCGTCATTGCAATCAATGGCCCACCATCGAACGAAACTTGCCTAACAGAAAGGAACATTGCCTACCATCTATATACCCTAATATAACCTGAAATAACTTTCTTGTCGCTATTATGCTCAACGAAAAATTCGAAAGAGGGGCTTGAATCCACTGAAAATGTGGTTATTATGACTCCAGTATTCGTGAAAGGCACAACAATACCACGCAGTTGTTCCTAAAGTGCAAATTTGGAGGCAAACATTTTGCAGCACATTCTACAGAATGTTACGTTCTTTTAATGATGTAATATTCATTTGTCACGAGCTTAGCTCTAGGTCTCATATGGCCTATAGATCTTCTCACAGGCATAGGGACCGCCAGAATATACCCCTGAGGGGAATAACTGCAATATATGGCCTATAGATCTTCTCACAGGCATAGGGACCGCCAGATTATACCCCTGAGGGGAATAACTGCATATACGGCCTATAGATCTTCTCACAGGCATAGGGACCGCCAGATTATACCCCTGAGGGGAATAACTGCAATAATTTTACATTTATCCGCAGTCAAGTAGCCAATTTATTTTTTTTTTCCAGAAAGTTCATCTCACACACAATGGTCGCTTGTGCCTGAAACTTAGGTGCGTTTGTTGAGGTTACAACTTGCGTACAATGTATTATGAAGTCCATTCAGTACATTATTTGTATGCAATAGAGTTTCTTGTACTGTATCAGCCCCGTAACTCTATTTACCTGCGTACAAGTATACAACTAGAGCACCCGGAGAGTGCATACCTCCGCCAAACATGGCAACATCAATGAAAAATTTAAATTGGTTCTGAAGCTGCGCTTGCCTCTTTATCGGCACCAAAATAGGGTCATTTGTGCGTTACAACATTTCTACAAATTCCATAAAGATCCGTAAACACCATTTTAAGTTATGTTGCTTACAAACATGCTTAAAAACATTAATCAAACACACACAAAGACAAAAACCGATCATCATCATCAAAGTATTATGATATATGTCCACCGAATCCTTCTAATTTCATCAAGATCCGTTTATAAATTTTTGAGTTATATTGCAACCAAACATAGAAGGAAGGAAAGAAAGAAAGAAACAAACAAATGAACTAAAAACAAACCATCACAAAAATTTTGTTATTTCCTCTTCTGATATACCTAACAACTCACGTAAATTTCATAAAAATCCGTTTATAACTTTTTGAGTTACGCTACTAAGAAAAAAGAGGCAGACAAACAGACATAATGAAGTGTAGAACGTAAGATCAGTGAAACCTGTCCTTTATTTGCAACCTAGAAGCAAGACACGTCCTCTTGTGTACTATGTAACATTTCAACATTGTAATGTCTCCATGAGTATTGAATAAACATTATTATTATCGAGGGGATTTCACAACCCAAAGTTTGGGTTGGTTGAGCGATGTTGGGCTCTACGCTCTGGCACCGGGTAACATCCCGCGATTTAAGGCTCAGAGCATTTTGCGAATGATGTGCGCTGTTCCAAGCAGAGCGCTCTTTTGTAGTTTTTTTTATTATTTTTATTATTCAAACGGTCGAACGGATCTTTTCCAAAAGTTCATCATCTGTTCCTCCCAACATGCCTAGCTATTCCTGTAAATTTTGTAAATGTCCGTCTGCAACTTTTTAAATTATATTGGTGACAGACAGACAAGAATCTGGAAGAGAGCAACTGTGTCGCATGCAGTATGCTGTGACGTAGATTACATACACACGAACTGGTGACATTGGGATAAGGTTTAGGAATGCCTTGGCCCATAGTTACGGAGCCCATATTGTTTATAATGTACAGCGTGCTGATGCGAAAGCATCCTCGGGGTCAAAGTAGAAGACTGAAAGCGATTGAATGTGTCAGCACGGTAATGTCTCCTAGGAATTTATATTACTCTCATCAGTGGGGATCGTATGAGCCATATGTTTCGGACTGTGATATCGCAATCTGCTGTTACTCAGTTACTGCATGTATGTACGTGTACTGCCACCCTAGCAGAGCGTGAGGGTCTGAATGTTTACTTGCAGAATTCGGGGTCCTGTTCTGCACTTGGAAAATTATGACGTGGCATTTATCACTTGGGGCAACTGGGGCAGCGGATGTTCATATGACCTGGTCGTTTTTTGGGTACTGGTGGGCTTCTTGTTACCACTGTTATGTACGTTTATTATTATGTTCTTATTAGGCTACTGGTCGCCCAATCCAAAAAATAACGACGTTTATACTATTATTTAATACACTTTCATAATTTGTGTTCATGTCTATGATTACACTATGAAAAACTTGATGATTGTTCAGACACTGGACGACAGGTTAGACGCGTAATGCTACAGGCAATCAGATATTACGGCAGTTTAATAGATGCTCCCTGAATGTCAAGATTCAGCTGTTTAAAACTTATTGCTATCCAATATATGGTAGCTCACTTTGGGCTAAATNTGACATATTCCGACGGTTGGTGGGTGTGCCCAGATACACAGGAGCTAGTGATGTGTTTGCGTCGTATGACGTAGTGTCTCAATATTCTTGCTCGTAAATGTGCATATAGCCTGCAGATGAAAGTAGAAAAGTCTGATAACTCAATGCTCCAAGGGATATGCTCTAATCCAAGTTATCAGAGTTCGGCGCTCAAGCAGCGGCGGGTTTGGATTCTGTATGTAAGCAACGACCTCCATGATCGGAATGACCTTAAGCTGATGTACCTATTACCTGCTACTTCTCTAAGCTTCCATTTCACTGTACGCAGACGTGAGCTGATTTATCTCTGTGTTCCTACTGTACTATTTCCTTTATGCGAGCCTGTTGGTATATTCTGGACTGAGCTCTGATTGCAATTTGTATTATAACCATTGTTACAAGCCCCCTGGCCAGGTTAGTAATCATGAAACGATGTGTCTCCACCACACTGTAAAGGGGTAAGCTTGAGTCTCTGGTAAATTCTTTGTACGAACGCAGCATACAGTTCTTACCCACTTGTTTATTACCTGTGCTCCTGTGTGAGATTGAGCTGCTCAATGTCATTCGTGTCTGCAGGTGTAGGCTAAATATATCATCTATTTCCCATTGTGCGTGGCCACTTATATTTGTGACTGGGCCTAATCACTGGGTTGAACTCTGGCTACTTTGTTTGTTTGTACGTGTAAGCTTGTAAGCGTATTTTGTGAGCCATTGTGTTCTTAATAAATGTTTTTATTTTAATTATTTATTTATTTATTTATTTATTGATGAATGATAACAGTGTGCAATATCGGGCTGTGTTTTAGTGTATTTTAAATTATGTGTTTTCTTAACTACCTTATCTGACTTGACCTATTAGACTTGTAGGTACAGGTATGCTATTTTTTGTATTATTTTACGTTAGAAAGAAAGCTTTCTTTTCTTTTCTCGCTAGCGGTGATTATTCATATTCTTGGTAGGACATTTGGTTTGGCCTGCTACAAAACCCTTGTTCAATCTTCAGTATGAGTCCCATAGGTGGCCACAATCTGCGCGATACTAACATTCTGTTTGGCTTCCAAACAATAAATACAATAAGGCTTAAAAAATAGGAAGTGGCAGAAATTGAATCTCAGTTCATAGACTGGTGTATACGTCGAGTTCAGCATATGACGGGCAGTGACAGTCGAACGGTTAATTTCGAAGTCTACTGTGCGCGGACGACGTAAGTTGTAGTTCAGACATTTTAATCGAAAAAAAGACTGAGGAGAGTGGGGAAAAAACAGACGGACTCTGAATAATGTCACGCGTACAACTGCGAAAAGAAGGACAAACCGTATAAGATGTGATGAATGGGTGCAGCAGACACTTACGGAAATTAAGTCTTGCAACTCAGCAGCTCAAGAGAAAGAGGTCAAGACGTACATGGCTGCCTTTCAAGGCGAAGACCATCCCTCAGAAAATGCATCATCTCCACCAAATACAGTATATATTCAAGGAACATGAAGTTGATAGCTGCTTTGCATAATATGGATAATTGATTTCAATTCTTGCTCATTTGCAATTCATTTACGTTAGTTAATTTGAGAGTCAAATATCTGCCTATCGTATTTCCATACTGGATATATAGAATATATATGATGTATATCAATATATGTTTATCTATCATATACATTCTATACATCCTGCATGGGGATACGATAGGCAGCTATCGAACCCTCAGATAAACTAACGTAAATATCTGTTAAATGAGCACAAAATAGAAACAACTGGTGCTCTGTTATAGGATTTTTGTTAATGATCTACATCACATATGGGATGGCTGCGTTATCATAATCATATGCATGATAATAAAGACTAAACGCATAGCTTACACTTTCTGAACTTCATCGCTGTAACGGCGGGTAATATACTCAACACTTAAATTAGCTTGCAACATTGATTATAATAACACTTACAAAAAATGAAGCACTAATATTACCCTAATTTTAAGCATAGTAACTACATACAATTAACTTATTAGTCTAGCCATCATGCTAACAACGCCGTACAATAAACCAGTTGTTAACACATCCTGCAAACAACCGCTTCCTGAAGAGCCAAGAGGAGAAGGCACAAACGCAGCCTTCGAATACTCATAAATTCCTGGCATCGGTTTCCTGTGGCGTGCACTCGAATATCCTGAAGGATAAACGAATGGCCGCCAGCCCACCACGTGATGGTGGCAGGATGTGCTGGTGAAAGTGCGGCGCGTCTCCTGGTGCTGTGGGTCGCGTGGTACTCTCACTCTGAAGGCTACCAAAAGCGTCGTGTATCAAGCAGGAGGCACGCGCGGGGCCACTTCTGGAACCGTTTGGAGTATGGGCAGTCGAGGCTCCAAAGTGCTGGTTATAATTATTATTATTATGTGTAAAGTTTTATATAGTTAGTACTGCTGTTAGCTAAACTGGAACAACAGTGCTATAACTAATAAAATTCTGGTATGCTAACATTGCTAAAAACCAATAGAGGCTTTAATACGCTATAATAAAACCTAATATAGGCTATTAGCACTGTTGTAAAAATAGTTGAAGCTTCAATGTGCTGTAATTTATTGCATATTTATAGCGATCACTCCTGCAAGTAAAACTGAACGGTTGTATGAGCAGAGATGTAAAGATACTGAGGCTCATATGTACTACTGGCCCCATCGATTGGCACGGCCAGACCTGGTTAAGCTAATCGAAATAAGCTCGACTTGTACAGACCTTGAGGTAGGTGCGTTTGTTTCGGCTTGTTGGATTGAGTTTTTGGCCCCTGTACTGTGTCCTTTGAAGCTGTGCTGCAACTCTTGCTGCGGTTCTGTTTTGCTCGGTCAGAAGACGACCGGCACTTCTTAGTCACTCATAAAACGTATAGTCGTGCATGGCAGACCATGGTCAGCTGGTTATTTTGTTGCACAGAGCAGCATACAAGATGAGAGTTTCTTGATTTCCTGATCACAAGTTTTTGTTATGAAAAATTTGATCCTCGAAGAGTGAGTGGCCTACCTCACAGTATATGCCAGGTTAGGTTAGCATGGGCTAGGTTAGTTAAGAATATATGGGTCAGGCAATGTTGAAATACCATCGATTCAGCTAGCATATCAGACACTTGTTACACTTGATACATGAACTGAAAGCACTTTTCAAAAACCTCTTTTATACAGTGAGAAATAACTCATTTAGCCATTCTCGAAGCTGCCTAACATAGGCAAATTCTAGGTAATGCAGCCGAACGTTGAAGTGATCAATGTATTTTATTAGAAAATTGATGATTCATGTAGTCCATTATGGGACAACTTCTGTGCTTAGAATCAAATCAGACGTTGTTCTAAAAACTAGTTTTCGGAACCTGTTTGCATTCTTTCCCGTTGTATAGTAAAGATTTGAATGTGACATTTAGTTTCCATAAACATGTGCTAAATAAACCTCATCCAAACTCCTGATAAATTGTTTAATCATATAACGAGGGGATACTTGGGTACTGGTTGCCTGGCGAGTTGCGACAAACTTGGTATTTGCATATATAGCTGATATTTTGTAACGCAGTGGTAATATGAATTCTTCTTCTTGGCATTTTGCCAAGAAATCTTAATTTTCCTCGTCATTTGTATAGCTTAAACCTTTGGGTGTTGAGTTATTGACTGTTTCGCAGCTTTTCCACTTTTGGAGGGTATAATTAAAGCAGTGTAGTCAACGTCGGTAGCACGCTGTGCATGGCCTGAATGCGAATTTTCTCTGCATCAGATTTTAAGGTGAATCGATTGGCACAACGAAGTCGATTAAGTTAAGCTTACTGAGTTTGACTTGTCCGGATCATAGACAGGAAGATCGGCTTTACTGCTTTGATCGTATTGTCAGTGTTAGGAGCAACCCGCTTACGCTTGAGACGGTTCAAAGGTAAGGTAAAGTCAACTTTCACTGCATCCACCACTGGGAAGCCCACAGGCACTGGTTCGTGCAGCAGATATAGGCATACTGGCTCCAGAGGAGTAAGTACAGCTACAGCCGACCATGGGTCGCTAAGAACGATAACGCATTAGCACGGAAGCTATGCACATCAAGCAGGTTTGCTGATTCAGCGCGCCGGGTGCCATATTGCCTGTTTTAGGGAACAGGAATCATCGTTAGGCCGTCTCATGAGTAACCTTTTATAGATTTACATTAAGTCTTGAAACTTGATTCAATGTCGCGGAACCAATGCTCATGGCTGAAGTTTACGAGAAGTTAGACTTAACCGGGTTAGCTGCAAGAGGCCATCGCTTAGCTCAGGGCAAGTTGAGATACATGCGCTAGGCTTAACTTGTCCAGAACACCAAGCATGAGTACTTGCTTCGTAACAGAATCGTGAAAAATTCAGTTCTCTTCCTCATACGGAGTTTTGTGCCGTCTTAAGTCTAATCCGTTCAACGTGATTTAGAAGTGATTGCTTCCTGGTATTCTAGGTGGGGGATGAGGCTAAATGCGGGCAAGACTAAGACCATGCTCGTGTTTAGATCACGTACAGTGAAACAGCCTTTCCCCTCACTCATACTGGACGGTATGTCACTTCCTGTGGTTGATCATTTGGTAATCTTGGGAGTCAATTTTGATCCAAAGTTTACGTTTGAGCTCCACATTCGTTCGGTTGCCTCACGAGCATCTTATGCGACGTTCTTGGAGGGTGTTTGGCTCGGTAGAGTTGACGCTTCGCTGCCTTAATTGCTTTAAGTTGTCCTCCCTCTTCTGGAATACTGCTCCGTAGTCTGGGATTCTGCTGCCGATTGTCATCTGTGTTTGCTTGCCAAAGCGGTTCGTCTATGTGCATCCATGCTGGATGGTATTGTGCTTTAAATTGTGATCTGGTGCATCGTCGCAGAGTTAGTGGGATCTGCTTTCTGTATAAAATATATAATTGCCCTAGTCATCCATTGTCTTGTCTGAGTTTCTTCCGGAGCCATTTGTTCGGGTGAGGTATACTCGGCTTTTCATGAGTTTGCCTTGGAACCGGTACGATGCCATACGGGCCAGTATTTTTCTCGTGCGTTTTTTCCATCATGTGTGGATGTTTGGAATGGTCTTTATGGCTCTGTCTTTGCTTGTGCGGGTATTGGCAGCTTTAAGCGATCTGTACACAGAGCTATTCTGTGATCTCGGACCTTCTCTTTCTTTTTTTCTTTGCTTGCTCGGCTGGTTGCGTATGAGTTTGTCAACCTCATGGAACTTCTCCGTTCCCACGTCGCCAGTCTAGTATAATTTAATAAAAATAATAATCGAGTTATGACTAACACCAAGGACACTAATTATTTGGCTAATACTGGAATACTGGACAAGTCAAACCCAATGAGTTCAACTTGAGTAAATTTCGCTGGGCCAATCGATGATCATATATCTTACATAGCGTTATTTTTTTCATGTATTTTCTTTCTTAGAGATACAGTTACTCTCTAAGGCGGCAGTTATTTCGGCCTTAATAATTCTTTTTCCAGAATAAAAAGGTTGATGCTTCCTTATGAACGTAATTGTACACTTACTGTGTAAAATTTTGGGCTTGAAATTGTTTCTTCGGCCTTTGTGATAGATGCTTATTTGGGTCTACAATACATATCAAAAGCTTGCCCGCAGCATGCTGGCTGCCAGGTGCTCCTATCAGAAGGTTTGCCGTTCCAGAAGCTGATTTAAAGTTTAGCTTCTGTGCAGCCCAGGATTTTGTTAGGGAAGTCATAAATGGTACACAGTGTAGCAGATATCCTGTTATACCTGTATCCTGGTTTCGCAATTAACGTATTAACGATAGACATGCCGTGTGATATCGTTACTTCTACTTCAGTGCAGTTGTTAATGTTTTCCTATCGTGTCCTTAAAATTACCTAGTTTAGAAGTGGGAAGGATAAAGTTCCTGGTTGCTGCTATCACCTATAACCTTGACTGCCCCTACGTGGCAAGCATGTATACCTTACGTCACAGTAAACTTTCTTCTTTAGCGGTGAATGTCAAGAATGGGGCTTGGCTAATTCCGGATTTCCAGTTTAGATAGTGTCACTTCTCTGTTTGTTCTAGCCCAGGTAGATTTCCAACCATTTCCTTAAAGACGTCGTGCAACACCTCTCAGGTAGGAATGATTAGGGAACTTAACCCATGTATCAAGATTCCGGGATCTTTGATATTTTTTAATTCTTATTGAGAAACAAAGGACAGGAAAAGTATATTTACTTGCAAACGGGTGTGACGTATGACCTTGNCAGGTAGGAATGATTAGGGAACTTAACCCATGTATCAAGATTCCGGGATCTTTGATATTTTTTAATTCTTATTGAGAAACAAAGGACAGGAAAAGTATATTTACTTGCAAACGGGTGTGACGTATGACCTTGACTTGATTTTCTATGAACTGTGTTAGTATAAGAAATTTCAACAAAGTGCACGTCAATGTGAGAGTAGTTTTTTGCTAAAGTCCTGTTGTCACCGTGCAACATACTCTTTTCCCTACGCTTCTTTCTTGGTGAAAAACGTTTTCCCCACTCTGTGATTTTCCACTTGCATAAACCAGGATGCCAAACTATTAAAAAGCTCCAGAGCCTGGCACGATAGCCATCGCCGATTATACGATGGCGTGCAGACCATCGCCATCGGATGAACTACGATTTCACGATGGAACATCGCGAAAATCCATCGTCGATGGCGATGGTCCGATAGAATTTGTATCAAACAATCGGCGATGGCCATTTTTTCCATCGGCGATGGTGTTTTGAGGAAGTACTGGCCCAATGAAATGGCTGAACATCCCATCGGCGATGGCATGCGATGGGCATCGTCATCGGTTGAACTTCCAATGCCAATGAAGTAATAAATAAGGCTAAACTACAGAAAAACAGCCTTGCGAGTTTGAAACATTTGTTTTTTAGTAACTTTAAAACAAAGAGTGGGTTACAAAGTTTATTTGGTGAATTTTCAGAGGAGGTCAGTAATGATATTTAGTATTTTTGTTGTTTTCTTTAGGGGGGGAAAATAAGGCATTCTAAGACGTTTTTCATGAATAACGTTTGCCCCGTAAATGCTTAGTTTTCGAGATATTTGACTTTAAAGTTCCCATTGTTTCTCTGTCACACTCGCCATTACAGCCATGCTGACGTCTACTTTTGTTGATCAACCAAGGCGCAATGATTATTTACTTATTCGAACACGTCCTAGTAAGTCTTGAACTAACTGTGCAAGCGTGAGAAATATGAACGTAGAATAACGCATTCTGAGAAGTTTTTCACGGTCAATTTTCCGAAGTGCACATTAATCACATCTAGTATTTTTGTTGACATATTTAGGTAAAATAAGGCATTCTATAATACGTTTTTTATTAATACGTTTTCGCCGTGAATGCCTAGTTTTCGAGATATTTGACTTTAATGTTCCTATTGTTTTTCTATGAGAGAACATACGATCCGCCATTACGGCTAAGGCGATATCGCTGTAGGACACTAGCAGAACCAGTCCTTGATTGCCTTACCTAAATGAGAAAGAGCCACGTTGTAGCCGAAAAACTAGTACGAGTCTTCTCGATGGTGAGACACGGCCGTAATGGCGGATCTCAACAGAAAAACAATAGGAATTTTAAAGTCAAATATCTCGAGAATTAAGCATTTCCGACGAAAACTTAATTCTTGAAAAGTCTTAGAATGCCTTATTCTGCCTAAATATGTCGACAAAAAATTAACCATTACGTATAAAGTCACCAATACCTGTAAAATAGTGTATCTCGCAAGAAGCACACCGCACCACTGATGAATTCGTTGATGACTGAAGCGTGTTCCAATAATACAACAGTCTGCAAGTGCAGCGCGGCGAAACAGTCTTAGCCTATAGACACAGAACTACAAAGTTTCTAAAGAAAACATTCCTAAAAAAAGGTCTTAAATCACCTTATTCTACGTACATATTTAAATAAAATAAGCTGGATATTGCACAATTATTCGCAATTTCACAGTCAGTTAAAAATTCAGGTTCTGCTAATATCCTACGAGAAATATATAAAAATCGGTGCAAAGCGATATCGTGCTTGTCGTAATGGCCAATCTTATTTTCTCTCATACAAAAATAATGGGAACTTTAAAGTCAAATGTCTCGAAAGCTAAGCATTTGCGACGAAAACGTTATTCATGAAAAACGTTTGAGAATGCCCAATGTTACCTATATATGTCAACAAAAAATAAAATATAAATACTGACCTCCTTGGAAAATTGACCCTAATTTTTAATACATTCCCCAGATCGAACAATGCCAATTACTATTAAGGTTTTAAAAGGTCATTACATTTGGATCATTAAACTTTGTAAAGCAGGACTTAATTTACTCTAATAACCTGGGCCGGGATGCACAAAACGCCTGCAACGCTAAAGACAAATTTCTTCCTTAAACTGCTTAAATGGCCTTATCCTGAGGACATCTTAAGTCCACCAAATCTCCAATGCACAACACAATTTCAAAGGCATTTATCGTCTCTT
>LQNS02000210.1:14295844-14315071 GCA_001587735.2 Parhyale hawaiensis
TGTGTTAATGCGATGGTCCATCGCCGATTGTGACGCCCTACGATGGCCATCGCCGACGTATATTTCATCGTAGGTCATCGCTGATAAAAATTGGCGATTTTTGGTTCCGATGGCGATGGAGCGATGGTATTGCATTCTTCAACGTAAGTGCGATGGCCATCGTGCCATCGATTTTGCCATCGTACCATAATCGGAGATGCCGACCTCTGAAAAAGTCTATCAACTAAGGAACCTTTCTTACTCTCACATGCCTAAAATATAGAATGGAAAATTAATGCCACACACCACTGGTATGATCAAGAAGCAGTAAGAATCAAAGCAGTAAAAATATCATTGTAAAGAGGAAAATTCCATAAGCAAGGGCAAAATCTCATGGAGTACAATCGTGTAGTGCATGTCAACACTACAGCGTCGCATAGTACAACTTATTTGCTTATTTTCCCGCTCTTTGACCTTACAGGGTAACTTGTCTATCGTGACAATGGGAGAGAGGAGAAAAGGTGGTTATCGTCATCTTAAGTACGCTGCACACGAGAGTCGAAAAACAAAAACGTTTCGCCTTCCTGGGACAAAAGTGTCTGTGACCGAGACTACATCGTAACATGTTTGAACATCGCAGTAAAATGTACGTTATTGAGAGCTAAAACTCACTTGAAGTTAAGAGAGATATTCGAACTGTGCAGTCGGCACTTGTTGGAATTTTTTCAAGAGGAGCTTAAATTTTAAGGCATTTTGGAAATCTGGGACCGGACGCTCAAACGCCTTGTTAAAGTTACGAGCATCGTAACTGTACAGCTGCAGGCACGCATGCAACCATGTAACTGCTGAAATTTTACATTTTCACTCTTCGATCAAACACCTGATACTTTCTATTACTTAGGTATGCGTAGCTTAGAGGTTCAAACCACTTTGATCAGAAGTTTGTAAAGAACAGTTTAAGAAACTGACGAAATGTGAGCCGCAATATCGGTACTTTTTCAAGGAACTGTACAGTTTACGTTGCCGTAACTTTACAAGGCGTTTGTGCATCCGGCCCCTGGCCAAGAAGAAGTTGTATCCCGTAGCTACAAAATGGGATGAGTAAGGAGACACGTTCCTGTGTTTCGACTCTCGTCTGCAACGAGGTCTAGAATTAAGACCACTGGCTTAGAATATTATTTTTTTAAGGTAGAGCGTAGAACGTATAAAAAAGATGCAGGTCTTTCGGAGGCGAGCGGATGCACACACAATTTTGGTCATCTCAGAATGTTGGTGTTTCAAAGTTCTGTATGCCTGATTTCGAGAGCAACTTGAGGCATTTCCAGAAATGCTGTGAAAGTGAAAAGTGAAAGGAAGTCCTTTCGGTTCATAAATTTGTGTATTTTAAGAACCCTCGATCCTTAACCCTTTTCTTCGTGCGATAGATTTATCTTACTGAAATTTAGCCTTTACTTATTGTCCTGATGTTCAAGAGTTAAATATAGATACAAGTCTCGATTGTTAGAGAACAGCTTGCTATCTATGTATGGTTGGAGGTGTCGATGTCTGGTAATGCCATCTGCTTGGTACACCAAGTAATGTTTAGTTTCTAGGGCGAAATTATTCCAATGTTGTTTTCTTTCTATTTTTATTGCAGTTTTCCTAATTATTAGTAAGCGATGTTACGTTTCTTTTCACGATGCGGTATTATATATACGATGAATGTTGTTCTAGGTTACAAACGCCACAAAATATATTTACGAACTATATAACTTCGTACGATTGGACAAACACTTCAACTACTATCCCGACATCCCCTATAGATGCGCTTCCAGTTCGAAGTGCAGGCCGATGCTCCATGAGCAAGAAAGAGAGTCTGGCAGTGCCATATCTTTGGAACAATACACTTGCATAGTGCAACGCTCTACATTCCAACTAACGTTCCCTGCACACCACAAGCCTCTGCCACTATAAGACGCTTTAGAGCAAACTAGCATCTCTCCTCTCTCTATAGGGCTATAGATAGCTCGCCAAGAACGACAGCCAGATTTTTGTACGGGCTTCTCTATTGTTTCAATGCAATTGTGAAAACAAACTCTGAAGGGATCCACCAAGTAACGGGTGTTGCTCATGAAGAGCTTGCATACACACAGGACATTGACTCATCTCAGATTGAATGGAATTCAGAGCATGCGCTATGCGCTTGACATGTTTCTGTCATATTTTCTAGCAGAGAAAACGGTCCGCTAGGCTCGACATGTTGTTGCTCATCTACGCGCAGAGAGTCTAATTAGAATCAAATTAGGATCTGATCCTCTATGGCCTCGTCAATTACGATCGTGTCTGGTAGATTGGGATTATAATTCCGGGTTGCTTACAACGAAATTCTCAACTGACGCTCTCGGAATCTTAATGAGTTCGCTCATGAAAACTGGCATGCGCAGTGGATGCTCATTTACACTGACATGACCGGGGTGAACGATCTCATGGAACCACCTTTGAGGAAGAAGAAAGAAGAAAAAAGCCTCGGCAAAAATGTCATAATGGACTGCGGTAGACCGGCGTACTATGGCACCGGCAGCCCCAGGCCATGTTTGTGCGCCCACGCTCGCGCACACTCGAAGTGTGTTGCGGCGCTAAGTTATTGTTTTCCTAACAATGTATATTGTGGGCGAAATTGATTGTAATCATACATTCTTTGGGTGGAGGCGTGGGGGTAATGTGCGCATACATAAGGCGCATAGATTCCGGTGATATGCCCTGGGCTGAAATCATAAGAAATATATGGAGCATCACAGCTGTTCATCAACTGAGTTCCGCATATGATTTAACTCTATCGTTCTTAGGTTGTGTTACTTCAACATAATATTGAGGATAAAATTTTTGGGTATAGTTTTGGATAGTGACTGATGTTTCGATAACTGCGATAACTGCGGATGATAAATTAAAGTAGTAAACATCTCTCTGCACATATGGGCGGAAATGCCAAGCTTTGCTATAGTTGAATTAGTTTCAATATTAAAATAGTATCTTGAATCTAAGATATCTAGCTCGAAATCTAGATTTCACGCGTAACTTCATATTTTTCAAGTTTCATATGCATGTGATGGCAATATTTTAACTAAGTTCTCTGAAAAAGTGAAAGTAGACTTCACCAAACTTTGTAAAATATTTGCTCTCGTTTTTTTCAGAGTGAACGTACAATTTTTCTTATTTCTGAAATTTCTAATAAATAAAGTATAAATTCCTGCGTAATATAAAAAAAAACTTTGTCAAAGTAAGTAATGGTTAAAAATATCTACAGGACACTTTTTATTTGAAAGGAAAGGCAGTTGCCGACGTGGTCGCGAAGAAAAGGGGGCTTTGAAAGGTACGTACTTCTTATATTGAACAATTGGTTCTCTCCTAATTAACACTCGCCTGGGGATGCCGTAAAGTTTCTTTTGGGGTTCGCTGGTGGGGTGATTCATAATTACCTTCGCCAAGGAGGTGATGTTTCTGTCGGGTCTGTCTGTTAGTCTGTCCTTCTGTCTGTCTGTTACCAAGATAACTCAAAAAAGTTATGGACGGATTTTGACGAAATTTACAGGGAATGTTAGGTATGTTAGGTGGAACGGATAATGAACTTTTGGTGAAGATCCGTCCATCCGTTTGTTTGTTTGTTTGTCTGCCTCATTTTTCTCAATGTCTGAACTCAGAAAGTTAGGGACGGATTTTGATGAAATTTACATGAGTTGTTAGGTATATCACGAAGGGTAAATGACTAAATTTTTGCGATTTGTTTGTTCGTGTGTTTGTCGTTGGGTTTGATTTCACGGTTGTTAGCGCAAAAACTTACAAAGTTCTGAATGAATTTTTTATGAAACTTACAGGACTTGTTAGTGATGTTGAAAGATATAAATAATTAAATTTCGGTGAGGATCGGTTGGTTCGTTTGTATGTTTGATTTATATTTGTCATAATATTTTGTTAGCGCACTAACTCAAAAAGTTTCTACTGGATCTTTATGAAATTGAAAGGAGTTGTTAGTATTGTTAAAAGACATAAATGATTAAATTTTGGAGCAGATCGGTTGATTCATTTGTACGTTAGACTTATGTTTGTCATAATATTTGTTAGCAGCATAACTCAACAAGTTTTGAACGAATCTTCAAAAAAATTGAAGAAACTATTATTGATATTATAAGGCACAAATGATAAGATTTTGGAGTTGATACAAAGAAAATCATGGTTTCAGAGCCAATTTGAATTTTTCGTTACTTGGAGCCTTATTTGGCGGAGTGCTCTAGTTTGTCATATGATGGAGGTTACACTCTCCTGGAGCATTAAAAAAAACTTAAATACCTTAGTCAAGCATTTTTGATCTCGTACAGCTTGGTAAGCTACAGTTAGCGTTGTGCAAGAAGGTGCTCAAGAGCTAAATTTGGCCCTGTATATGTAATTATGTATAAGACGATAGCCGCCGCTTCACTAATACGGGTGCTCAATGGTTTTCTCTTCCCTAATTTCCCCATTTTTTCTCTTCCTGGTATTTGTAATTTAACCCTGAATAAAATTCTGCTCTGGGGTAAATTTTTGCTGTCCTGGAATGCCAGGGGTTAGTGTATAATTCAATCATTTCAATGCAGTGATTCTTACAAATCTTTAATGAACTGGAGAACGGCTAATAGCATCATGCTAGAGTAATGTCAGAATGGGCTCCCGGTACATTAAGAAATTGCGAATATCATGGTTTGGTGCTGCACAATATCTCCACTTTAGTAGTCACAAGTCGCCACTAAGAAAGCGCTTGCTATAGTCCTAACTGTGTTTCTTCTGTTCATCCGCAGTTCCGTCAAGATAATCTATCCGATTAGCTCCATAACTTGTCTGGAACTTTAATTATGACCGTTCGATGCAACCCCTTAATTCATAGAGTTTTTGAGGTTTCAGTGATGAAGCAATTAAAGCCTGAAGCCTTAGTCCAGGTACCGAATCGATCGCTTAGAATGATGCTTCAGAGAAGTTGAAGGTAATCATTAATAAACTGAAACACGCTGAGAGCGGATACCTCCGCCAAGTAACAAAAAATTCAAATTCGTTCTGAAACCAGAATTTTGCTTTTATCATCACGAAATTTTGTCATTAGTGCTTCCTGAAATTAATAACAGTTTCTGTAATTTTCTTGAGGATTCATCCGTAAATTGTCAGTGATATTCTGATAAGCACTAATACAAACATATAGTCAAACACAAACGCACCAGCTGATCATCACCAACATTTGGTTATTCGAGCCTTTTAATATTTTGAGCAACCCCTAAAACTTTCATGAAAATCCGTGCATAACTCTTTGAGTTATTTTGGCGACAGGCTGACAGACGAAGAGATAAATTTGGGAAAAAAATAATCACCTTGGTTTAGATAATTAAATCAAGTTCGGATGGTAATCCCAAATTTTGGCCCACGGTTATTCTCTATAACCGCGGCTACACCCGGACGACATATTCTGGACTCGCCCAACCATAAAGTTATCCTTTTCATTAAGGGTATGTGTGTGTAACATTATCATTTCCTAGAAATTTCTTGTAGTAGTCCAATAAAAGATATGATTATTATATTGGGGTTCTGATAACATACTGCGTGTAGAGCATCATAAACTAAAGAACAGCGTTGATTTAAGTGCAATATGTAAATATAAAAACAAATGGATGAAATACTTGAACGAAATCATTATTGCCTACAAGGTTTAAAAATACAATAAAAGTAAGTCTTTTCAGCTACACAAACGTATCAACTTTGAAAGTCTGACAAACAGACGACCATTTTTTTTCGTACTATTTTGTCTAAAGAAAGGATGTAGCTATCGCTGTTACCACTCACTAGAATGACAATTTTCATGCCCAGCGTTTCCAAGAACGCTGTTTACAGGTCTACAACTACCCTAAAATATCCCAATTGTCAGTCTACAACTACCCGACGAAATACCAATTGCGGTTCTACAGCTACCAATTTAACCCTGGTTTTGCCACAGCAGTGCCAGTGTTGAGCTTACGCAGCGTTGCAGAAATAACAACTTAGGCATGCAGATGACCAAGTTGCCAGCACTTGCCGGACTTCGCATGATCCGCAAAAACCGGACTCCAAAAAAAAAAAAAAATCTATTGCGGAGGAGAAGTATGAGTAGAAGGTACCCACTGACCCGAACCATTCAAAACTTGTTCCTGTATTTAATGCAATGCAAGATTAGCGTTTGCTGATACATGGCGCGCTGAATGACCAGGTTTCGCAGAGTTCATTGGGTACAAATAAATTCCCATCTGATTGGCCCCAGGGCTGTTGGAACCTCGCTGAAAAATAGAGGTTATGGAATGGCAGAAGATTCTTAACCTTCTGTCATGTATACAAATGAGCGTAATTATAACCTAGCTCAAAAGGAACCGTTAAAATAGCTTGAGTGCCTGTAATTTGAGGTAGTGACTTTATTTATAATACATTTAGAGAGAGGAATGTTGATTGTGGGCTCTCATACGTGAGTAATGTCTGCAATTAAATTAAGGGGTAAAGGATCGGTGCTTCCTGCTGGTTACACACGCAGCTCATCATCGGACTTTTGGCTCGTACGTCGTTCAATTTAAGTACTTTCTAATGTTATCTTGGATACCAATTTTTACTGTGTAATGGGGACGATGCGCAAGTTGAACGTCTGCTGCTAAGTTGAACAAGCAATTATATGGTGCTACCCTAGTATCATGGTATAATTGTATTATACATTATTCTCATATTGCCAATAAGATCATTTTGTTAAACCGAAACGAATATTATCATACTGTAAGTTATTTATATAATGGTAACAAGATCAACCTATTAAATCGTGCACAAGAATATCTAAAATTTCTTCTTCTTCTTTTAAAGAATCTTAAATCTGATGGAAGAAACAGGGAGATTCAAAATTATTGATTAACTATATATTACAGCAGGTTGCGTCTCATAAATATTTTCACAATTTGGTTACAACTTTACAACAAATTTCTACAGTGATAAGAATAATCCAGCACACAAGTCATTTACTAAATATGCGCGGGGATTTTCAATCTCAAACAAGGTAAAATAAACCTATTTTCTCCTATTTTCCTTATGAGTCGACTAGATTGTATTTTCATTTGACGCAGTTTTCTATTACTCACCTTCCATTTTCACACCGCGAAAGGTATTTCATTGAAAAACGTTTTGGGAGAGTTACATCGTGTGAACATAAAAACAGAATGTAATTTGATCCAAAGTTGCATCAAATAATTGCACCACAATCAGAGAACAATTCAACTCACTCTACGTGGTTGATAATCATCTTGTTACTGTCACTATAGTCTTGTGAATTAAAGCCGTCCACAAAGGTAAGAAACGTGTAAGAACCTAATATTTTTTACACCTCATATTTATAAATTACTTCTGTTAAATTTCAATTGTATTAACAGTTCTCGTTAAAGTTTCCTCCATATTATCTCAGAGCAGTTTCCTGCATTCGTTCCTTCATTCGCCCATTCCCTTTGTTCTTGCCATCGCAGAACTTTGAACACATTTGCTACACATGTACTTTTTCTAAATGATAAGACTAAGGTAACTTACGTTCGTGTAATCGCGCTTATATACGTTTCATTATTTGTCTTTTGAGTTCTCGTTTTGCTTTGTGGTCTATAGTCGTCATGGGTATTGTACCGATGCAGAGGACGCAGTGTGTACGAATTGATTTAGCCAACATCCCAAAACAAACTTATTTCACTTTTGAATTTGCCCCCGCAAATTTCTTCAATCGCTTCCGTATAACGAACAAGTCAGAGGCCCCCATTTCGAATGTGCCGTTGCCGAACTTTTTTCCGAACTCTTAGGTAGAGCAAAAGTTTTGGCTACGGATGTTAAATGAATTACGAGGTTGTTACGAAAATAAGTTTGGTCTATGTGTGTGAATGTTTATACAGTGAATGGTTAGATATATAACCGCGCATAAAAAATATATACAGGTGTAATGAATCACATTGAACTATTTAGCATCTCTTGAATATATATATATATATATGCTTAATGCAAACATGCATCAACACATACATTTGTTCTCATAACAAGGGATCCCTTATCTGGCTCTCGGTACTTGCTACTTACTCTATTTTTCATTGAAATAATTTATCAAATCGCTTTACCACAAAAGCACGTTAGAGTTATATACTGTACACGGGAGAAACCAACTAACTGGTTATTCATAGGAAAGATACATTCGCCCCCCGCGTGTACACAATTTCCCTGCGTAAAGTTCTGTACAAAACCTCCACTAAAACCGAAACCAGGGAATCCCCGTTTATTGAGAATAGCATTATGGCAGTAAGTTAGAAACACGTGATTCCTGGCTTTGGTGTTCGATTAGATGAATCTGTTCGTCAAGCTACTCTGGCCTGTTCGTGGTATGCGGGATGATATAAATACTGTGAATTTGGAGCTCAATGTCTTTCAAAGCATTGGCAATCCCAACTAAACTCTTGGCACTTACGTGACAGAAGTCCTTCTCCTGACAACCTCCCATCAACAGACGGGACTTCATCATGCACTGCAGCCATGCCTTATGCAGCGTCATGCCAGACATCATTGTCTGGCCAGCAGCTCATTCTCAGTGGATACATTCCGCATGTACTGCCATTTGTATGCGCTGGGTAATGTCATGCCAGATTATTCTTTTGTCAACTGTGTTATCAGCCAAGGAATTCCCCCCAAGTTTCTAGCTATGCCTTGCACCGTCGTTCATCTGAAGACAGTTTCTTCTCACACAAAGAATTTCTCTCCTATTTCCGGGTATTGCTCGTGGAATTTCATAGCAGATGTCATTCTCCTGCCCACAGCCTTCTGTGAGCCTAGGAATCGCCGCCCATTCATTCCCAACTATGCGTCGCGCAATTTCATGACAAAAGTCATTCTTCTGCCGACAGCCTCCTGTCAGAGGAGACTTGCTCATAAAAGTAGACAAACATCAGCCGCCACACACGCGGTCATTTGGTGTTGACTCGACCAGTTGGGAGTCATGGCTCCAGCCGCCCGTACTCCCTCATCAGTCCATTGCCCTCCCATGCTCTTCTACGCCTGCAGGCAGCCTTAGCCTTGAAAGTAGATTGGCCTTGAACGCGTCTACTTCAGAGAGCGGTAGTGTCGGCTTTTGCATACCGGCAACATGCTCCGTACCGAACGTATAACCGGCCAGGCATCTACTCCGTAGTACCAGGTTCTGCATACCGGCAGCATGCTCGATACCGAAGAAACCGACGGTATGTGTGCTACGTTCGTAAAAAGTGCCTAGACATAAACGGTGGTTTATCATTAACGCCTAATTCATTTTCCACAGAGGTTTCGTTTGCAGTACACCCGACAAGACTTCTATAGCGTCTCCTTCAACAATATTTTAATTTAGATCGACATTTTATATTAAAAATATAGCTTATTTCTCCGTACCTATATTTCCAGTTAGAGGTTCATGCAGTACTGCCCAAAATCACATACTTTTTACTGCTGTTTTTCTAACCTTGTTTCAATATTTATAAGCATCAATGGTTTCCGCATTGTCGTGAAATCAAACGAAACATTTTCTATTAATTCGCTGTAAAGCAACTAATGCTATCAGCAACACCAAAATATTCCAGTTTGTCATGCAATCATTAAATTTTTTGATAAAAGCATTTTTAGATTGCTCCAAATACTTATCGGTTAGTAGCAAGTCATTTTTATCTAGCAATATTATGCAGGTATTACTAACTGTAAGTAGTTTTTACCTATATATGATGAGCTCACCCTGCAATATAATCATTCAGCTTCACGCCATCAGTGGCCTAGTGGTAAAGGTTGCTGACATGCTTATTATCAGCAGATTGGGCGTTCGATCCCAAGCCAATACAAGGAGGAACAGTTCTGACACTCGGGAATATAACGTCAGCATTTCTTTCAGTCGTAGTCACTGGGATGGGAGAGGTGGGGGGAGGGGTCACTGGCCTGGCCTTTTCACTGACCTTTTCCGTCGAGTTTTTTGTCAATGTTACGGCGTGATAAAATTAAATATGATTATATACTGTATATATATATATCCTGGGCCAAAATCCTGACGACCACAATCCCTACAGCCAGAATCCCAGCAGCCAGAATCCTGACGGCCACATTTTTGGTTGTCGAGGCAACGAATAGAATGTATATAATACACAAACGCCATATAAGTAATATATGGCGCTGGTTCCATTTCACGATTTCAGTGAAATTTCATGCAAAGCCAGTGTCTGCGTAGTTACTAATAGTTACGTGCACGTTTAAATTACATCTAATTAATTAAATATGCATTAACGTATATTTCAAACTAAATACCCATTGAAATGGAGAAAATTTGTGAAGTGATTCATTCTCAAAAAGGAAAAGAAAAGATAAACGTACGTGGATACCTGATGGTTGAAGATAAAAACAGGAAAGATACACGCTACTGGTGCTATGAAATTCGAAAGCTAAATAATTGCAAAGGCAGAGCAGTTACCAAAATTGTGACTAAATGAATAAGCAACGCTCAAAGTAAGTTTCGATTTAGTATCATGGATACTGCAGGATATCCTAGAGATCTAATGGTTTTGGCTTAGCGAAAGCTGTTTTGTCCACCATTGAATTAAAGTTGGAAGAAAACCTGATGCAACGAAATTATGTGTGGGAAGAAACTTCGACTCAAGATGCACTAGAGTACTAATGGAAGCTTCAGATATCTTTAGTGCTGCGATTTCAACTTCGGCAAGGCAAGAAGTGCCTTCAGACATAAGGTCGCCCTGTACTTTGCCATAGATTCGATAAATGGAAAAAGTAATACTCGTACAAATAAGACTAAGCCTTCGATATCTTCAATGTTTGAAATTCAACTGTTGCTGATTAAGATACGCTTGTCATCATCTCCAACCTACCCAATTTTCTACCTATCACTTTTCAATAAAGCTTGATAGGATGACCAGGGCCTCCAACCTGGGCTAATGTACGCCAATCTGTTGTGTTAAAGCGTGCCAGACCATTATAAACAGATCAGCAAATAAATAAACAAACAAACAGATAAATACGCCTCGGCCTTTATTATATTATAGGTATTACATATTTCGTTTTGACACTAATCTTAGGGCACCTGTTTTCCACCAGGATATTTATTATATTTGTTTACTATCAGATTCTTGTTGTCGGGATTATGGCTGTCGGGATTATGGCTGTCGGGATTATGGGTGTCGGGATTATGGCTGTCGGGATTATGGCTGTCGGAATTTTGGTGTCGGGATTATGGCTGTCGGAATTTTGGTGTCGGGATTATGGCTGTCGGGATTCTGTCCAGGTCCCATATGCATCACGATATTCTAACATCAATATGTCGCCATAACTTACACAATCTGTGATCGACTGTAGCTGTACACTCCTCTGGACTTGACCTTTTACAGCTGGTGTACCTGGTACGTTCAGTTAGCATGCGCCCAGCGAGCTTCTGAACTTGATACCTTCAATGTTTGTGGCACGGAATAAATGTTTTATGAATTGCAGCCTAACAGGCAGAGTCCCGGCTTAAGAATATGGCCTGTATGAGCATTTATGTTATGTTAAACTAGAATAGGTTATGTTAGTTGAAAATTTCTTCCTAGGTAGGTTATGATATGTTCATTTCAGCTAGAATAGGAGCCAAACTTAACTAATTGGTACATATATCTCAGGAAGACCACATATGATATTATACCGGCACGGCAAGCAGTGCTCCGTTTCCCGACGTCGCTGCGAGGACTGTCGGTACACGTCGGGAGGCTGCTGGCGGTGCAGGGTCATGAGCACAAGCCGAGTCTGGCAGCAGCCGCCAAGGCGCGGCGGTCAGGAATTTTTTGGCGCTGAATGAACGCCTGGCGGCAGGTCGTCTGCTGAGGAGCTCAGCGCGGCGACCCGGCGTCGGGTCGGAGCGACCGTTGAGCTCCGCCGGGTATGAATCATGGCTCTATCTGTCGGTGCTGTGGGCTCTTGTATCATCTGTTTACGCTTTGGGCAAGTGAATTAGCTGCATGTGTGACAAAAAATTGTATTGATCTAGATCTGTGGTTCTTAACCAGGGTTCGATCGAACCCCAGGGGTTCGGTGTGTCAGTTTCTGGGGCTCGGCGATTTGGTTCACCTGACTCGTATGATTCGTAAAGTCACGCTCTGCTTGCTGGCGTTCTCTGAACACAGTGATTTTGTGTGCAAATGACGTTTGGTACGTTTTGAACTTTAATACGGTATATGTATATGAGTATACAGTATAAAAGCGCATTTCATTTTTCCTACTACGAAGGGTTCGATGAATGCATGTATGGAACTTGAGGGGTTCGGTACCTCGATAAAGGATAAGAACCATTGCTCTAGATAGACTAGGGGTTCCCAACCAGGGGTGCTCGCACTCCCTGTGGGTGCAAAATCACCCTTTACAGATGGAAAATCTTGTTTCTGTTTTATATCATTCAAGAATTAGCTTAATTTCGTAGTACAAAATTTCTTTTGTCATCATCATAGGGATAATGAATTTTGCATGGGTGCGAGCCTGCGAGGTCATATTTAGATATCTCCAGGAGTGCCAAGCGTAGAAAAGGTTACGAACCACTGATCTAATGTAGACTGTCGTGCCATCTGTAGATTCTGTTCATGCTATGGGCAATTGAACCCTGTGTCATTGACCACTGAATCTGGTTATTCGAATGTGCTACGCGCCACTGAACCATCCGTCTGGAATAAGAAGAATTGTACTACCTATTTGTGCAATAGGCTTGGAACATACAATGTTGAACCAAGTGCTTGTTCTATAACAGGATGAATGGAACTAACTCATCTAGAATACAACATGAGCACAATTCAATCTAGAATGAGTACTTGAAAGTTGTTTGGATGGAAAATACAGGTACTTGCTTGGTCCATTCGTACCATGAAGGCGTGATGATTTCGCTGGTTTTGCATCAGGGCAATACAACCCAATAGAGAGTAACGACTTGCTCAGACGGAGGTATTTACTATGTCACACAGCACCGACAGATGGACTAGGCTACCCATGACACCGATGGAAAGTCAGGTACACAAATGGTTCAATGGCTATGAGTAAAGACATGAACGCACGACGAGTCTGGAGGTAGCCGTCCATGGCTAAACCTAGACACAGTCAGATGGTTCAGGGCTCCGTGGCTCACGGTTCAGAACGTTCTCAAAGCTTCAGTAGTTGATGGAAAAATGAGAATATTCAACGGGTCAAAATACAGCCGGATGATTTATTGGCTCCTAGCTTAGTCAATTGTCTCATTGTCAAGAATACAGACATATCGCTCAACTCTCTTCCTCAGGCTGTGCTGCCATGCTAAACGGGGCTCTTTCTCCCGGAAGAACAATATACATAGGAGAAATAACCTCTGTTGAGAAACAGTTTACCCTAAGTGAGATAGGGGTAACAGCCCATAATACAGTCAGATAGTTCACAATTCCGAATAAAGGTAAAGAATTCAACGACTCATCACAAGTGGGATGGATCAATGCATCATAGTTTCGCCCAACAGTTGCTGGTCCCAATTAAGTCACCGAGGTCTCTGCGCTGAACTCCCCAGACGATCCGCCCCAGGCGTTCTTTCATTCCTGACTGCCTTGCTTCCTTGTAGCCACAAGAAGCGGTCTGCGCTCATTATTTTATTCCTATAACATTCAGGAGCTCTCCGACACTGGTACTTACACTTCAGTAACTTTTGCAAGGTGTGAACTGCAAGACACAGTAATGCCTATAACATTGTTCTTTCCAATAGTAATTGCTATTGCGGGTAACATTGTTGTAGACTTTCTTGTGGTATGCGAAGTATGCATACAATTTTTTTCTAAATGACATTGCAGCTACAGGCCAAGGCGTATAGAAGGAGTAGATTGTAGGCATTGTCGATGTGGTCTGAGTGTAGATATTAGTTGCTCTAATAATAGAAATAGGATCGAATCAGAATTTTCGTAATGTATTTGTTTTATTTATCTAATAGAAAATAATGTTTTAGATGAAGTGAAACATTTTCTTCCAATAATTCTGGCTCTAATATTTATGATAACATTTTGTAATGCACAGTAGCACCTCTTACAGCATGATTGTTGTATTTGAAAGGTTTGATAGGGTTATTACACACAGACACATTTTATACATTACAAGGATTTGGTACCTACAGTAGTAATACACTGTAGAATAATGTATCTGCGTAGCCACTGAAAGTTTAGCAAACTTTTTGGGCAACATAAAACAATACAAAAGCTAATAAAATTGCATGACGTTTCTTTAAAACGTTTTTTTAAGACATCAGAAATGGGATCAAATAAATACTCAGGAAGTTTATTGAGAAGAGTTGCAATTTGAAATACTGTAGCGCGTTTCTCAACGTCAACACACACAGTTGGGAGATTGAAAGCAGAACTTCTCATTTCATAATTTTGTTGGGGGATAAGGGGACTGAAATACATTAGAAATACTACAGGATGATCAAAGAACACAAATCGAAAAAATTAAGTAAGGAATAGTTGTAAGCATCCTGAAATTGCAACATTTGTAAAGACAAGTACATTTCACTGCAACTTGGTCGACATTACATATGCCGTGTATTGTTTTACAAGGGACGTACATAGGAAAAAGGAGGTGGGAGCACAATATTTATCTCCCCAGGGAGATTATGTTTTTGTCAAGACTGTCTGTCTGTATATTTGTCTGTCACCTAGACAACTGAAAACGTTATGGAGTGATCTTTATAAATTCACAGGGCTGTTAGGTATATGTTGAGAGTAAAAGTTTATTATAGATCCGCTCAACGGTTTGTTTGTGTGTCTGCCTCTTTTTCTCTTGGTAGCTTCACTCGAAAGGTTAAAAACGGTTCTTTTTGAAATTTTCAGGAATTATCAATATTCTTGCTATTAGCAATGGACCTAATTTTTGCGTTGATCTGTTCGTCGGTTTATTTGTCTCTGTTTGTCAAGAGGTTTATTGGTAACATAACTCATAATATTTGAACGGACCTTCATGAAATTTGTAGGAATTGTTAGAAATGATAAAAGACACAAAAGACGAAAGTTTGGTGAGTGTCTGCTTGTCCGTTTGTGTGTTTGACTAATTCATGTCAGAACATAGCTCAAAAGTTAATAACAGATATTCATGAAATTTGCAGGAACTATGACACGTATCAAAAGGCACAAATGACCAAATTTTGGTGTTGATAGGTTAGTCCGTTTGACTTATGGTAGTCGAAATGCTTCTTAGAACGTATAACTCAAAAAGTTATGAACAGATCTTTAAGAATATTGCAGAAGCCGCAATTACTGTCAAGAGGCACGAATGAAGAAATTGTGGTGATGATGATATGGAGTTGGAGTGAACCCTATAGTTTGAGGAACGATTTGAATTTTTTTGAATAGGCTTTCAGAGCGCTGAGTTGTACTACCAGACTACTGTCTCGTCAATGTATGGTGTTGTCACTGGTTATGCTATACATCACTTAGGTCCTAGTACTGCTGCTATATATATGCTAAGGAGAACAGGCACGCCATGCGGTACACCATTTAGGTCCTGGCCTGCACCACAATATCCTTAAAATTTACGACAATTTCAGAGAACTTCACACGCAACACTCGTGCTTCACTTGCGCACGTACGTAGCTCCTCGCAGCAGGTAATTTGAATACATATTGCAGTGATTTATAAGCAAACCTTAATTGATTGCCGCCTTGCTGTCGTAGAGGAGATTTACGACAAAGCAGGATTAGATTACCGTGTCCGTATCCAGCACATACTTTAGGCATGGGCAACACGGCAGGGTATAATGTTATACTGCTGCAGGCAGCAGAATCGTCCTGAAGGTTAGTAGGTACAACAGGATGGACTAAATTGTGGAAACTGAAGTTACAGTACATCATTTCCAGAATGACTTTAAGCTAATGCTGGATAAAACATAATAGGGGGAGTTTTAGAGCCTTACGGTGCCTATTTTTCATATCAGTACCTTCTGTATGCATCGTTCAAAGACAGCCATTCCATTTCCTCTGACTGTCTTGCGTATAAACTATCAGGTCGATCCAAAAGTTTTTCTCAATTTATAGAGAAGAATTTAAAATCATTTAAATTTATATTATGTCTATTATTACCTAAATATTACATCATGAGCAGCTTATAAATTTTCTTCAGATCATTCAAGCATCATTCATATCTTTCTGCAATATATGGGTCCCTCATGAAACACCTCCAGTGAATCTACAACAACGTGTTTGTTGTTGGGAATCATTACTTTCACGACACCTTCAGGTGATGAGAAGTGGATTCTCTACCAGAAAGTTAAACGAGGGAGGTCGTGGATATATCGAGGAGAAAGACCAGTTCAGCAACCGAGCAAGACTCCATCCCAAAACGATCGTATTGAGCATAGGTATGGTGGGGGTATTGAAAGGATCACCCACTAACAACTACGAATTAGGCAACAATAAAACCATTACTGCTAATCTCTATTACGATCAACTTCGTCATTTGAAAGCTGCTTTGATCCAAAAGCGACCTTCTTCAGTCAACAGAAAGGGGGTCGTCTTCCAGCATGATAGGCTCGCCCCCATACAGCGCTTCTGACTAAAGTTCTCCTAGGGGAATTTTGTTGGGAAATTTCTCCCCATCCAGCATATTCTCCTGACCTAGCTCCCTCTGATTATCACTAATTTCGAGGATTACAAAGCCATTTAGATGGCCTTAGGTTGACATCACGAGAAGAGATTAAAAATGAGTTAGAATCATATTTCACATCAAAACGTTCAGAATTTTACGAGGGAGGCCTTTATAAGCTCGGAGATAGATGCAATCAAGTTATAGAGGGCAAAGAACGTTATTCTCAGAGGTCGGCATCTCCGATTATGTTACGATGGCAAATCGATGGTACGATGGCCATCGCCATCGTTCTTACGATGGGGATGGCAATACCATCGCTCCATCGGCATCGGAGCCAAATATCGCCAGTTTTCATCGGCGATGACCTACGGTGAAACAATCGTCGGCGATGGCCATCGTAGGGCGTCACAATCGGCGATGGACCATCGCATTAACACATTTTAAAAATGCAAACATCTCAGACCACAAACATCGAATNAGCAGCATCTCTTATAACCTCGGCCTGTGTGCGATTTTCAAACCACTAATACTATTCCTGGCTGATAGAAGTGCGAAATGTAACGGCCAGGTTATTAATTGACATTGTTAGGTCTGGGAAATGTATTAAAATTAACTTTGTAACTCCCTCTTTGTTTTAATGTGTTATTAAAAAATTAATGTTTCAAATTCGTAAGGCTGTTTTTCTGTAGTTTTAGCCTTATTTCATCGGCATCGGAAGTGCAACCGATGACGATGCCCATCGTATGCCATCGCCGATGGCATGTTCAGTCATTTCATCGTACCATTTCTTCCTCATAACACCATCGCCGATGGAGAAAATGGCTATCGCCGAATGTTTGATACCATTTCCATCGGACCATCGCTATCGCCGATGGATTTTTGCGATGTTCGATGGTAACATTGTAGATTGTCCGATGGCGATGGTCTACACACCATCGCATAACCGGCGAGGGCCATCGTGCCAGGCTCTGCTTATTCTTATGAATAAAACAAGAGCACTCTGAGACCGCATACCTCCGCCAATCTAGGGATGGTAACAAAAAATGGAAATTGGTTCTGAAATCATGATTTTCCTCGTATCAACACTAAAATCTAACCATTTGTACCTTTTAACAGTATAAAGAGTTTTTGTAATTTTCTTGAAGATCCGTTCAAAACTTTTTGAGATATGCGGCTAACAAACATTTTGACAAACATTATAGTCTAACCATTTTATCAAGGTAGTTCGGTCGTTGTCAAATTCCTCCACAGCGGTGCCATTTCTATGGGTATTGCTGAGATTAGCGGTGCTAAGATATAGGCCAAACAACATCTGAGAAATACCCAAAGAATTGGGAACGCTATAGAAGAATTTAACAACGACAGAACTGCCTTGATAAAATGGTCAGACTATAATCAATCAAACAAACAAACAAACGGACCAACCGATCATCACCAAAATTTAATCAATTGTGTCTTTCAACATTGCTATCAATTCCTGTAAATTTCATAAAGATCTATTCATAACTTTTCAGTTATTGTGCTAATTTTTCAAAATATACAGTTTTTCATTCTCAAAATAAACTTTCAAATCGGCAAAAACTTTTGTAGCAACTTTTTTTTGCAAACGAAATAAGTGAAATTTAATGATACACGTATATATTATTTGACAAGACGAATAGTATGTCCCTGTTTTTTTTTTTCAAGAAACATAATGTGGAGTATCTGAGCATTTGTGCATTGTATTTTGCCCTTTCGAGGTATGTCGGACGAAAACGAAAGTGTTTATCATTCTCACAATCGCAGATTCGCTTTTTTCCTTTATGCTTTGGCCTGCAGATGGCTTTGATTGAAGTGTTTTCGTTCGCACCTGAGGTTCAGTGGCCGTAGGGGCTCTAGCTATGCTACACTGCACGGTCCGATCTTAAATTGAGAATGCTTCCAAAATGCCAAGGTTGATGCCACATTTTCACGGTTTTCTTAGCTGCAAGAGAAATTCGTACGAACGGCTTCAAAGCTTGGGTAAAACCGATTAAAACATGATTTTTGCGGCTGTGATTGACGTAACATTTTCCGTTTGAGATATATTCTACTTGCATCAAAATACGTGTGATATTTCTTAAGAAAACAAAGTAACGTCAATATAAACGTTTATTTAGAAGCTTTAGTTGACTAATATGGGCGATAGACTTTTCCTATTAATGCACGAGATATATAATAACGTTGAAAAAAAAAAAAAAAACCAAAACTTATCTGACAAGTAACGTTTTGTATCTAACACTTTCCCTCATACACAAGAATTTCCTTGCCAGCTGGTGTCCCTTTTACAAATAGCGCTATTTCGGAGAGAAATTTTATTCAATTGGACAGTTAAAAGAATAATTACAAATTATATCAACACTGCCGCTTGACCTGAGAAGCGCCAACCCTTTCATTATGGTTCGTATTCTAGATACGCAGTTTCTTCATTAGCTGACACTATTTTCTTTGTATCCTCATGTAACTTTAGTAATAAGCTATTTCGTGTGTACAATGTCCTTATGTGTACCTAATAAAGCATCTATATATTAATACGCTTGTTCCTACCTACCTACCTACCTACCTACCTACCTACCTACCT
>LQNS02000210.1:14337099-14351817 GCA_001587735.2 Parhyale hawaiensis
GTACAGGTTCCCCAAGATTTATCTTAAAATTTTCGGGCGTAAAAACAATTAAAAAGATCTGGCCTGTGGCCGAGAGATTAGTCACCAGCCGTATCACAGATACGCCAGCTTCCCGAACTCAATAAAGCGCAAAACAATGAAGAATGAAGGACGAGAATCGCCAATATATTTGCCTCTCGCGTTAGATGTAGCACAGATACCGGATTTCGCATGTAAGGCAAAATGCGTGCTGAACATTGAATTCAGGCGTAACACACGAAGAAAGGAACGAAGGAAAGAACGAAGGAACGAACGAAGGAACGACGCTATTAATATTATAGATTGTTGCGTGAATTTTTTCACGCACGGGTCCACTAATGTATACATATATACAAATTTAAAAATTACCACAGGGCAGCTTTCCATCAAAAAACTATAGTACCTAGTTTTAGTAGAGATTTTAGATAGTCACCGAGACGATAGAAAATTGTTTGTACACTAAAAATAAGCTTTGCATAATGATACCCTTCGTGTCGCTATTCATTTATTGTATATTATTTTTCATTGAGGCAAACAGAGACCTGAGCTCGCCTGCACGAGCGTATTTGTCCATGTTCAATGATGGTATGGAAATGCCACTTCAATAAGTCATACGTTCCCCTCAAGGAGATTTAATATTAACGTTCATTGGTTCCCCTGAAGACGAGCTATGCTTAATAGCTCGAATGCTTGGGGTTAAATAAATAAAACAAGCCCAGAAGACTTTCAATAAAAACTTCCTTATATATACTTATGTATCCTAGCTTTAACGCAACTTAGATCGGCGGCTTTTCGACGGATATTCTGAGATGCTTTTAGGTACATTCACAGGTCATTTACAGAAGATAGTTATGCCAGGTCTGAGTTATGCGCTACGCTCTTGAAACCTTCAGAATTGTGACATCAAAATTGCGTCATGCCATTGTGGAAATACCAAAGATTCCTCGCTGCAACAGGAGTGACGCTATTGGCGTGACGTCACAATTATATAAATAAAGGAAAATAATAGACCACAGATTTGATGTTGCATTGTATTTTCATTTCCAGCGCCGTGAAAAGAACTGAGGAATTTGTCCGAAAAATGCTTACCTAAGTGCAAAAATCAAATGCCAA
The DNA here is from genome assembly GCA_001587735.2 of Parhyale hawaiensis. Lineage (NCBI taxonomy): Eukaryota > Metazoa > Arthropoda > Malacostraca > Amphipoda > Hyalidae > Parhyale > Parhyale hawaiensis. The sequence goes on from LQNS02000210.1 coordinate 14,338,231, forward strand.
AATCCCTCTATCAATGTCAAGTACAATGAATCTTATAGTCTATTATAACTCCCATAGTCAGAATCGTTCCAATAACGCCGAAACAGCCCCACTTACCGTCATGTCGCCGTTTAGATAAGACTATATATTTGTTACTGATGTTACGGCCATCGCAGTGTCTTGTCTGTAGATATTTTCCTGTTTAACATTGCTTTAGGTCCTTGTATATCTATATCTTGGTAATTATTGCATTTTTGTGAAATTTATCTCTGTATATTTCAATATCAGATTTTAATTAATCTTGAGAATGACACTAGTAAGATACCGAAACGTCGACGTAGATTTTTAACTTTTTGTTACTCGGGAAGTAACTTGTTTTTACTCGAGGATAGTCAAGTAAATTTTGTGCAATAGCAAAGACACATTTTACATCGGTAGAAAAGCAACGTAAACTTGTTACAAGTATTATTGTACCAGACTACCTGTGACCCATTGGGTCACCAAAACCCAGTGGTATTTCAGATATCACCTTCGGCACATATGAACATGCTCTTGCGGTCGAGTTCTTAACTATTTATATTATAATTCTGCTTGTCCCCTTGTCGTGAGCTAGCACGACTCTGACGCTTTCATCAATATTAGAAAATGACAAATAAGGGAGTCCATGAGGTATCCTTGAAACAATCTGGGAAGGGATTAATAGAAGAAGGAATCGCTTTCAAATCTAAGCTGCTACTGTTCGCAGGTCTTAAGCCCCGTTCAGACTTTCGCTCATAAGTGTGAAAAACGCCTGTGCGATTTCGCAGAACGCAGCGAAAATCTCGTCGCAGCGTCCACACTGGCGCACGGCGCATTGTAGCGACGCATGATTATTAAGCGTAGATGTTCAGCAAAACTTTGGTATTCACGCTCCTTGGCCCAAAGAAGCTGCAGGTTTTGTCTCTATTAATAACTTATTTTACTTCTAGTATCGACACAACTATGACTAAGCAATGATTCTAAATGTAGGTACTACTTTTATGCGTTCTCCCGCAAACGCATACTGGCAACTGAGCTTGTGTTGACATTTTCTTTAGCACTCGGTACGGGTTTCGAGCTTGTCAAGTAAATATTTTTTTTAGGTAGGGCTCTTCGACAAGGTTTGTTCCCCATACGTAGTGTAAAGTGTTCGGACATTTCATTTTGTTTCTTAAACACAACTGTGTCACCACAAAACGTCGATAAAATGTTTACCTTCAACTCAGTTTTCGTCATACGTCTCACTACTGCAGTAAAGTTTCATATTTCTCGGCACAATTACAGTAAATCAGAACTCAGAGAAGCTTAAGGCTTTTAAAATGTCTATAAAGAAGACAGAAAAACTCGTGTAACGCCTAATTTATTCTTATTGAGTGGGAGGAACAAAATATTTCAGGGTGAGCCTGCTTTGTTCGCAGCCTAAATCGCGCGAAAATATCCAAGCTGCGATTTGACGACGAAAATTCGCAGGGATCAGCGAAATCGCCATAGTATGGACAGATTTTTGTGGTAGTCTGGACGGGGCTTAAGGTTGTAGATTCACAGCCTGACTTGGGACATTTTTCACCCTTCGTATGCTTGATACGGATCCGAGCGCATTATTCATATAATTGAGGAACAATGCCTTTATTTTTTAGAATTTCCACAGGTTCTTTCAGTATTAAACAGGGAAAATTACGATGATTTGAGTCTGAAATATCACTGAGAAACATTTGCTTTTGTTTTGTAGAATTTCCACAGGTTCCAGCCAGTAGTTATTAATAAGCCGACCCTGTATCACAGGTAGGCCTACCCAGGAATTAAATTTTCAACTCTCGAATTTCCTCCTACCTTATTACCTCCGCCAAGAAGGTTTTGTTTTCGTCGGGTTTATCGCTTTGTCAGTCTGTCACCCAGATAACTAAAAAAATTATGGACGGATTTTAATGAAATTTACAGGGATTGTTAAGTAAAATAGGAGGAAACGATGATTACCTTTGGTGAAGATCTGTCCATCTGTTTGTTTGTTTGTCCGCCTCATTATTCTTAAGGGCATAATTCAAGAGTTATCAACGGATTTTAATGAAATTTTGCATGAGTTGTGAATGACCAAATTTTTCATGAGGATCTGATTGTTCGTTCGCAAGCAAAGAGGGCTTCAGAAACTGCAGTTTTTCTACCTTCGAGCAAATCTTCAAGAAACTATAGATATTGGCCATCGTAATTCCAGGGGATGAAATTTCATGGTATCTCATCTTGTTTTCCAGATTTCTTAATCTAAATCCCCAGCAGCGTGACTGAGAGAAGGACCAACTAAAGAGAAAGCAAATCCAACCAACAACTGTGTATATTATTATTCTATATAGTGGATTCTGTTTGTCCCTCCGTTAGTTAGTAAGACCATAACGCTTTCATCAATATTAGATAGAGAAAATTAAGGCATCCTTGATACGACCTAGGTAGGGATCACAACGAGAAAGAGTCAAGTTTAAATTTAAGCTGCTACTCTCGGAGTAAGTATAGGGGGAGACGGCATAACCGAAATATTGCACGGCAGCCTGCGGGGCACTTAATAGTATGAGCTGACAAGCTGGCTGGTTTACACGCTGGCTGGAATGGGTGGCGTAGATGCAAGCTGAGATTTCTTTCAGCTGCTAAGCAGTAGCCTCGTGCTCTTCTTCCTTTGCATTACTAGTCCAGAGGGGTCTCTGTGTACATTTCTCTTTCATGGCTCTACCATGTATTTTCCTATTCCATTTGATGAGGACATTAAATAAAATGTCGGGTAGAACTTTCGCAGCAGATACATTTTTGAGGGGGCATTGGGGTACAAAATTATCAATTGTGGACTGATTGTTCTGAAACTTTCTCAGAATATGTATTTTTGAAAAAGAAACAATTTTTGTTTTTACACAACTTTTTCGATTTAGGCCTTAGTTTTTGAGATAATGGGGCTTATATATAAATGCATGTGTGTATTTTGGAAAGTTCCAACGAACAGAATTCGATGAGTTTCCATTCAAGAATAAAATCAATGACTGTTTTGGAATCCTTAAAACATTCCTGACAATCTATACAGTGGATTCTCCATTTTTGCCCTCATAATATTTTTTCAATAAAAAAGGAAGCCCTAATTGTTTTTTCCCTAGATTTTACATAACGATCGAAACGAAATAGAAAATGGAGAATTCAGCTGTGATAAAAAATATTATGAGGGCAAAAATGAAGAATCCAGCTCCATAGTTTTGTTAGGAATGCTTCAAGGATTCCAAAACTGTCATTGTTTTTATTTTGTATGAAAACTCATTGAGTTCTATTCGTTTGAAATTTCCAAAATATACATATATATTTTTTATAAACCCCATTATCTCCAAAGCAAACTCATGGCGGTACAACTTTCGTCTCTTTAATGGCAAATGAAGCCCGCAGATATGAGACCTTTTTTGTAGAGAAACCTGTATTGGAAGCAGGAACGATAATAAGCTCAACTAGAACACTCTGAGAGCGCATACCTCTGCCAAGCGAGGCAACGGTAGCAAAAAATTCAAATTGGTTCTGAAACCATGATTTTCTTTGTATCAACTCTAAAATATAATCATTTGTGCCTTTTGAGAGTAATAACAGCTTGTGCAATTTTCTTGAAGATCCGTTCATACCTTTTTGAGTTATGTTACTAACAAACGTTATGACAAACACGAGTCGAACATACAAACGAACGAACCGATCTGCACCAAAATTTATTCATTAATGTTTTCAACGTTACTAACAATTCCTATAAATTTCATATAGATTCATTCATTATTTTTTGAGTTATTGTGCTAGCAAGCATAAAATCACAAACAGTGACAAACAAACGTACGAACTAACGAATCATCACAAATATTTGGTCATTTATTTTTTCTAGTATACCTAACACGTTGATAATGCCCTCGTATAGTCACCCACAGCTGATACCAGACCTTCATATGAATTTCATAAAAATCCGCCTATAACTTTTTGAGTTAGGGCATTGAGAAAATGAGGCAGACAAACAAACAAAGAAACGGATGGAAGGATCTTCACCAATAGTTAATCATCTGTTTCTCCTAACACACCTAGCAATCTCTACAATTTTCGTTAAAATCCGTTCTTAACTTTTTGAGTTATCTTGGTGACAGATAGACAAATCCGACGAAAACATAACCTCCTTGGCGGAGGTAATTACAAAATTATTGCTGTCATTATTGAAGGCTAGGCCCTTGAGTTATAATATAGGTGAATGATAGACAGCCCATGGCCTTTTGGGTCACCGTCACCAACTTTTTTGCTTCTCATTGACATGCACAACATTCTGCCTGTAAGCAAGGATATATATACTGTATATATATATATGACGTAGTCCAGTTGCATTTCCGGTATCCTCGTACAGTTATTGTACACATTTATGCAGCCGAGCTCAGGTTCATCCTCTTCATCATGGATGCAATTGCTTAAATTTTTTACGCTCGAGCTTTTTCCTATATTATAGCGAAGATTGCGTGCACAGTGACATACATGCAAGCAAGCAAGCAAGCACGCAAGCTTGCAAGCAAAATTATCCGAGTTTTAAGCACAGAAACGTACTGGTCAAAGTTTCGTTTACAAGCTTCATGAGCGTACAAAACACTCAGTCGCTAAGTACTGTCTATAGGGAATAACAAAGCGAGCGCAGATAAACTAGCAATAAAATTTATGAAGTCAATTTTCTCAAGCTCGTTTTTTTATGCAACGTGTAATTGTTTTAGCCTAATATATTGCAACAACAAGCACCTTCCGTTGCTTCGCGTGCATTAACATGTTGCGGCAAGGGAGATCTACCCACAATATTGTCCCATCGATATCAGCAAGGACGCCGCTCGTCTGCGCACGGCTTTATGAGTGTATAAATAGATTAGTATAGATTCCAGAGAATCGCGTGAATGGTGGTTGAATCGCCACCAGACGACATGCAATTTCTTTTAGTATTTTTCTATCTTGGCTCGTTATCAAAATTTTGATTTGCCTGATGATGACCACAGCTGAGAGTCAAAAGAAATACTTAAAGTGTGAGGTTTTTACATGATTTCTGGTAACAATATACTCTCGGATTGCTTTTAGTCAATTAAATAACGCAGCAATCACAATGTTGACCAAATGGGCCGAACTTAATATTGCGTACAAAACTAAAGACGGATATGATACATTTAACTAGTACATTTCATTACTGTTAACATAGGCATCAGAGAACGATACGGCGGAGAGCTATATATATGTACATAAACACACTGACGCATGTTGTTAGTATATTGGCAAAAGCTGATTTAAGTGTTAGCTAGTGCCTAACATAACTATTAGCATAGACACCAGAGAATGGTGTGCAGGAGAGTTATTTATCACCGCACATATACATATAATTACTGCGCATTACGCAGTATCCCCTGGATCTGTACCGCATGGATGCTTCATGTGGAGTCGTTCAGAGCGCAATTCCCTGCTATCTTCACGCTGCTCCCTATCATCCTGCTATCTTTTAATGATCTGAGCACTGCCTTGGATCACGCTAGTGGTGCTACGATCACGCCAGCTGCTGGGCCCCTGAGACGCGAATATTTCGATGGATATTGTGAGACACATCTGAGAAGTTCATGGGCTCACCATACCCTAACAAAATTTTGGGCCGCCCAGAAGCTAAAACAGTTAAATTAGTTTCTGGGACAATCACGCATTTTGTTAGTGCTGAAGCGCATGCGTCTGGCCCATTCTCATCGATATTATCTAAGTCCATTAGCCTTAACTTCTCCGGTATTTCAATCCCGAGCGTTTGCTTCACCACTAAAGATGCATGGCACTTCAGCTAGGATTGGGTGTGCAGCTGTCTTAAACGCCATAGGTTTGCAAGCAACATGGGACGATTGGTGAAAATCCGTTCATCCGTTTGGTTTTTGTCTGCCTTACTTTCTTGACACCATAACTCAATATATTATAGACGGAATTTTACGAAATTTACATGAGTTGTTAGGTATATCACGAAGCTTAAATAACCAAATATTTATGATGATCTGTTTGTTCTTTCGCTTGGCGCTGTTTTCAATTTTATACTTGTTAGCAAAATAACTCAAAAAGCTATTAATATATCTTTATGAAATTTACAGGAGTTGTTACTAAAGTTAAAAGACACAAGTGATTAAATTTTGGTGATGATCTGTTGCTCTGCTTGTGAGTTTGATTAATGTTTGTTCAAATGTTCGTTAGCAGCATAATTCAAAAAGTTTTGAACAGATCTTCAAGAAAATTACTAAATCTGTTAATAATGTTAAAGGCCACAAATGATCAAATTATGGTGTTGATACAAAAAAGTAATGGTTTCAGAACGAATTTGAATTTTTCGTTACTATCGTCTTGCTTGGCGGAGGTATGCGTTCTCAGAGTGTTCCAATTACTATTATAATGCTGCAAGTTTAACCAAACTTAACACTAACTATCCAAACTTAATCTTATATTTTTTTGCAGGACGAGCATAATTATTGAAACATCAGTGATAAAGTATGCCCATCCTTTCAGGTTTGGGGTTATTAATTTAAATACAAATTTAGTGAGTTCTCTGCTCTAACATTATGGACCCAGTATTCATGCATGAGAAATAAATCATGAGCTTGTTCGCCTTTCTATCAATACGGTACTTGGATTTTTCCGTGCATTACTCTTACGGCACTGGCGACATTTCCAAATTTTGCGCTGAATAACTAATTTAAAAAAAAGAACTTTTTACCAGTGTGCAAAAACTTTGTCAGCGTCATTAGCAGTTAGTCTAAAAATTTACCAACTTCCGTTATTTTTATTTTTTTTTTCTTTTTTACTATCATATCGCACTTTCTCCGAGAAAAGATAGCAAACTATATGTCCTCTCCGACAAGCTATGGCAGTAGAATAGCGACTCAAGCATAGCAAGGCCTTAGCCCCATATGTGGTCTTCAAATTATATTTGCACGATTGTTATCATTATAACAGCCATAATAATGAATAGCATCTAATTCAGAATTCAAGTTTACACTTGTTCTTATATCTTTGCATATAAGATCTTGCACTTTTCTCCTTTCTGCTCCATAGCTTGCACTGGCCCCCGTATTTCTGTCAATTACATGCGCCAAAGAAGTTATGTTTCTGTCGAGTGTGTTTGTCTCTTCGTCGGTCACGAAGAAAACTTAAGAAGTTGGGCGTAGATCTTTATGAAATTTAAAGGGATTGTAAGGCATGTTAGGAGGAACATATAATTAACTTTTGGTGAAGATCCTTTCCACCGATTGTTTTTTCTTAGTATCATAACTTAAAAAGTTTTGGTCGAATATTTACGAAATTTTTATGAGTTGTTAGGTGTAATAAAGGAGCAAATGACCAAATTTTTGTGATGATCTGTTTTTCTCTTTGTTTGTTTGTTTGTCTCGGTGTTTGATTTTATTGATATTTGCTAGCAAAATAATTCAAAAAGTTTCAAACGGATCTTTATAAAATATACAGGAATTGTTTAAAATGTTAAAAGACACAATGACCAAATATTGGTGCTCATCTATTTGTCTCATACTGTCTTTGGTAATGTTTGTCAGAATAATTGTCAGCAACATCACTCGAAAAGTGATGAATGGATCTTCATAAAATTTGTAAGGAATTGTTGGAAGACACAACTAACCAAAACTTGGTGATGATTAGTTATTCCATTTGTGTGCTTGACTAAGGTTTGTCAAAAGGTTTGGCAGAACCTGACCCAATAAGTTACGGACGGATCTTTAAGAAAACTACAGAAGCTGTTATTAACGTACTAGTACTGTCATAAGGCACATATGACCAGATTTTGGTGCTGATGAAAAGAAAATCATGGTTTCAGAACTGTTTTAATTCGTCGTTAACGTTACCTTGCTTGGCGGAGGCATGCGCTCTCAGACTGCTTTAGTAAACATGTTTCATATAGGACGTTCAATATTGCTATAGCCCTTCGCTATAGGATTAGGTTGTTAGCTTCGCCCATCCTTTGTTATGCGGAGCAACGCCCTCGGGGAGACCTTGTAGATCACCGTAGACATAGACCACAAGATGTTTATCGTGTGGTTTTCGACACCCTTACTTAATTGCGCGTTGGTTTCACGTTTCTAATGTCATACTTTTTGACTTCTTCTGACTTGTAGTGTGGCATAAACTGCTTAGTATTGTTAACAATCATAATAATAATTGCAGAAAACTTTCAATTTTGATGTTTTGGTATCACGACATTTTTGTTTATTGATTTTTTTTAATGAGCGGTGACGGACATCTTCGCACGTTCATTTCACTGGCACAAACTCCTTTTTATCTGTCGCATAATCAATTCTACTGCTTTGTTTCAAGCTCATCAGTGATATGGAAATCTGGGGGTGAATCTAGTGTTTTACTTATAATTTTTCACATCGAAGGTCATGACAGATGGGCTGCATTTACAGCAGGCAATTCATTAGCAAATGCTATATTCTCATGTTAGCTATAAATCAAACATACTTCAGAGGCTAAGTTTTCGTAAATCCATTGCAATTTATACCAACTATCACCTTCCACTACAAAAAACTGCAACTTCTCTTGTAGTATCCTTATATTTGACAAAATAACGGCGGTTTTGGCAACTATACGGACGTTTTAGGACCGTATATCGGTTGTTGGCGATCAGTCCATCATTTGTCTGTAGCTCACCAATTAATTTCTCAGCGGAGGTAGAGGTCGTTTCATTTCTCGAGTTTCTGGTTGACTGAACAGTTACTAAGCCCCGGCCCAAACCAGGTATATCTCAGAAGGACTCGCCGGGATCGTAATCGGTCTATAGTACGAATACTACAGAAATTGCCGTTTAATGTAGGTGGTAGAGGGCGAAATACATAGAACGTAAAGATAAGACATACTGTTAATAGAACATGTCCTTTGTGTAACAGACGACGCGTTCACTACGAACATAAAAAAATTGCCATGAAATCTATAACTCAATTACAGCCCGTGAAGTAGGCGCTGAGTTATAGAGTTTTCGGCATGTTTGCGTAGCTGTCCACCCCCCATCCAGTGCTGTCCAAGCATGGGTTTTTCCACTATCGTGGATTTTCTGAAAAAATTCACATTGGCAGCCCCGGCAGTGGCTCAGTGGCAAGGCTACCGCTGGCCGGTTAAGATCTGGAGTTGTATCATTGATGCAATTACCTATCATCCTGTTTGCCACAGTCAATCCACTTAGGTGGGTCGTGGGCTGTGAGATCCAGACTTACGTCGGTTCTAGTTATACTGGTAGTGCCCATGCTAACAATATGGTGATATTACTTTTATGTTCCTATTCATTGCACACAGCACTATAGTATCGTGATGCTATTGCTGGCAATTATAACACGGTGCATATTAATCTATATAACACATGTTCATAGTTAGTTTGGTTGTAATCTCACTAATAGAGTTTATTATGATAATTCACCGTGATAATGATATTATTCTTGGTAATACCATAAATTAAGATAATGGTGGGCATTCATTATTGCCACTAACTCTGTTTATGCCACGAAGCACTTCATGCCTGCCAGACAGGTCCCCCATAGTGCCCCATCCACGAACACATGTTGCTCTATATTTCACTCAGTTCGCACTATATCATTAAATGTATCTATTAGACTTTTGATTATTTAGGTTTGACAACCGATGCAAGTTCACACGAATAACACCCTGATGCGGTACCTAAGCCACCTTTAGAGTACAGCGGATAATGAAGTTAGATATTACTTAAACATATGCAAGAGAACAGCACATAATGGGTAAATTTTATTTTTTTTAAGCTACCTCGTCGTTCCCCCTCCACCCACTATACTTGCCGCAATGCCTTCTCTGACTTTTCCATCACTCTCGAAAAAAAAAAAATGATGTCACTCCGAGACTTAATGATACCATGTAGAACAGTAAGAGGTTCTGTGACGTGAGTAGAATTGTAACTCCAAAAGTAGTTTACTGAACCTGCTGAAAGGTTTTATCAGCAGCACCTCTACGGAGGCAACATGGAGCTTCTTCATGGAGCAGCTAATTAAGCGGAGTCTGCCTACAGAAGAGAGCGCACCTGCCAGGGCTCGAGCCCACACCATCCGAATATGGAGCTCGCAGTTTAAATTATTTAATGTATAAATTAGATTTGTTTCGTTTGCACTTTATTTACCGTAAATAGGTATTATATCAGGTTGTGCAAAGGTAATGTCAGATTTCCAGTATAAATTTTTCCTACCGAACTTTTTATTTTTTATCCTCTTCTTAAACATATAAAGTAACTCTTTGTTTAATTTGTATCATTTTCTTTGAGATTATCTAACGTTTGCCCATTATTTTCAAAAACTTTACCCCGTATTTGTCCCACCTAAAGGTCTAGTAAGAGAAGATTTACTCGACGAATTTCATGAAGGTCTTAATGTGCAAGTGCGGCAGCCAAATCTATTCAGAAAATTTATGAGGTTGGTGTAGTGACTGGAAGAAATTGCAGGAGGTTTCCTCACTTCCGAAGTGGTGAGTGATTTAAGTTTGAAAGAAAAGTAAAAACTATAATGCACATGATTCCGCATTATTGAATATTTTTTTTTAGAAACCCTACCATTACCGCTAAGAAACTTACAGAACCCCTAAATGCAGCATTCCACATTCCACCGTGGTACGCCCACTAAAACATATTTTTTGCTTTATATTTTTAATCGGACTTTATCGCACCATCCTGATACATAGAAAATGGTTGCTTTCTGCTAGAAAAGGCTTGTGAGATATGACAAGCAACATGTGATAATTTCCAGTATACCTAGCTATAAGGAACTTAGAACCGAAATAAACTTTTTGAATAAGCTTCTAGAAAGTAGCGCCTTCAGGAGACCATTGAGTTACCTGAACTCCATTTACGCCTTCGGAACATTTCTCTTTTGTGTCCACGCACTGTGCTTTTTTGAATATTCTCAATTCCACTGACGATTTTTGTTTTGTTTTAGCCTCTTCTGCGTCGATTTTCTGCCTTCCAGAGTGGGGGATTACTCTCGTGAATGGGTTCCAAGTTTTTTTTTTCTAGAAATGGCACGTTCTTTCTTTTTCCCAGACTTGAAACACTGAGCTACGGAAAGGTTCATTTATTGTATTATTATCAAATCTTCGAAGATGTGTTTGTCGAAAACTTGTAATAACCTTGAAATGGTTACAGATATTTTCTGATTTTCTTTTGCTTGTACTACCGAACTTTTTATAACGTAGATCTACTTCATGTTGATACTTAAAACGAGTGCTTGAACACTGTTGATGAATATGTTCACGAGAAAACCTGCTTTGACCTAGTAAATATTCTACATTTATCTAGTAAACGGACCTTTGTGCTCCATATACCTACGAAGAAGCCTGAAGAACTCTCAGATCTCGTCTTTAAATAGTTTGGCATCTCTGGGTCCTGAAATGAACTTTTTGGGTTGCAGATGGATCTTAAAGAATCCATCAGATTCAGCTGCAACAGCAAAGCATCTTTGGGTTCCATTTGAAACTTTTGGTCTCCGAACACAAGAACCCTGAGAAACCCTCAGTTTGAGGAGCGACAGTGTCATGAGTTCTAGACATGCGAGATGCCACTGCCAGAGTCAAGGCTGCATTCCCAGGGTTATACATGAGACCATCTCGAGCAGTGTCAGCAGTGTCGTGCACACATTGCTCCAGTTACATAACGCAAAAAAACAGTGGCACGTGAGATCGTTACTGATATCTGCGGAATCCGTCACCTTCAGAGTCCAGGCGGTGGCAAACCAAGCGTTGGGAGCTGAGTTGCGGTGCGACGATTAGTGCATGCAAGCGTCGAATCTCGGGGTCACAGGTGCATGGGCCTTTGGTGGGTTATCCTAACCTGTATACCTATGTTTATTTCTTAAGGGCAAAAATTATAAGAACAGCAAAAGCTGCAGGATTTCAACAACGACAAGGGCTTTACAACTGATTTCGTGACACAGATAAATGATCTACTTGTTTATCTGTTGCTCAAACTGGCTGTATTATTTCTAGTTCACTGGGGCTGTTTAACTGCTAGAAGAACAAGACCTTCATAAGTATTAGGACAATAGTTTCCCAATAGCTAGAAGAATAAGAACTTCATAACTGCTAGAAGGGTAAGAGCTCTATAATGCAAGAAGGTCAGGAGCTCTATAATTGTGAGGGGGACAAAATCTTTCTAACTGCTAAAAGAAAAAAAAAAAAAAGAGCTTCATAATTGCTACAAAGACATCATTATAATTGGTAGAGGGACAAGAGCTTCATGATTTTCAGAAGGACAAGGCTTGTGTAAATTTCTACAAGAACAAGGGTTCTATAATTGATAGAAGTAAACTGGCTGTAAAATTTCTAGATTCACTGGAGCTTTATCTTTGCTTGCAGGAAAACAGTTGGATCAACACTAGAAAACAAGAGCCTTATATTTGCTAAAAACCGCTAGTCGGGTAAATTCTACACCGTCAAACCTAAATACTGGCTGGGACGAGAGATTTATGATTCATAGGAAGATGTTCGTTGTACACCTGCTAGATCAGTGGCTTCCAACTCATCGCATGTCATACCACCAGCCAAACAAAAAAGGTAGACCATTTCCTTTCTGAACAACATAAAGATGTACACACAACAAGCGTTTTGGTTTGAAATACACATAAATAATAAAATAAATCAATAAAATATAGATAAAAAATACCAATAAATATAAAATAATAATAATAACTAGAACACTCTGAGAGTGCATGCCTCCGCCAAGCAAGGCAGCGGCAACGAAAAATTCAAATCAGCGTTGAAACTATGATTTTCTTTGTGTCAACATCAAAATCTGATCACTTGAGCCTCTTGATAATATTAACAGTGTCTGTAATTTTCTTGGAGATCCGTTCATAACTTTTTGAGTTATGCTGCTAACAAACATAAGTCAAACACACAAATTAACGGACAAATCGATCATCACCAAAATTTAATCAACTACGTCTTTTAACATGACTAACAATTCCCTAAAATTTCATCTAGATTCACCCATAGTTTTTGAAATATAGCGCTAACAAATATTTTAGCAAACATCAGTCAAACACACAAACGGAATGACCGATCATCACCAAAATGTAATAAATTTTTTGTCTTTTAATATTACGAATAATTCCTGAAAATTTTATAAAGATCCATCCATAATTTTTGAGTTATTGTTCTAATAAATATTTTAACAAACATCAGTCAAACACACAAATGGACCAACCGATCATCACCAAAGTTTAATCAATTATGTCCTTTAACATGACTAAAAATTCCTGAAAATCTCATGAAGATCCATCCATAATTTTTGAGTTATTGCGCTATCAAACATTTTAACAAACATTAGTCAAACACAAAAACGGACCTACCAATCATTACCAAAATTTAAGCAATTATGTGTTTTAATAAATTGTGTACTTTTTGCTGATGATGCCGTGTTTTATTTTACTGACGATGATTTTAAGGTAGTTGTAAGTAGGGTTAGGACCTTCATTTCCCACCTTTCATCCTGGCTTTTAACCAACAAGCTAATACCACATGAAGGTAAAACGAAGCTAATGCTCTTGA
>LQNS02000210.1:14352481-14374124 GCA_001587735.2 Parhyale hawaiensis
GACGTTTACTGTTTTACTTAGCTACCGTATCTTGAAGAAATATGTTTGTGCCTCTCTACCAATTTACTTATTTCTCTTATTACTTATTCCTTCAATTGTTTTCTTAGTCTTTTTGAAATACTGACTTTTTCTTCTTACTATTTTGACTCAGCTCTTTTGCGAATTCATTGTTGTTACTTTATTAGTTTCATCTTATAAGAACATTGACATTCTATTATTTTACGCAGCCCTCTTTCTGGAAAATGGTTGCGACTTTTGCTATAATTACATTGCTTTTATATACATATGTTGTTGCGTAGTTTTAATATTTTTAATCGGCCCGAGAAGCTATAACGCTTAGAGTGGCCTTTTGTCAACTGTCAATTTTTCTTAAGTTTTGATTGTATCCCTCTCAATGCTATAAGTGACAAATAAATTCTATGGAGTTTCCATGGAGTTTCAATATAACTAACAACTCTTGAAAATTTCATGAAAATCCATCTATACTTTTTTAAGTTGTTGCGCTAACAAATATAAAATCAAACACAGCAACCAACAAACGAACGAACCAACAGATCATCACAAAAATTTGATCATTTACTCTCAGTAAAAACTCAACAACTCATGTAAATTTCATGAAAATTCGTCTATTACTTTTTAGGTTATGGCACTAACGAAAAATAGGCAGGCAAACCAATAAACAAACGGATGGACTGATCTTCACCAATACTTAATCATCTGTTCCTCCTAATATACCTAACAACTCGTGTAAGTGCCTAGTCTGGCAAGGCTATGTGATTTCTTGAAGGACTGGAACGCTGAAACCGCTGGAAGCTCGGCGACTACAATTAGAGTTATATTCAATAGACTGCCCAACGATTCTGGATTTTGAGGTTATCATGAACTTCTTTCAAAAAATTTGTAGCTCGCTCGCCGTACAAGTATGTTTTATTGAATCAGAAAATAATAATTCCTAAAAGGAAAAGCACATTCATGACTGCCATAACTCGCCGTTCGGTTTTATCACGAACCGTAATTCTGGGATAGCTTAGAAGCGGCAAATAACTTACGGTACTTCTTCTTTTGTGCTAATGGATGAAAATAGCATTTTTCACTTTGTGTGGAACTTGTGGCGATAGGACTATGGACAGAATACCGAATCCTATGGCACCATTGGTTAAAAAATAGTTTTTCGACAATGGTGTCATGATGTTGGTAAAGAAATTACCGGTACTTACATAGATCACTTTTTGTGCAATTTAATTCAAACTTACGATTTATTTTTCACAGTCTGGAAATCTTTATCCCATGCTGTAGCTTGTAGACAACCTTTGGACTCGCTGTTAGCACAAGTTGCTAAACGAAAATCATTGATTCCTGCTCCTATGTGTCAGTCGAAATGGAGCAGCCAAACCTGAAGCTGACCGCGAAGCGCTGAGGTGACCTGCGTTGCCCAGCCCGTCCACCTGGCTATATAAGCCAAAAGCTCGCGGGTCAGCGCTTTATTCTGTGCGTTCTCTCCGACGGGAGAGGTGGTGTGTGTTGCTCCGGCTGTGCCTGTTGACGGGAACTCTTCACCAGTGGTGTATCTTTAGCCTTTGCACCATTGTGCTGAGGGAAAAGTGAAACCGTTTCCTTGCGGCATCAGCATTTCATGCCGGTTTTCCATCTTGTGTAAACAACGTCGAACGAAGGTAAGATGTTTAAACTGATTTACCAACTATTGTTATTTTAGCGAACATGAGTAGATTTGAAAACAACTGGCAGTTGGTATAGAAGCTGAGTTATCTTCAGGGAGACTAAAGCAAGTATTTACGTACGAAATTATTATCGTTTTGTAAATAATATAATTGTGACCGCAACACGTGCGAAAACTGAAACTGTGGCTAACGTAAAACAAATGATAAAAAATGGATCCAGCACAAAATTTGGAGCGAATTTTTATAGAGATGAAGGATTGTTTCACCATGTTAACTTCAATTTATTATGAATAGCTTTTCGTTCGATTTTTCCTTTAATTATGCCGGAAATCATAGTTTCAATAAATTATTTTTCGAAATCGGAGTAGTGACAAAAAAACTTGTTACTTTTAGGACTTCTGCGAGACATACTGCACATAATTAGAGATATCTAGGCTACGGCTGATATGAAAGCGATGCAAAGACAGAACTGGTTCCTTTTGTTTGGAGTTCTGATAACTAGCTGAAGTTTTTGCTTCACTCGCGCGCAATTTATTGGTCTCCTGCTTGGAAATTACTGGCCAGCTGCTTGCAGTGACTGGATCCTCTACTCGATATTCATTGGTCAATTATTTCCAGTTTATGTCTCCTGCTTGAATTCTTTTGCCAGTTGCATGGTGTTTATGGAATACCCCTTGGAATTAATTGTTGAGTGGTTTGAAGTGTGTAGATCTTCTGCCTGGGGTTTAATTAATATTTAGTGGTTTGGAGCTTATCAAAAGCTCACTGTTGAACAATCACTTGTTTGAAAAAATTTTAATTACTTGTTGGACGTTTGTTATTCCCAGTTTGTTTGAAATTTAGTCATCAGTTTCTTGGAGTAGACAGATCTTTTCCATGGATCCATTCTTATCTCAGTTGGGCGCTGATCATTCGCCTGATTCTCTCAAGATTCTGCAGTGTGGTGTGGCGCTGGCTGCTCCACAGCGCTCTGATTCTTAATGCCATCGTTATTACGATCTTTTTTTTTGCATCACGATGCACTGTAAGGTGTGTTCAGTTGATCAGTAATGACGGGGCCGCACTATGCGCTCGCACGCGCAACTTGCGGGCTACGCGTCCGCTAATCAAGTTGTAAGTGAGATCCTATAATGTGACCCCGGCATAATAAAACAGTTCGTTGTATGTGTACGCTTGATGTGTTCCATTAGTCTGCCTGGGTCCAGATAATCTAAGACAATCAGCTCCAATTTATCTGAAACTACACTCCTAGGCGTTTTATTCGCCACTTGGGATCCAATTTTCTGCATGCATTAATTGCCAATCTCTGAAATGGCCGAAAACTTAATCCTGCGCATTCGGTTTGCGACTGATGCTTGAAACTTTACCCAAAGTGACGATAAAACGCTCAGGAGTGATGTCCAGATAAGTTAAAGCTAAAGGGATTATATTATCTCAACCTAAGTATGCAAATCAAACACGGGATATGTTACATGGCGGTTGGGGGAATTCTAATATGACAAGTTGACAAGAGCGGCAGCAACGTCGATGTGTCAATGAAATTATTGTGATTCTTAGAAGCTTTGCCTTACTTGTGCAAAGCATTCTCCAATTTATTTGGAGTTGATTTGACCAATGTAGCAAACAAAATGGCCGCTGATGTTTTTACGTCATTCTCCATACTATTTAAGTAAGCAAACGATGTCTCCAGGAGTGTAGAATGAAAATAACGACAACTGTGCTGCTGTTATTCTAAATGTTCTAAGCTTTCGCACTTCACTTTCTATTGCAGACTTTTCAAATCAAATTTGCATAGAAATTGAATCGCTGGCACTGAGGACTACAGGGAACGTTTGCAATAGCACAACGGCTTGCCATATAAAACAAAGTTTTGGAGCTGCCTGTTCGATGCTTGTCTTTACTAAGCACGGAAATTACCAAACGGACAATTTTAGTGCTTGCAATCAAGATTTATGGAATGTTTCTCCTATAGAGTTCTGTTATTTGCTGGAAATTGTCTGACTGGACTTGATTGGTTATCATGCAAGGAACCCAAGCTGTGCTAAGGACAAAACGTAGTTTTCCTCAATTAACCTTGCTTTACAAAGAACAGAATCGCAGCTGTAGACTCAAAATGAACCACCCAATTGAAAATGCCAAGGATTTTCCATTCAACTCAACTATCCTACTGTTTTATCATTAAAGTAATTATCTCTATAAAGCGAACAGATTCTTTACTATCGAACGACAAACCGTGGGTAAAGACAAAAACTTTACTCCTAAAAGCCTACCCAACTTACCAAGCAACAAGGTCGGAGTTCCGAACCCGCTCTCGGACCCTCAATAATTTCATGTCAGTTGAAAGCAATGGCCGCAACATTCTAAAAGGCGGCCTTTCGCCACGTAGGCCGCAGTGAGTTGGTCTTCTTACGCAGAGAAGCGCACCAATTTGGAGTACTGGCACCCTTGTTCTTCGGTGCGCTCCACAGGACCGCATGCCTCCTGCATGGTGTCCGCTGAGGTGGGCTTACGTGCCAATGAAAGTGAGTGGGAAGTGCCGCCAAAGCTGGACAAAAAGTTAGTTATCATCACTGGATCGGCAGATCTTGAAATATTTGGTGGGATCGCTGCTTCTACTGACGCGCCATGACATGGTTTTGTGGATGGGAAGAGCAGTTCGAACTGGACAAAAAGTTATTTATCATAACAGACTTGTGAGACCTTGAAGTGTGTATTGAGATCACGACTTCTACTAGCGAGCTATAACATGGATTTTGGGTGGGAAGTGCTGCTCGCAATAACCAGAGAGGTCTGTATCATCACCGGATGGGGGGGGGGTGTCGTGATATAGATGTCCAATTTTTTGGATCCCCACCAAGTAGATGAGCGATGAAATCATTCATTCAGCGGGAAGAGTTGTTCGTAAGGCAGAAAAAGTTATTTACCGTCACTGGGTTGGGAAGATTTTAACTTGTTCTCTGAGATACCCAATCGTATATTTACGAGCAACGAAATTATGATTGTTTTACAGGTTGGAAAAGAACAAGCTCTAATGGAAAGGTGAATATTTCAGACACAACGTTCACTAAAGACGCTTCAACCCCAGTAAATTTTGCCAACTGTAAAGTGTAATGACAATGAAATTGCTTTATTTCGAGTGATGCAGAAAGTTAGTTGGCGGGTTTGGCTGCAGCAGCTGCGTAATTTACCCCTTCAGTGTACGAATTGCAATAACATTGTGAGTTATGCGTCGATCAAAGAGAAATCAGGGGGCAATTTGAAGAAACGTTCAAGAACGGAGATGTTTTAATCGATGTTTCAGCAGTGGGGCTCTTCGACAGGGTTGAAAATACTCACTTCAAAACAACGGACATCCTCAAAACTAAAACGAGTTGGAATGTTTCCCTTACTTTGTACGTAGTGCACTATTGGAATGCATCCTCCTTGGAAGTAGTCGGAGCACAAACAGTCAACACGTTCAAAAATCTCAGTGAAAAGTCTTGGCAGCAGCACCCCGTACAACTCCGTACCCCATAAGTCTTCGTATTTCATTCGTCAAGACAGCTTTATTTCATTTATCTCTTAAACCTATCGAACATAACGTGTCAGTAAAGTAATTATTTGCTTTATTTGAACAGTAATACCATCGTCAACGGTTTTCCAGAAGCCATCCAAGATTTTTCTGTGTTTGTATCGGCCAGAACCTGGTCTTAGCTCCTCCCGAGGAATGAATCTCTTCGTATGTCTGTGTATTGTCGATTATCAAATCTGATCTAAATGGTAAGATGCAGTATAGTGTAAATGTCAATATGACCGATAGACTACGGTTGTCGAACAAATTCTATAGAATTTTTTAGTAACTTCCATTTTTTTTATAATTTAAATGATCCCAATTATCCAACGAAGAGCAAAAATAATAAATGAGCAGCTGTCGATTCTTGCTTGCTAGAGCGATGCAATTTTAAATCCTCTAACAAACGCACCGATTACTTACTTGCTTGCTCTTGTGTTACCGGTTTTTTTACCTTACTTTCTTACAAGAATTGCAGACGGGCTGGCAAGGTTATAAATATCACAGCCCGCATGCATCGTCAAGGTTGAAAAATGGGAAATTAAAGTTTCCATTCTCTTCGTTGCTTGTAAGAGAACAAAATTGATGGAAAGTTGTTTTAAGGATGGCCCGTAAGTTGGTCATTTCAGAGGTCTTGAGGAAAGTAAAGTACAATAGCACCAATAAAAGAGCACGTGATCGCTTGAATAATAACGGTGGTCACCTAGAAGATATTCGATTCTCTACCTTACATGCATATAAAACTGTAGATTCTCCCGCATAGTTTTCAATTATCCTAAGCTCTTTATCTTTCATAGCTTTGTTGTTTATCCGCCATGGGAGTTATATTTTTGTCGGTTTGTCTGTCTGCTTGCTTGTCTGTCTGTATGTTTGTCTTTCTGATTCTCACCAAGATAACTCAAAAAGTTATGGACGGATATACACGAAATTTACTACGATTGTTAGGAGAAATAGATGATTAACTGTTAGTGAACATTCGTTCAACCGTTTGCTTCTATGTATACGTTTGTGTCTCTTCTTTCCCAAAAGCATAATTCAAAGAGTTATGGACCGATTTTTATGAAATTTGCAGGAATTGTTAGAGTTGTTACTAGGAGCAAGTGACCACATTTTTCCGTTGATCTGTTGGTCCGTTTATTTGCTTGTTGGTTTCAACGTATTTCAGTAATATAACTCAAAAAGTTATAAACTGATCTTCATGAAATTTATAGAAATTTTTAGACATGTTAAAAGATGTAAATAACAAATTTTGGTGATTATCGGTTAGTCCGTTTGTGTGTTTGACTGCTATTTGTCGAAAAGTGGTTTAGCAACATAACTCGATAAGTTATGGCCGGATCTTCAAGAAAAGTACAGAAACTGATATAACTGTCAAGAGGCACAAATAATTGTCTTTTGACGCTGGTACTGAGAAAATAATAGTCTCAGGACCAATTTCAGTTTTTCGTTACCATAGCACTCTCAGAGGGCTCCAGCTGTCAATGTTTTAATAGGACGAGTTACTTATGAGCCACTTTATGTGTCGCAATAGTTGCTCATATGATAAATAATGAGCTTTCCCTTATGACTGATAGATAATTCAGAGAGTATAGCCTGACGATAGGCTTGCTTCAAATTTTATCGACCTTTCAAAGAATGTCATTCATATACGAAGAACGGAGCATGGGATTGGAGAAGCATTATTACATGTGTCCATATCCAGAGAAGCATTGATTTTTCGTCAGTCTCAAGTGTAATCGATTTGTGTGTAGCAATTTAAACTCGATTCAAACTTTTAAATCATACGCTCGCAAATGAAGCCCCTGTCAACTTGAAGCAAACTTAAATGGACTATCTTTACCGCAGCGTGCCCGTGGAAGACGCACATGCATTCTCCTTTTTCCATTGTTTGATGCTGCGCATGAATAATTAAACTGATTTCTCAAATGACGAACCGTGAGCTTTTTACAGTAACATTTCTAGGGCTAATGGTTTAATTATTGTAGCAGTAAAGATGTAATTAACCAGGAGGAAACGGACCATTTGGCGTGAGGATAAAACAATGCGCTTATTACTTCCGGGGATTAAATGAGGCAGAGACGAGGCTGATTGCTTCAGTTGATATGTTCTGCGCTGAAGGAAAGTATTTAGAAAGACAGCCACTCGCGGTGTACCAAGTTAGAGAAATTTAGAGAAAGACCTTATACATACTTCCAGACTTTTTAATACAATCTGAAAATTACGTTGTAAAATGCACTATCGCTTATTGAGAATGACGAAATAATTGCGCTTTGCTACTTTTATTTTCTAGCTTCTAGTCACCACTGTAGTCTTTTCAGTGCGTGTAGGTGGTCACAAGAACAAGAATGCCAAATCTGTGAGGGTTAAGTCATACCTCACGCGATACTTGCCTGCCCACTCAAATTTGCAAGTGGGGCTGATGGCAGCTTGATTACAGTATAATATTCTATGTCAGGTGGCAATGTTAACTTGAAAAGATGGATCGAAGGTATATCAATTTGCCACCAGCCCCCCCCATGCAAGGCCTGAACAGTCAAGTATTGTACTGAGTGTAGTAAGGAACGAGTTTCTATTTTAGAAACTGGCGGGATAGAAATCGAAAAATGTTAAAATTTCTAAGTACAGTGAGTTCGGTTTGTGGAAGAGATGCAAAACTTCCTCACCGGTTCACATTTTAAACCCAAACGGTGGAAATAAATAAAAGTCATATCTACAATTGTTATTACGATCATAAATAGCAACAATATCCATGCATCAGAAACGCATAACTAGCATGAAGATAATAAGATATTTTCAGCCCATTGTAGAAAGAGCAATAGCCGGTTGTATTGAGAACGCCACGCTGACGAATACGTGGGTCCTTGTGACTGCCGCCTGAGTCTGTGTGTCCGCATCCGTCTGTCTGGCTTAGTTGCGAGTAAATAGTGACGGAGAGGATGGGATGTGTTCTGTCCGGGTAAGGCTTCACCTCCATATTAATATAAATTTGATTAGTTTCGCAAGCAGTGAAGTTACACCTAATTTTCTATGCCTACGCATTTTAAGATATGCGTTCGGTGCCAGAACACATCACGCTGTGCTTAGATTCCCAGTGTTTCAATTTTCACTCTTTATATGGGAGACTCGTAAAATTCCCTGGCCGGCTGGTCTCGTATATACTTAATATGTACATATCTCAATTTGTCTCATTAAATGAAGCTTTTTCAATTATCTTAGACTACTGCCAGGTCAGGTATTGGCGTAGTAGAAGTCCAGTGAGCTGCCATAACGTACGTACGGTACCGTACGTACGGTTGCTACATTTGCTTTTTTTATGTTTGAAGAGTGAATTTACTTCCACTCCCGTTGCCAGACCAGAGCCGCCAATGCAGAAAATTATGTTTTACTCGCTCGTGAACAACACACTTACATATTATTTGCCTGTAAAGGTCGTAATACTTCCAGGTATGTCAGAATTCATCCAGCTCTAAGAAATGTGTGGTTCCAAAACCAGTACGCCTTCCGGAACAGGGCAGGAAAATCTCTAGCAGCCGTGCTTTCTATTAGTACCCTTAGGCAGGGACTTCCCGTCAGCACACGGAAAGGCTTGATAGTTTTGAGACATTTTTCTCCCTGTGCTCGGCGATTACTTTAGACTTTTTTGCTGTTTCGCTGAGGGGACCTGAACCACCGAGGTACAGTCATCACCTAGCAAAATTTTTTGCTACCCTTAAAGCTTAAACCGTGAAACAAATGTCTGTTGAGACTGCCAAAAAGTTTGCAAGAGTCATGTTAATACGTGTTTGACATTGGTCTGGAGATCAAACTTTGGGTGCTCTCGATTGGCGGGAGAAATTAAGCCTTTCAGCTTTGACTTGTTCAAAAACTTTAGACACGTCCACGGACACTGACCCGTTAGTTCAAGTTTTAACTGTAGAACCTTCATCGAGCGCCGGTACCTATGAGACTACGAAGAATTTAATATTTACTCCGTAAAGTAGAGTTTTCAGTCGGCTCAACGTAATCGGTTTGCTGCTAACACCTGCAACATGATGGAAATTGAATAAACCAAAGTTCCTGACAGCAGTACCGGACAAGTCGAGTCGACTGGGCTTGGCCTAGATCGACTGAGCCCATCGAGCAAGCCCTAACAGCGATCAGGGGGTGTGGTTCCCCCAGTATGCCATGCAATAACGCGGTGAGCAGAAGAAAGTGATAACCGCGCTCCAGGGCAGCGGACTTTCACTTGCGGTTCTAAAGGAGAAATTCCACCGCCAGGACAAGGCAGGGACAGTGCGGGTCTTCATGACCCCATGCAGTCTTCCNCCCCCAGTGTGCCATGCAATAACGCGGTGAGCAGAAGAAAGTGATAACCGCGCTCCAGGGCAGCGGACTTTCACTTGCGGTTCTAAAGGAGAAATTCCACCGCCAGGACAAGGCAGGGACAGTGCGGGTCTTCTTGACCCCCAGTCTTCCTCCCTAGAGTGAGTCTGAGGTTACGATATTTAGGATACGTCCGATTGGGCGCATGTAGAAATATATCCTTCGAGGCTTGATTTATCTGGTATTTTTCAAACTGGAGCTTTGGCCTCGCCACTTCGACTAGTAGAATAGCTAGCTGGCAGTGAACAGACCGACAGGCCCACTGTCTGCTATCTATTCTACTATTCAATGTGACAAATGTAACGAGTTCACACGCCAGTCATAACAAAGCGTTCGCCCATCCACTTGTCCGAATGTGCTACTGCAGATGCCCTGGAACTAGCAAAACGGTGCACTGTTTTCTGAGTTTTACTTCACTCCAAGTTTGAAGAGATATCTGTAACTCACCTCGTGACACTTGACGAGGTAACTCATTTGACGGACAACGACGCTACGAAATATTCGGACGAGTGGATGAGTGAACGCGTTGACATGACTGACGTGTGAACTCGCCCTTAGAAGCACCGCGACTACGCTGAGCCGGCCGAAAAGTCTCCATTTTCCGGTGCAGGATTGAGTTACTGGAAGTCTCAAGCGTAACCGGTTGAGGGGTTGAAGCCAGCGCACCTGTTCAGGATTTCGGACGAGTCAAACCTTGCAGGCTAAACTTCGGCGCGCAACCAAATGTGAGCTTAGTGAAGTAATGATCTTTCGTTTTCAAGTATTGAGGGAAATCCACGTACGGTACGTGCCGTGAAGTTTATGCAGCGCAGAATGAAAACGTCTTCCAGACAACATTGCGCTCGCCTGACCTGACTGAGCTGCCCAAATTTACAATATTGTTTGTGCAGCAAACACTTTAGATCTCTATGCTTGTTTTGAAAAATAATTCATATGTTCAGCTGAACATAATATGCTTAGCTGTTTTAGATTTATCAACAAGCTACCGATAGCACCGTCGAATTCTGAGAATTTTTTCGAGTGAAGGAGACTTATTTCTAGAGCCTAAATTAAAGTCATCATCTTGCTCTCTTGAGATTAAGGGTCAAGAGCGTCGAGGAATAAAAGTCAAGGTGTTGTATAGAGAGAATTGGTTGCAATAATCAGTACTCTTAGATCTCGTCGACAAGTTAGTCATTTCAACGTGTTCTTGTAGTAAAAAGTCCGAAGGGGGTTTTTCCACTTCTTGTATACACAGCTGATCGAGTGACTATTAAACATTTTGCTAAAATGTTTGCTGTAACATCAGTCGGCTTAAAAAAGCAAGCGTCACAGACAAGGTTTCTTACATACAGTTCTTCAAATTTTCGGAGCATTAAACCTCAGAAAGCAGTTCACTTTCTGTTGTTTAAACGACACAGCTGCGCGTTTGGACGATCAACAGAAAGCATGCGTTGCAATAACGAACTTGGACACCGGCCTCTAAATACATGACGCAATGTCTTGGAAAGTAAACCGCAATTTACCGTGGTGTGTTTGCAGTATATGGAAATCTGGTTAAAATGAGCGTTGCTGCTTTTAAAATTGCATAATGCTCTCCAGTTACTATTAAACAAAAGAAAATTACTAAAAAAATTCTTGTGTAAGGTGATGAGCGCACGAAAATGTGTTGTCATAGAACGTTTACACACGCTATAGCTAGTTCTAATGTCCAGCTATAGCAGCTTCCTAAAAAAGCGACTAAATTTATCTCTTGAATGCACCTTTTCCTGTGCTCACAGCTGGCTGGCATGAGTAAAATTCAGTTTTCAGGTGCTTATTTTCTTGCGGGCGCTAATACCTTCGAAGGCGATGCGCCGCATCTTAACGAAATCAGTTTTTCTTGCGTCCACGTGAGTGGAAAGACCAAAATTTACCTTTCTCGATCACTTTTTCTTCTGTCTATGCCAATATTTATCGTACCTGTAAAACTATCAACGAATTTGAACTGGTATGTTGTAAGGAGCAAGCTTTCAATAATCAGGGTTTATTAAGTTCTCGTACTTCCAACAAAAGGATACACTATGATCTGCACCTTCCTTTGACTCATCACCGTTACTTACATAAGGACGGAAGGTCACCCCGCTGCATCATCACCACCGGTGTACTTTTTTTTACGGCTTGAACACTTTCTCTCGAAGGCTACGCGACCGCTGCCTACGTTTTTTCTCCCCTTTCAGTTTTGTAGAGAAACATACGTGTGCCTTAGCTCGTCTGGCTCCTTATCCGTAAAAAAGTAGACTGGGTCTTATCTAATTTGCTATAAAAGGGAAGAAAATACATGGTTTTTACAATTTTAAAATAGCGGAAGTTAGACTGCTTCCTTTCATTTTGTTCCGTTGAATATCTACTCTATGCACGAAGAGGGAGCGAAAATAAGAATGTAGAAATTCTTCACGTTTCCAGCGTTACGTTTACACAAGGAGTAGGAGGCTGGGAGGGAAAGCTCGTGCTACAACCTAACTAGAATGTGAAACGCATTTCCGAGATGATTGCGAGAATTTAGCTTTGATGATGCATATTCTTTTCCTATCGGCTTCACTTCCAGCGTGTGGATGATAAATGTAAAGCGACTTCGTTTCCAGGTTCATAAAATCTTTAAATCTCTTGCAAGAACTTTTCAGGTAATTATTTTCATATGTAAGCAGGTGATTAGAGAGACTCTTTACGATGCCATCCTCTGTAATGAGACAGGCCAAAGAGTTGTACCGTGATCAGAAAATTATAATAACGCTGCATTTTTTAGAACTCCTGTTATGCCAAGCTCTTATTCCGTTCATAACAGATGAAGTAAAGGAGTTTTAAGTACATTATACTTGACAATTTTCCTACCCAAAAAAGCATTGAGAGGCCTACAGATTCCCCTAATTATATTAAGAGGCGTTCACTTGCTGGAAATCCCAGGCCCGCTGCTACTACAATGTATCGATAGTGACTAAATCTCGGTAGTTGTCCTCTGTCTCGGTGAAAAACTACCGGGAGAAACTGCCTGCAGGTACAAGCACTCGGCCTCTCCTGATATGGCCTCCAGCGGTAGAAATCAAATGCAATTAGTAAAAACTGCTCTGCGATATCCAGTGGCGGCATCCCTAAAGTAACCTGAGAGTGGCCCATGTGCGGGGAGATCAGATGCAACGACAAACCTAGACATTTGAGTTTTACTAAGCGTCGCTAAATTAGTAAGCTTCAGAAGACGCAATCACGGAGAAAAGTTTAATATTTTATAAGAAGTGAGGAGCAGCTACATCGACACGTACTCGTCAGATCACGCTTCAAGTAGACCTTGGAAAAGTCTAGGGATTCTAGACCTTGGGGACTGCCCAGAGCTTCATATGCTACATATAGAAAGAAGATGCATGAGAGGAAGAATGAATGTGGGGCGAAAGCAGAGCGGGGCGCCTTTCGATGAAACCGTCTAGGCAAGAAGTTGCCGGTCTTGTCTGCAGAAGTCGAAAGTCTTGTGGCCGAGCAGTTAGGTTTGGCATGGGAGCGCCTTCCAGTTCTCTTTGACTCTCGGTACGGATTGTTTCGTATCTCTGCCTAAGGTTGTGTCACTGCATTTGGATAATGGTGAACGTGAAATGGCGATGAAAACTTTACGATCTTAGGTGGTAGTGATATTATATCGTATCTTACTTTAGAAAGTGTCGAACTTTAACGTTGTGGAGCTTAAGTGCGATCTTCCGCCAGCACAAAGTGAGTAGACAACTCATAGTTATCTCATGCAATGATCGTTTGTTTCAACCCCGCAGCCTGTGTATCTGCAAACATATGATGAAAAGTATAACGAAAGCAACACTTGAATTCAAATTTAATATCGTAAAATTTCTGTGTAAGCGTACGGAAAGCCTAATATAATTTTGAAAATTAATTTCATGAGATTCTTTTGAAAATTCTGCAATTTTATGCTGGGGATTGAGCTACCGAATTGGCAAAATGTTCGCCTCTCAACTATTTTGTCACTTCTGCTCATCGGACCCCACTTGGCTGTGTGTGTCCATGCAGTACTGCTTCATCTGTTACCCGTGCAGAAGTACTGTAGGTTACCTGTCTTGGCTGATGTATGCACACGTTACTCTTTACAACGTGTTCACTCATCCACTTGTCCCAATGTGTTACAGTGCCGTAGAAACTGCAAAAAAGTGTACTGTTTTCTGAGTTTTATTTTAACTCGAATTTTAAGAGATCTCAGTAACTCACCTCGTGACACTTGCCGAGGAAATTGATTTTACGGTTAACATTTCAATGACTTTTGTGGTGCACACAAACTTGTGCTACAAACATTCGGACGAGTGGATGGCTGAAGGAGTTGAAGAGACTAACGACTAACGAATAGACACGCCTCTACTTTCGATGCAAATCTTGTATTGAAATTACGTGCAAAAAAAAAAAAAAGAATGCCACATAAGCTCAGTGACAGCGTAGAATGCGAACTATTTATACAGGTTGGTAGATGCCAACGTTGAATGTTGAAAATATAACCACCACTGGGAGTAATATCTCAGAAAGTGATGCAGAATGACTGCGTAGCATATGGTGAAAATAAATCTGCATTGTGTTGGGATGGAGACAAAGCTCGATTGGTTGTAACACTGGAAATGAAACACTAAAAAATCACATCAGTTTCACCACACGGAGACATTTACAGTTTGCAGCAACAAAGACCGAGAGAAAATTTGGTCAATCCCATACTAATCCGAAATATCTGGTAATCCATATTTAACAGTGTTGGACTCGCCCCGAAATTTTCTTAGCGTTGTAGAAGTTTGATATCGGACCCAGCTGCCAGTCTCAGATTGTGATGCTGTTTTGATTACATCTTTCTCAGTTTGTACCATGTACCTCTCTACAAGTGCTCTTTCTCTTCTCAGGAATCTCCGATTGTCTGCTGCCACTGGTGGTGCTTGTTTGCGCTATCGCGTCCTATAGGCGTGGCTAGTCATTTATTAGTGTTTCTTTCTTCTCTTTTCTATATTTCTTTAGAGTTCTACATTATTTGATGTCGTGGCGATAGCTCGTAGAGGGCCGGATAGATAGTCCCAGCTGTTCTCTTGGAATGGGCCTGTTGGTCCGTCTACTGCCAGCTGCTCTCTTGGAATGGGCCTGTTGGTCCGTCTACTGCCAGCTATCTAATCTACTGTAGGAGAAAAAACCCTTGTATATATACCGAGGTAGCTCAAGGCCCTCTAGAACAAACGTTCTAGGGGGCCTTGGTAGCTTAGCAGTAGTAAGGTAGGGTTGCCATAGAGTGTCTCACCTTGTATTTTTTTTTCGCAAATCAAATATACGATTCGACCTTAACTGACACGCAGAGTTTAAAAAATCACGTGTTTTCGTAGGGGTTGAGTGGCGAATTAAACAAACGGCGTGAAACAAATGCTCTACAGGAACCATTACATTTGCATCGGAGGCAACAATGTAGAGTTCGTGAAAGCCATTGCCACTGTCAAGCCCAATATCGTTCCCTATAGACGGGAGACAAGCGACAGACCCGCGCCGCCGCATCTAACCGATAATTTACACCTCGTCGTCTTCCTTTCTGTGAGACGAGAATGTGTCCCATGTCGTACTGTAAATAGCTGTTTATGCTTGTTAACTCATGTCAGTCTCATCGTCTTATGGCACCTTGTGCTTTGTCGTAATTATTCCATTTTATTGCGCATGCAGTCTTGCGATAGAGTGGGCGGTACAATTTACGGTGTGGAGGAAGGGCTCGTCTGTTAGGGAAGAGGTCACATAACATGAAATCCGGTTGATCGTTTATGCTTCTGTGTACAGGAATTTATTATCATAATACTGCTTTTTTTAATACGTGCAGAGCTAAGTACAGTAGTGCTGTTGAGCAACTAGAATAGAATGGTATTGTATATGATCTATATACAGTGGCTAATATTTTAAAGGGCCCGCGTTTTGCAGTTACATATATGTACGTATAAGGCAGAGTTCACACGTCATTCATCTCCACGCGTTCACTCACCCACTCATCCGAATGCTTTGTACACCGTTTTTACTAACACAACTTTGTGTACGTCACACAAAGTTATTAAAATGTTAACCTGCAAATCAGCTTCCTCTGTAGGTGTCACTAGACAAGTTACAGATATATCTTCCAATAGGGAGTGAAATAAAACTCGGAAAACAGTGCACTTTTCTGCTATTTTTAGGGAACGGCCGTTCCATTATCTCCTGCTATTAAGCTGCACCTCCGTTGGAATTGCAACACCATAGTATGGCTGATTCACAACAATTTTGTATTGATTTATACCTGCATATTTGTGGGACTTGGGAAGATTCTGCGTGAGAAAAACTCTTGTACTGCACGCATTCAAGTGCTTGTATAACGCTTTTGTAGCCGATCCTCTTTTCATATTCATTTCACAGCGATTGCAGATGGTCAGTAATGAAACTTTCAAACTCGCGTCGTATTCAGACTCTACTTGGAATCTTTTTACTTAATAGAGATGCTAAAGAACTGCAACTAAAGACTAATGAAAACACAGACTTACAGCTTCTAAGAGCAGCTTTGCTTTTCCTTGACATCCTTGTGACGTCATCATTAACATATAATTAATTGCACTTCTTGCAGTGAGCTGTCAGCGTTATGATATGAATAACCCACGGTATAAAAATCAGTTTGTTGATTGCTTTCTTCCTTGGTTGGTAGGTCCGTCTCCCTGTCACTATGCTAAGAATTTAGATAGGAAAAATTCTTATACTGAATAACAAGATAAGGGGACAGGAAGTAAAAGTAGTTAATATAATATGTATTTCTGGACTATGCTCGAGCTATTGCATTTTTTGGAGCCCGCACCGCTTAGAAAAATAGTCAGGTACTATTCGATAGCCTTTGTTTGAGTGCAGTATAGGAGAGGAGCAGTCTTGGATGGAGTTTTCATTCCTATCGTGCTGGGCAGAGGCCAAAGTATTTTCAATTCGTATTCGTAGGTACCAATTATATATCATATTAATATTATTATAACGTTGGAATGATATTTTCGTGCTTTATATTATTTCTGGTATGTTATTATCATGTTATTTTGAGATTACAACGTATTATTTCTTTGTTTTGTTTATATCTTTTACGCCTGAGTGTGTAGCTCGTCCTAGGATCCCTCCGCTGAAGCCTTAGCGGAGCCTCACTGCGACGGTCTGCCATAGTCTGGCGCGTAGTATGTTAATGTTGGTAAATAATAACGAAATAACATGGATATCATAACATTAAAATAATATAATTGAAATGTCGCGGAACATTATTTCCATATTACAGAATAACCATAATTGGACAGTTATTAGAAGATAATATTTTAATAATACTTAAATAATATTAGAAATATTGTTTCAGTATTGGTTTATTATTTCATCGTAATATCCAATATTATGTAACAATATTATTTTAATATTTCCGAATAATGTTATTCTAACATTGAAATAATCGTGTAAAAACAATATTATTTCAATATTTGGGATAATATTATTTAATGTTACATCATAACATTATTCTAATACTAACATAACAATTTTTGCTACCTGGGAATTGCCGCCAAATTTCGATATTGCCTATGGTTCCACGGAGAGTTTCCTGTGAATTTTTTTATTGAAAACTATATTTTCTTAGCGCTATTTGACGTTCAACCATTTAAAACTGATATTCGCGCTTTTAATTACTATGGGAGGGAAATATTGCTCTCGCAAACTCCTGATGGCACAAGTTTCATTGATTTAATAGAAGATGAAGCCTACAGGTATGAGAGATATTTTACAGCAAAACCCATGCAACACGTGAGAACAATAAAAAGCTTCAATACGGAATTATTGCCATCATTTTTCACAGCTGGGTACTCTATAATTTCATAAAACGATAATAATACAGGAAATCCTCATTATAGACTGGACTTTCTCTCTACATATTTCGATATAGTCCAAAATTTTTAGTTCTAGCTGGTCTCTGATTTAACCTTGGTTTTGAATTGAATCGTTTTTTCCTGCAGCACTGGTGCCAACTTGAAAGAGGCGTACTAT
Source organism: Parhyale hawaiensis (assembly GCA_001587735.2). Taxonomy (NCBI): domain Eukaryota; kingdom Metazoa; phylum Arthropoda; class Malacostraca; order Amphipoda; family Hyalidae; genus Parhyale; species Parhyale hawaiensis. The sequence continues at coordinate 14,370,110 of LQNS02000210.1, forward strand.
GTCTTGCTTATTAAATTTGCATAAATTAAACACTTTCCGTGATTAAAAATTCTATTTTTCCTATTTATTAATTTGAAAATCGATAAAAATTATTGTGGTATTGCTTCAATACTTCTCATTTTCGTTGAGGAGTGAGACCCTGTGACTATGAAATTCTGGTGTAACACAATTTGACTCCAATAAAAATATGGGATGACTGCTATGCAATCTCTGCGGAATACGCAGGAAGCTCACTCTTAAACATTGCTGGTGGAGCTTTAATTTGGCTCTTTTTAGGGCCTTCAATGAATATTAAACATTTAGGCTGAAACACTGGATATAAACAGTCTACGGAGCTGTCTATAGTGGCACTTCCGGTATCACCTTTGACATGTACGAACACGCTGGTGCAGACGAGCTCAGGTCCATAGTAATTTGCTTCGCCCGTGTTACAGATACCGGAGCATTAAATCTTCAACGCTCTAATTTCTTCCTATCTTTTTTTTAGTGCGTTACGCGGCATATATGACTATATTTATGTTATGAGTTCATTCTTTAATAGTAGATTCTAATGAATACCACAGTTATGGTGTTTTCTTTGGATGGAATACGTACGGCATGCTTTAGTTCACAGTCACAACACAGTTTGATGTCGATGCTACGCACCATTGGTCTCTGTAGTAAGGAAATACTGCGGCATATTCTGACTCACTGTCATCACGCAGTTTAGTGCAGATGCTGTTACATGTAATTAACTGTACAGTGTTTGATAGATCGGTCAATGGCCTTCGGGAGCTATGCAATAGTCTCCTCCATATCGAGACATCAACATTCTTCATATATGTATAGCTTAACAATAGAATGATTCGCGTTCCTCTGCACCGTTCTCCCTTCTATGTATAGTTCGTCCACAAAGTGTACGGGGTTAATGGAAATAAATCAGAAACTATGGAAAATAAAAGGAAGTTTTGCCTGCAAAAATTAATAATTGATACTCCAATTCAGTGCTTTCAGCTGAAAGTCATTGGTCATTGGTGTTCATTGAATCCTAAAACTCGCGAAGAGCTTTTCTTCAGAAAAGAAATAAAAAAAAAAACAAGGCACGCTGGAAATGAGCCGCAGCCAGCTCACTCCCAACAGCTTCAGAGCAGGGGCTACCAAGGGGGGGGGGGGGTAGTGTACGAAATTACCTTTCAGGGGTTATTTTGTATGATATAAACTTGGATACATTAATTTGTTCGTAAATTTTGTGGCAATTTCTTTCTTTATCTTTAAATGAATTAATGCTTTTTGTTGGGGAGCGAGACCTATTATAACTTTTCTATATAGGGTTGTTGGCGGACATTAGGTGCCGTCGAGAGGTTGGCGAAATGAAGCCCGCTGAGCTTGAATTGTTCGACGCTTCAGACAGAGCCCTGGCACCGTCCTATTAGGTGGGTTTCAGGCGGCAACATTTGACTGAGTTGCCTCGAAACTTCCAAGTTCTCAATCTTGTTCCGTCAATAAAGTCTGCGTCATCGGGTTGCTACTAACACATGTAGCACAATTTCAATAGGCGAAAGCGAGCTCTTCTCTGCATTTCCGACCAAGTCGATCCTTGTGGGCATTATTTTACTTGACTTTGATGATCTAATCGATCATACATCGCATGTCGCTTTCTTATTCTCCCTTGAAATTCCGTATTGTACAGGCAACTGGCAGATGAATAGTTGCTCATCCCGCTGAAACTTCACCCACTTTCATCTGTGTAGTACGAGAGGCTTAAAAAATAACGACAGTATTGTTATTTTTACATCACTCGTACCCTAATGGTTGGCAGAATCTGTGTGAGACATGACGTACATCGATCTGCTGCAAATATTCCAATAAAATGCTGCTATATCAATTACCAATGCATGTGATTACCTCCGCCAAGGACGTTATATTTTCGTCGGGTTTGTCTTTCTATCTCTCTGTCTGTCTTTCTGTCACCAAGATAAATCAAAAAGTTATGAACGGATTTTGACGAAATTTAAGGGGATTGTTTGGTATGTTAGGAGGAACAGATGATTAACTTTCGATGAAGATCCATCCATCAGTTTGTTTGTTTGCCTCATTTTTTTTCAAGGCCATAACTGAAAAAGTTATTGACGGATGTTTAAAAAATTTACCTGAGTTGTTAGGTATTTCACAAACAGTAAATGACCAAATTTTTGTGATGATCTGTTTGTTTGTTCGTTCGTATGTTTGTTGCTGTGTTTGATTTTGTTTGTTAGCGTAATAACTCAAAAAGTTTTGAGTGAATCTTTATGAAAATTACAGGAATTATTAGGAATGTTAAAAGACATGAATGATTAAATTTTGGTACAGATCGATTGATTCGTTTCTATATTTGAGTTGTATTTGTCATAATGTTTGATAGGCTATAACTCAAAAAGTTTCGAATGGATCTTTATGAAACTTGCAGGAGTTGTTAGTAATGTTATAAGATAGAAATGGTTAAATTTTAGTGCAGATCGGTTTGTTCGTTTGTATGTTTGACTTATGTTTGTCATAATGTTATGTTTGTTAGCAGCATAAGTCCAACAGTTATGAAAGGAACTTTAAAAAAATTGCAGAAAAAAGCCATGGTATCCTAAAACAGTATATTTTCAAAGAATTAAATGAGAAAATCAATGCCAGCGTGACAGGCAATGGCAAAAATGCCCTTCGCAGTTGTTAATTGAACAAAATTAAGAGTCTAAGTTTGACAACCAACAATGAAAATATTATACCGTTAAGCTATCGCGGGGCTCAACTTCTGATACATCATCGCAGAATAATAAACGAGGCTCTTGCAGGAATAATGCCCAATAAAGAAGCATGCATTGCAGTGCCGTAAGCTTCATATCCATCATAAAGAGTGTGGGGAGGTGACGGGCACTGCACAAATGGCCGGCATAGAGAAGCTCGATGGACACGGAGGAGGAAGTGCGAGGGTTTTTGAGTTGCTTGAGGAAAACCTGCTCACTTTCAAATGTTTTCAAAGAGACTAACTGAGGGAGTTGTAGAGAAGGCAGACTGCTTCTTGCAGCGATTGTAAGTAAAAGTAGAGTACTTATGGCAGCTGTACATATCTCTAAGACACTTTTTCGTTTGTACAAAAAAACAATTATATGCGGTACTTTGTAGAGAAAACATGCCTGTAAGGATGGATTCAATTTGCTAGGCTCATCTTTTAAGCAGAATATTTGTTATACTTTAAATGTTTTAAGAGCCCTGAACCGTAAGTATACTTTGCCTCAAAGTATGTGTTAGGGTATGTTAGGTTAAGTTACGGCAGAAAAGGTTAGGGTAGTTAAGAATAGGTTAGGCTAAGTTTGGCTCAGCTGGTATAGATTCCTAACCTTACTTACAGCACACATATGACACATAAATTTCATGTGGGCCGCATACAACATACACATCGGCACAGTTTGGCTAATATTCGTCTTATCCCCCACCCGAGTTATAGGATAAGAAAGTGATTTCTAGCATAATTGAGGTGTGCTGAAAACGAAAATGACATTCAATTTTTGTGGAAATTAGGCAAACCGGGCCTACGCCTCACCTAACTTACCCGATATGATGAAGGGGTTTATGCCTAACTACCCGACAGTACGACCTAAGTTGGGCGAACTTGGCTCTTACGCATATATATATATATATATATATACGCATGTGACCTAACCTAAAGCAGCAGCACCCTCCGACGGGTCAATTAAAAAGCTGAAATGACGAAAAATTAATAAAACAAAGCAGGATTTTCCCAAATAAAAACCTATATATTCTTAATCAGTAATTGCAACGAATAAAAATATATCAATATAATACTGAAGTTCAAGTGGGGGAAAAGACGAATATTAGCCCACAGTTTTAAGGCCTTTACAAGCCCAGATAAGTATATAGGGTAAATTTTTACTTTCACTTACACATGTTTTTTTGGGTTTTTGTTGCTTTCAGTATGTTAATTGGGTCAATTTAAGACAATTTACAAGAATAACGTTTCCGTCGCAAATGCTTAGTTTTTGAGATATTA
>LQNS02000210.1:14374322-14404572 GCA_001587735.2 Parhyale hawaiensis
TGTAAAATGTCTTGAATTGACCCAATTTACATACTGAACACAAGAAAAGTCATGAAAATCATGTGTAAGTGAAAGTAAAATAATACCGTATATAGTGCACTGTGAAGTTGCATCGAAGCCCATGCATGGATAGCATTCATGTGTGTGTGTATAAAATTAAGTAAACTTTGTCACTCAAAGCTATCAATTTTAGGAAACAGTATTGGAACCACATTTTAAATTACTGAGAGTGGTGGATTTCACTCCTACCAATTGCAAATTTTGGTGCTTTTTTTATTTGAGGCAATTTAGGCTAGAACTGAAGCTCAAGGATCGATGTAATTGTGTGGATTTCTTTGAAATATGACATATTTTATTCTTCCACATGTTCTTTGTTTAAGGAGAAAACGACCGGTGTAGTATAGTGCTTCAGTGAGTGGTACAGAATAAAAGTTATTTAATTTATTTCTAAAAAAAGTTCGTAATTCTAATTCTAAACCTGAATTGGAGAGCTGATTATTTTAACGTACTTTCCCTATAATAGAATTTTTGTCCGTCCTAGAAGCTAAGTCTTTAAGACAGCTTCTCGGAAGGCCAGAAAATATGATAAGGTTAATGTCTGGCTATATAACGTACACAAAAATTGGAAAATCACAAAAATACCAAAGAAATTATGATTGTCATCTATGTTTATCACATATACGAGTGCAGCACGTAAATTTAATCCAAAGTTAATTTATACCGAGAGTTTTTTAGGCTGCCAAATTTCAACCATAGGCAGAAAATCCAAAAATAAATCTATTTCCATGAATGATAAAATGCCCAAAACTCCTAAGTTTTTGAGTTATAACGACTTTAAAAAATTTAAAGCTTTAAGTAGGATACTGCTGGGCGCCAATGTTAGCACGTTTTGATAGTTCAGCACGTTTTTGACCCCACAAAAAGAGTTTACATTATTTTTTGCAGTAAAAACTGCAAATATTCCATGGTTAAGAAAAAATATCTGCATTTTCACACTTAGCATTTAACGTAATCACAGAACTGTATGCCTGACACTTCGTCGTCAGAGCTTTCATCCGTGTCGTTAAAAAAAATGCAAGGGTTGCTGCCACCAAATTTTGGACCTTGTGTACAATTTTCAGAGTGGCTCATACAACAGAGAACAAGGGATCCCAACTTCTCCAAGCTGATTCTTCTCCACAGATGAAGTGTAGTTTACTCGCGAATGGGTTTTTAACATTCACAGTAATCATCATTGGGCTCAAGCCTAATAATCCTCATGCCATTCTCCCAAATAATCATCAACATCGATACAGTGTAAACGCATGGGCAGGAATGTGGTCGGAAAACGTGCTGAACGATAAAATTTAGCGCTAACATTGGCGGACACGTAATATCCTACTTAAAGCTTTAAATTTTTTAAGATTAGATAAGATAGGCGACAGTAGACGAACTAATAGGCCAATTCCCAAAGAGACACCGAAACTTACGCCCCGGCCCTCTATGAGCTATTGCCATTATGTTAGTAGGATGTAGAGGACTGGAAAACAGAGAAAACAAAGGGGGAAGAATCTCTGCCAAAGAGACGATCATGAATGCACGCAAACACGATCAAGAGCCGCTGATATGCGGAGCTTGGAGATGTCAAACTGTGTTGTTGGAGCGGGAGAGAGAAGAAGACGGATAAAGGTGGCATCGGAAGCTTTGGTTGTTAAGAGTTTGCGACTCCTGGAGGAGTTCTTAGCTGTGGAGGATCTCTCCTAATGTATGTCAAGACGATTTTTAAACGCGTTGACTGACTCCGCACTAACAACATCGGAAGGGAGTCTATTCCAAATGCTGACTATGAAATACGGAAAGAACTGCTGACTTAATTAAGGTCGTTCTTCGAGCTTTATGCTTCAGTTTCTGACCGTTGTTTCGCAAGCGATCTTTGAGGTCTCTTTCAAAGAGCCCCGTTGTAGGTACATCGTTGAAGCCGTTCAAATACTTGAAAGTTTCTATTAGTTGCCCCCTGAGTCGTCTTTTTTCTCAAGAGAGATCAGACCAAGTTCCTTTAGGCGACGTTCATACGGCTTGTTTCGCAGCTGAGGTATCAATTTCGTTGCTCTGCGTTGGACTCTTTCCATTTTATCGATATCTTTGCACAGATGTGGCGACCAGAACTGAACAGCAAATTCTAAGTGTGGCCGCACTAATACCTTGTTAAAAAGAACGATGATGTCCTTGGACTTGTATTCAAAATTTCTGATAATGAATCGCAGTACTCTGCTTGCCATTTTCACACTTTTGTCAACTTGCTGACTGTGTTGTAGTTTGTTGGTAATAGTGATTCCCAAGTCACGTTGCTGGGTGACAGCAGACAATACCGTCCCGTTCACTTTCAATGGGGTTGAAGGGTTCTTCAGCCCTATGCGCAATACTGAGCATTTGTCGACATTAAAGTTCATCTGCCATGCTGTGCTCCATTCCATGAGGTGGTCAAGGTCTTGTTGGAGCTCGGCTCTTTCTGTGGCAGGATGACATAGTTTAGTATTGTCCGCAAATTTACTGAATATAATACGGATGTTAAGATCGAGATCATTGATGTAAACTGAGAACAGAAGAGGGGCCAAGAACGCTACCTTGGGGAACCCCTGATGTTACCTTTGTCCAAGCGCTCGTCTCTCCTTCAAGCTTCACTCGCTGTTGCCTACCCGTCAGCCATGCCCTGATCCATCGTAAATAGTCTCCGTGATGCCTCGGGCTTCCAATTTTTTCATTAGCCGTTGATGGGGGACTTTGTCAAAAGCCTTTCTTGAAGTTTAGATACACAAGGTGTACACCTTTTTGTTTATCTTTAATATCTGTAACTTTTGAGAAAAAGTCCTGTACGTTTATTAAGCAGCTTCTTAAATTAAGAAGGCCATGCTGAGTGTCGGAAATGAGCTGATGCATCCTCAGGTGATCAGTGATGCGCTTTTTCAGGAGGCGTTCGATGGTTTTGCTGACCACCGATGTAAGACTGAAGTCATTATAACTCCAAAACTAAGAAGTTTTGGGCATTTATCATTGATGAAAATCGATTTATTTTGAGTTTTTCTACCTATGGTTGAAATCTGTCCCCCTAAAAAACACCCGTATATTAGCTAGGTATAATGGCGATAAAGCAAACTCATCAATTTATTTATTAATTTATTTCAACTTTTAAATTTCTATTAATTTTATAGATTCCATTTCTCTGTTCCTCCTTTGATATCACGTAAGCGTGCTACATCCGCGACTGTAATGTTTTTAACTCTTTCCTCTCCTTTCAGACCACCAACCCCTTATTGCACCTCTCTATTTCTAGAATTGATGTGCAAAATGCACAATATCAACTTCATGTGTAAATGACGGAAAATCATCCTATTTATATCAAACTTCAGTCAAATAACCAAACGATGCATTTCACAAACTCAAGTCAGTTCTCATTACAGTAAATGTAAATGCTAGCATATGCTTGTACCATTCTTAATATTATTACTCCTAGTACTTACCATCCTCACAGGCCGTAGGAACTCATTACGTTGAGACATACTGTCTGCCCTAGACCCTCCCAGTATCACTTGCCAGACGTTCCACTCAATATGTCACACAGAGTAGGTGAAGAAATACTGATCTAGACCCCAATGCCACACGCAAGAGGTTCCAGTCCATAACGCAACATCCACTGGAATATCCCAAAGTGTTTCCTAACATCACAACCAAGCCAGGCTGTACCAACCAGCTGAGATTGCGCGGGTAGTTATAGTGATGGGCGAAGTGTCTGGGGAAAGTTAATGAATGGTTACCGTAGCCTGCTACGTAGACGGCAATCAGTAAGTCTCTTTAATGAACTGAACCTGATAATTGGCTCTTAACACCTGCAGTGTGCAACTCCGGTGAAAAGGGAAGGCAGCTGTACGATAGAGTTGTCTAATTCAGGTGCGGCTGCCAAGTGTCGCTAGTATACGAACTCAATACGAATAAAGTTGGATTACGGTACTTTAACCCAGATAGAACACCCTTTTTTGTAGGCATAGCTCAATTTCAAACTTGACTGAGAAGTCCTTTTGATGACAGGAAGTGAAATTGCCCACGCTTGAAGTGTGGTATAGTTGCTGTTTCATGCACAAGTAACCTTAAGAAGTTAATATTCATTACATAATAGGTATACATTGAATGAGCAAAACCCGTTAGAGTCGCTTGCCTTGGGACAAGTTTCGGTGTTCAGGCAATGCGTATATGTTGAACATACTATAGCTATAAAGTGAATCTATACGTCTAGCAAGGTGACTAATTTCACCAGATGGTCATGCTCATGACGTAGAGTTTCAGTTTTGATCAATGAAACATAGACCGCAACAGTAGTTGACTCTTAGGTACAAGTAGCCTCTGACGCTGGCGGCCAAAATGGGAAAAATGGGATTTTCTCAAGAGCTATTATGAACATGTCCAGACACGGTCATGCAGGCAGCGCCCAAGTGCGTCCCCACCGTATCCAAGATACCTTCTTCGCAAAAAAAGTTGGGTATCTTGGAATTTTTTTCTTCAGTATTAGATAGGGGGAAAAGAATAGCTCTTGAGCAAATCCCATTTTTCTGTTGCCGACTTTTGGCCGCCAGCGTCAGACCTAAGAGTCAAGTACTGTTGCTGTCTACGAATGAAATATTACAAACAAACACGCGACAGCACCGTAGCTGTGGTTGATGGTGCCAATACCGTACCACTGCAGAAATATATCTTCGCCGTGTGACATGTGGCATGAGAGATTCAAAACGATGAGCAGGAGCTATTCGCACGTTTGCTACTAACCATTAAGTAAGGACGAAGAGAGGTCATAGAGCAATGATGCTATTTTTCTAATTTATCAGTGCTTTTATTTGTTTAATTCAATCAACCAGTAAAAAATGAATTTCAGTATAGGAGTTTGTTTAACTGATTTTTCTAGAGATAAACATTACCGTTCAAAGTGCATCTAAAATATTTTCTTTTATTCTTTGTTGACATGCAATGAAAAAATGTTTAAAAACTGTACAAATACACACAGATGTTTCTCATAAATGTAGACAAAGCTTCTGCTAAGCAGAAATGGTTCTGAGAACCAATGAAGATAGTTTTATCGCACTAAATGTAGTGCGTATAACTAAGGACACGTTCGACTGGGCGCCGAAATTAAGCCTTCAAAGCTTGACTTGTCCGAAACTGCAGGCAGGTGCTTTGGCTATGACTCGCTGAATTGAGTTTCAGGTTTGAAACTTATTCAGTTGACCTTGAGTCTCCTGAAACTTAATGTTGTTTCTTTTAAAATGGAGTTTTCAACCAGCTGAACGTCACTGGGGACTGTTAACGCCTGTAACACGATTCAAAGTCGCTAAGGTTATGTCAGAGGGTCTAGAATTTCGGATCAGTCAGGCCTCGAAGGTCTTATTTCGGAGCACAATCGAACTCATCCCACACCCATTACTCTTGCGAAATCAAACTGCTCAGAGTGAGCTAATTATAAGCATAAAATCATCCAAAGCAGTTGCTCTACCCATTTTTATGCCGGACATTCCTATATAATTTGCTATATGTTCTCGCACCCCTTACAAAATTAATAACTTACATGATGATAAAGCATAAAATTAATACTAAACTTGCATTACAAATATGTTATGTTAATTATTGAATGCCCTGGAAATTGCCCAAGACTTCGCACCCTCGAAAAGCTCACTTCCGACCACCGGTTGGGAACCCCTGAACTGGAGATTTCTCTGTTTGTGGTTTAGTGTGAAGACCTACTGTATGAATTTCTTTGGTACCCACCAAACCTTGTGGGTGGTGAATGCATTCTGTTATTTCAAAGCTCGATATCTGCGTGCATGTGCTTGTACATATATCTTTCCAACTCTCGCAGAATATGAAATTTTTGGCAGCCCTAGAGCTAAAATCGCGGAACAGCTTCTAAGGAGGCTAAAAATTCTGCTAGGGATATTAGAAACAGGAGCCATCGGCTTCAATGGCCGGGCTGTATCAAGATATGTTTTTGGAGCAAGTATAAATGTTGATAAAATAAGGTTGTGTCTCCAGTTATTACTCTGAGATGACAATATCCCTTACACTAGCTACAGTATTATTATAACATTATGCATGATTATTATTATGGTACAATGCAGAACTGACTCTTTCCTGAGTAATAAATCTCACGCACAAATAAGTCACTGTAGCTCTACGCATGTGGTTCGTTTCGGAACTGTGGTTCCACCGTCATAATTCGGACATTTGCACGGTCTAACCGCGGCAATTGTAGCGATTAAATTCAATGAGGATATCGCATTCTGGTCACGAATTGCAGCAGGAGCGCTAGAAAGGGGCGAAGGTCCATAGGACACAGGCGTGAAGGCACTAGACAGCAGTAGCTCTGTTCTTACGGAATTTGTTGAAATAACGCAGCGTTGAGAAAAGACGCGAAGACATCAAGACGTCTTAGCACACGAAATCGGAAAAGACGCACCAGACTGCATTCAAAAACAATTTTCTACTTACATTTTGATTATTCATTTACTTCTGTAGTTATTGCGAATTAAAAATAGAATTATGCGGATTAAAATGTTTTTACTCGTATATGCAGTTTGGTGCTTCTTTTGCTACTTCGCATACTTTGTTCTAAGAATGACCCAATTTCTCACACGTGAGTAGCTGCTTAAAAAAAAAAAAATCTGATTGTTAAGAAAGTTAACTGTGCGTGTAGCGATAATAAGAGGCAGTGGAATAGTTAATGTTAGGGCCGGTTCACACGTCCCTCCTTTCAACGTGTTTACTCCCGAAAGTGAACAGGAGCCGTGAGTCAACTTCTGCTGTCGCAGTCCACACGTAGAACCGACCTTCATCCAAACGAATGACGCCGCGCGTACACTCATGATCTCGTTTCCTTACATTTTCGTTTATATTTGGCGTCGGTTTGAAGTCATATTCGTATCCCATGGCCTTATAGCCTGAAGTTGAAGGGAACAGCCTATTTTCAAATTATGTATAGCCTGATAAAGGGATAAACCTTAAACCAGCGGGCAGCAATCGCTTCGTTGTGAAATCAAAGATGGCGCCACTGTTCTAGTAAAACATTTTCAGCTTAACTAGTTTTCTTGTGTTGAACGGGAAAACAGTGATTCTGATCGTAAAGTGGCGATAAAAAAGCATATTGGTCGACTTGTTCATGATTTGAAAACGCTATAGAGGATAAATTAAGTATTTTTAGATTTTGCTACTGGCCTTGAATGACGCGGCTCGTTGAAAAATCAGACGTGCTTCATCCTTCCGTCTCCCTCATTTGCTGCTGCTGCTTCTATCAAATCAACGCGCCGCGTCCATCAGTTTGACTGAACACGTTACGTTGAGGGCCTTAATTTGCTGCTGCACTTAAATTTTCTCACTTAAATGCAGACGGGCGCCTGAATATTACAGACTGCTAATACATGACATGACTCAAGACATGAGTAACTTGGCAAAGCGAGCTATACTTTGCACTGTATTCTAAAACACAGAGTCTTATTGCAGGTAAAATTGAAACAAATGCACGTGAGAGACATTTTCCATGATTTTAGTAGGAAAAAGTTGTCTGAACGCCAAGCTCACAATATTTCTATACACACGCACCGTACGCATTGGTGGGACAATGACTTGGCGATGAATCTTAATTGTATGATAATGTCATTGATAAGTATCCTATAAGATGGAGCCGGCAGTTATATAGAATTGTAAATAAACTGTTATGAAGACGATGAAATTTATATGGGCGCTGTGATCGAAAAATCGTTATAAAATTGTGTGTTATGGCAGCTGCTTCAGTGGCGAAGCTCGAAGAATTACATTTTGATTTTGCAATTTTAGTTTCACGCGCCACGGTTGTGTTTGTAATTAGGAAAAACTAGAGGAATGATTCTATCGCAGTGGTACGACGCCAAAATAGGCAAAATTGTACGGCATAATACTTGCTGGAAGGTGCGTATGTTAAGTTCCTAGACAATAAATTTCACTATTTTTTCCCTATAATGTTCTCGTACACATGAAAATAATTGCCCAACAGATCCAATATTTAAAACTGCTTAGCCCAAACAAAGTTTAAGGCCACCACTGCGCCGCCCAGCAGCTAAATTGCATTTTTGGCTTTTGCGGCTGTCCTAGTATTTGGTAGGGTAGCGATGATGTTTTCCCACTGCTCAGTTGAGTGTTTGTCATCCTTGTCGTTCTACTATTTAACTATGCACAGATTCAGCAGTAAAAGTACCGATAAGAGCTTCACTTTTATTATTATACAGAAACCCTGTCACTACAGATACTCCGGTAACGCAACCGAGGATAAAATTACTCTTACTCCCTGCGAAAACCACGATACAATAGATAATGTAATACTAGGACGCTAGTCCTAGGATAACCTTACAGTACCTTATGTTGCAAAGTACGGTTTACAAGAGCATGATTTAGAAGCAAATTCGCTAACACTTCCTGTATAACTCGAAACGTCTATATGCTGATGAAATTTTGCACAGCAGCAATTAGGATGTCAGCGATTGACACGTCATAGTCGAGTTAAACTAGTATACTAGGCTTGACTTCTCTCAAACTTCAGACAGTAGTGTTGGTTTCGCCACTCTGATTCGCGTTACAGGTGTTAGCAGTAACCCGGTTGTGTTTGATACACCCAAAAATTTAACATCACGGAGCTGCATTCAGCTTTCGGCCGTTTCCAGACCCCGTCGATGTAAATGCCTGCAACTCGATTCAAAGTGACGAAGTCAACGCTCATTTCTGAAGTCCAGACAAGTTAAGTCAATTATAGAATAGCTTCATTCGACATTACAGTGCCATTCGAAGGAACCTTATTTGCTTTGAGAAATAAATAATCTTATTGTATCTCCTTAACATTCTTGGGTGTGTTTACCTACAGTGATTAATATCTCCTTCAAAAGGAAAATGGACGTTTCTTAGCTAAGCTTCACAGATACCATAAATGTTCTTTGTTCTGTATTATAAAGCTGGAATGTGGGCAGATTTTGTAAAGACCTTTCACCATAAAAATACCGCCCTTGGCTGTTACGCCTCCTCCAATTTATAACCTTTCTAGGAAGGCTAGACATGTAGTGTATCTATATATATTTTGTCATGTTAGTTCTTGCTACCGACCAATATAATTCTAGGAAAACGAGAGCAAATCGTTTATTATTCTTGATACACAAGAAGCAGAATAAGGTACTGGTCAGAGTTAGGACAGCTAGGCTGCTAGTGGTGGATATTCGTTGTGTTTTGGAGGTCGGTTGTGTTGGAAGTTCGAAGAAATCCGATCTAAAGCAACATGTACGCATGATAAAAAATAACGCTGTTACTTCAGAGTTAGCTTGCACATGGCGTGCATGCGTCTAGCTTATCATGACGATGACAACAGAATGGAAAGATGGTCCATTAGGTTTAATTCTTCTGATGATGCGCAGCTACCTTCAGCTCGATCAAACGTAAACAGATGGTGATATTATGTTGAATTTTACTGACAGTGCGGTGATATTATGGTGATATTATTATGGTGATATTATGGTGATATTACGGTGATATTATGTGGAATCTTACTGACAGTGCGGTATTTCATATTGGTATAATAAATCTGCACGTGGTGCAATGGCAGATTTGTACTTATGTGAAGTGAGTCGTCAGTTCTCTCGTTAAAATTTGGAACTATCAACGCTCTTTAGGCTTGTTCATGTATCAGCTACTGATAAAATATTCATTATCACCACGCACACACCTGGGGCGTGTGTATTCAATACATTGATGTTCACACAGATAATTGTTGTGGCAGCTTAAGCAAGCAGCTGGTCGCGTGCGTTCGACTTAAGAATATAGATAAGTTCGGACAAAGAACGACATATCTATTACCATATTTCCAAGGCAATGGCTATGCATAATACTGAAGTAATGGTAATAAAATAACGTTTTAAGCTCACAATTAGCTCTTGGATGCATGTACTCAACTGTTTACGCAAGCGTGCAATTTTCTCATACATTGACCTAGATGTATATAGGAACTCATTTGGTGATGCACTGACAACCATAACTTTCATTAGAAGATAATGATTGCGTACCACTGTATGAATATGTTTAATGTGGCAGGAGTTATTTCATGTAGTTTTTTGAATCACAAGTGAAATGCTCGATTATACAGACGGTTTAAAAAAGCTGTCGGTTTTGAAGGATTATCAATATAAACGAATGTTAACTTGACTGTTTTATCTGTGTACTTCGTACGAATTATATGGCTCCAGGTTACAGCATAGGTATGGGCTACACATGCACGGCCACACTTCGGGCCGAACGCTTGCTATTATTAAGTTCGGTTCACACGACAATAACTTAAAGGCAAAGTCAATTTTGACTGCACCCTCCCCTGGGAAACCCACACGCAATGGTTCCTGCGTCAGATATAGGCCAACTGGCCCAAGAGGAGCTGACGACGGGTGGTCAGGAACTATGGCGTCGAAGCTGAAGGTTCAACGACCAGCCACCTCCCTACCCTATGGTAAATGTCTCCACGGTAGCTATGCGTACCAAGCAAATTTGCTAATTCAGCTCGCCAAGCGCCCTTGAGGAAGACCGCGCCTAGCCTGGGGATCGTTCTCGGGACTCTCAGCAATACTGCGCAGCATGCAACTTCTGTTGCTACCGTGGGAAGCCTCTTAAAACATACAATTGCTTTAACGAATTTTTCACTGACAACTGTATATACAAGGAAAAGTTTGTAAACAAGCTTGCTGTGAAGTAAATTTAACAAGCACATGTTCCTTATAAAATTTCGTACTTTCTTTCGAATCTGAAGTGATTTACAAGTCAGAAATCTATGCACTCTTCTCTTGATTAAGCAAACCCAGTAACATATTCGAACGCTGTGCAGTATCAACGTAGGGCAAAGTGTTAACGTGTAAACGTATTTTTACTTCACCAACTTCAGATTTCTGCCCTGACTTTTGCAATACCACGTGTATTATTGGCGTACACTATAGTAGTTCCACGCACTCTGTAAGAAGCATCGAGCTTCGGTAAGGGAGTTATAGAAAATTTCGTATCACGCATGCAGACTGGCATGTACGTAAATCTATTCAGACACAGTGCAGGTTGACAATGTGTATTGTATAAACACAGGAAACCTTATTCGTTAGGGATATGCGGGATAAAACCATTATAGCAAAAATTCCGTTTATTTTTTCAGCAGTGCAATATAGCCATCTATATGGAACCTTCAGTACAGGAGGATGATCGAGGCCTGAAAAAGGAAGAGCGGATGCTTGCAGCATAGCAGAGTCGAACTCTGGAAGCATTTCTCCCCTACAACTGGCTGTGTTCAATATTCGGTAGCTTGAAGATTTGGAATAGTCTTGCACAACTAAGCTGGTATTATTGGTTGGCACCTCAAAGTCAAGTTAAGCTAAGCTCATTAGGCTTGACTTGTCCTAGGAATTCAAAGAGGAGAGTTGGCTGCCTCACCTTGAATGCTGCCTCAGGCCTCAGCAGCAACCCGGTGTCACCTGAAACTCCTCCACACTCCATGTTACGGATAAAGATTGAGCTCTGGGAAGTCTCAGGGGTAATCGATTTAGAGTTAACGCCTAAAATATAGTTAGAGGAGCGCAGCCAGCACATCTGTCTGAAGTCAAGCCTATTGGACTTGACTTAAACCGACTGTACCAAGCCAATCGATGAAACCAGTAACCTACCTTGGGAAACCACCTACACACGATGGAAGTGCATATAGTCTATGACACACGCGTGTGTGTATGCTGGGGCGTCTCAGGGACTTTCTCTCTTACAAGCGAAACTGAAGTAATTGTGTTAATTAAGGCATTAGGAAATGATGTTTCTAATCAGGGAAAGAGAATGATGAGCTCTTGAAGGCCCGACGAGTGAGAGCGCTAATAAGTGAGTATCATTGTTCTTGGCAGCACTTTTACTATTGCTAAATGGCAGCACTTTTACTGAACTCACTCTATGTGCGCGTTGCCGTTATGAGTAATGTGATCGTCGCTATCGTGCATGGCAATACGCTAAGCGTGATTTTATCTTCACTTCCATCCATAAGCCAAATTTAAGATAACATTTCCCTCAAGTCTATAGGCAACACTGACGAAATCAACCCTCGAACACTATAGCTATTTACCATCACTCCTGTTACGGCAGCGCCATCAACACTTTCAATTGGTTATATGGTCCCATAAAAAGTGTGGCTTTCTACTTAAGATTCAGGTATCATATAATATGTCCTTCTAATTTAAATTAGGCACCTATTTTAACGGAGCCGAGCCTATCCCAATCCTCTCCTTTGCTAATAATAAGCTTAAATTTGTAAGCATTGAAACATGTGAAATTCATGGAAACAATACATGGTGCACAAAGCTAATCTGTTTTACCTTAATGTAACTGAACATAGGTAGGCCATGTACTGTAACGGGACTGTTATTTTCTATTGCACTGTAAATGCAATATGATCATCTCCGTATATGGCTGCCACCTGGGACCGTCTTAATGGGTGATACGCATCAGAGGTCGGCTTCTCCGATTATGTTACGATGGTACGATGGCAAAATCGATAGTACAATGGCCATCGCCATCGTTCTTATACGATGGCGATGGCAATACCATCGCTCCATCGGCATCGGAAACAAAAATCGCCAATTTTCATCATCGATGACCTACGATGAAATAACCGTCGGCGATGGCCATCGTAGGGCGTCACAATCGGCGATGGACCATCGCATTAACACATTTTATAATTGCAAACAACTCAGACCACAAACATCGAATAAAAGCTGCATCTCTTATAACCTCAGCTTGGGTGCGATTTTGAAACCAGTTATACTATTCCTAGCTGATAAAAGGTGCGAAATGTAAGGCCCAGGTTATTAATCGACATTGTTTGATCTATGAAATGTATTAAAATAAACTTTGTAACCTCCTCTTTACTCTATTGTTACTGAGTTACTGTTACTGAGTTATGACAGGGTCTATAAATATTTTTGTCGACTTAACGTTTTCAATGTTAAACAAGGTAACCATCAATACCTCCTACATAAGGCTGAAGAGTCTCAGACTGCACACAACTATTGGACGCGTATGATATCGTAGGGTCAACTGACGAATGTTTTTTGCCGCACGACCGTCAGTCGGCGGAGTTTTCTGTATCAAGCCATTGGAATATGGAATGAGTTACTCGCTGCTACTAGGGAAATTACCTCTGTGCGAGAATTTAAGCAAACTATTAAAAACTGTTTGCTGCAAACCCAGAGTTTTGGGTAGCATCTTGCATTGGGTCTGACTCTCCGTTCCTCTCGGCTCGGTGTGCTGGGTTAGTTGGGTTTGCCCATAGTGTCGTGGGGGTAGGCTCACGCTCCGAGCCGTGGGGTTGGGTTAGATAGGCTTGCCCATCCTATGTTGTGGGGCGCGACGACCCCGAGGGGCTCGTGTAGGTTACCTTAGCCATTAACGGGCCGCCACGGTAGCTACATGCTTCCGTTCTCAGCTCTAACACCATGTATCGCTCGCTGGTTCGATACTCCGCCAGACACTCGAGCTCTTTGCAGATCCTGGTGTGCTGACTCGGCAGCTGTGTGTGCATGCACAGCGCTGTGGTGGAACTGCCTTCCTCAGAGATGAGGGGGTGGGGGGGTCTCGGGTTATTTGTTTTTTCCGTCAAATTGACGCCATAGTTCTTGGTGACCCGAGGGCGACTGCGACTACACTTACTTATCTGGGGCCAGTGGGCCTATACCTGCAGCACAAACCAGTGCACGTGGGTTTCCCGGGTGAGGGTGTGGTCTAAGTTGACTTTACCTTTACCTTCTGACTTTCGTGCCCACTTTGCTGCCTTCCGTTTTCATACTCCTACTTGCTCACGTTTTTCCTCTTCTTTCCTGACTTGATCCTGTGTGGGAACACCTTCGTGCATGGGTGCCCAATTTCTATGTCATACTTTGTGACCCTAGCTTTTCCCTCTGTTCGATCACACTTTTTGTGGAAAAGGAGACTTGAGCTCTTCAATATAATAATTCAATATTATAATAACAGCACTCCACGGAATCCCTGAGCAAAACTTTCTAGGCGACCGTTTTACAGCCCACAGTGTTTCCTTTCTTCTGCTGCTGTCCTGGCCAGCGAACTTGAATGTGTTCATTCTCCTAAGTACTAATGAAATTTTGTCGCTACCGGTGTGCCATCTCTCTTGGTTGAACAGGTTCAACTGTAACACTGCTTGTGTTGTACATTATAAGCTAGCCTAGTACTGGGGTATCTTTCTGGACATACTTTAAATATAGCTGCCTTAATTAGCTCCTAAAGAGCTACCAAAGAGGCTTAATACTATTGCACTGTTATTCAAGAGATTTTTTTGGCGCCTCATATTTTGTTTTGTTTCAATTGTGGTGTGGAATTGCGTTAGTAAACTTTATTATAACAAAATGAATGTTTGAAACTCGTAAGGCTGTTTTTCTGTAGTTTTAGCCTCATTTCATTATTTCATCGGCATCGAAGTAGAACCGATGACGATGCCCATCGTCTGCCATTGCCGATGCAATATTCAGTCCTTTCATCGGACCATTTATTACTCATAACACCATCGCCGATGGAGAAAATAGCCGTCTCCGATTGTTTAATACGATTTCCATCGGACCATCGCTATCGCCGATGGATTTTTGCGATGCTTCATGGTAACATCGTAGTTTTTCTGATGGCGATGGTCTACTCACCATCGCCATCGCATAATCGGCGATGGCCATCGTGCCAGGCTCTGATTCGCATGTTCTTGTGCAAATGCCCAGCATGCGAGCACGATTATACCTGGAAGTATATACAAATACGACTTATTAATTTCTAAGGTAATGTACCCACGGCTTACATACTCGCAAATGCCGCACTTTGCGTCGTGTTGACCAAAACGTGAAGGTTCTTCACCCACCCACTTTATAGAATAATTGGTTAATTACGTAATGTACCATATGGCAGGTGATTATAGTCAGTATTGTGCAAAGTTTGAATAATAAGTGCATATTTATGCTCTCCATCATTTTACGATGCCTCGAAAAATTATACGTATTCAAAGAGGTAAATGGAGAAATGCTTCATGACGAATTGGTGAGCGTTGGAGACATAGTTGAATTTGTAATTAAGACGCAAAAGAAAGAAAATTCTCTACCACTTTGAAATACTTTTCTCGTTTCAGCCCCCCCCCCCCTCGTATCTCACCAAGCTACCTACTCTGTCTCTAGTTTGCAGTTTCCACACTTCTGAAGCTGTCTTTTTCGTAGTCACGGTGACGCTCTTTCTTTTTGCTTTCCACATTCTTTCCTTCCTTGCTGTGCGGATGCGACTAGTGGTATGTCACCCTCGTTTCATCTCTTTCGGTCTTCATGATCCTGTAAATAGAAGTACAAGTCTTGAAGTCATCGAAACCCTAATTTTAGTGAGCTCTCCGGCATAGTGAATTTCTAACCCAAGGGTAACGAACTCCAAAGACGTTGCACTACTGAACGTGACACCAACAGCGCACTGCAGCGGTATAGCGACGGGTCGCTGCTGTGCCTGCGTCACTAGCGATGCAATTCCGTCTTTAATTGCAGAGTTTCTTCTCCAGTCCGCCCATATCGAGTGAAAGTCTCTGGCTCATCTTTTTTCCACTTCAAAAATATCGAATTCGAGCAATGCGTGGAAGATTTAGGCATTTCCCTACATGGTGTCTTCTTGCAAGTGCTTGTACACGCCCCAGGAGAAATAAATATATATATTTGAGACATGACTTATATGTATATGCAATATAACTACTGTTGGGTTATCTATTGTGCATTAGATAAAAATTTAAAGACTCCAACCAAGCAGGAAAGTAAAGCATGCAATAATGGTTGCTCATCCATCTGCATTGGATCACTTTTTAAACTCTGTTGTTCCTTGGTACCGCATTTACTATCATCGGGGGAAAGTTCAGACCCGAATCCAATAGCCAATTTCGGCGATCTATGGGCTATTCGATTGGTACAATAAAATCTACCTCACCCAAACCCACTTGTCCGAAACCTTTTGCATGTTCGTCGACTTCGCCCCACTCAATCGAATTTTCGGTGAAAACGTTGACTCAGGTACCGATAGAACTGCCGGAAAGTCAGTCATGCTCAGTAAAATGGAGTTTCTGCTTGCAGCAGGATTCAGAGTGGCGAAACCAACGCTCTTGCTTACAGTTTCGGACAAGTGAGGTTGGATTAGATCGACTTTGCCTAGACCATTAAACAAGCCAACGAGCCCAGTATGAAGCAGCTTGGATAGGTGAATGACTATTGTATATACGCATAGATACAAAATATTATTCAGTGTTCGGATCTTCTTGCTCATATTCAGTACTATTATGTTGGTAATTAAGAAAGTTCGTGTCGTTGTAAGGTAAATTATCTTACGGAAGCACACAAGAACCTTTTGGGTTACTTTGTAATTGCATCCAACATCTTTGCATAATCTAATTATCATCGTATACTTCCTTAACCGCTGTCCATTTCTAGTACATTTATCTGATTGCGTTGTTCGTTATTGTTATCAACACTCTTTGTGTGTTGTTGTTGTTGTTGACTTGCCTACTTTGATTCCATTGCACAGATATCGTCTAACACTATTCAACCATGAACTTTTTGGCACACATGTAACCAGTCAATGATATCTGGTGCCCTCACCGACACAGGCAGGCGGCATTATCGAAAGCAAAGATATCGAATTCACATCACAAGCAATGGCCGAGTGGGTACTTCTTGGTAAGACTAACAGCAGCATTCCAAGCAGCAGGTTTGGTTAATCCTTTCACTGGCTTAGAGCAACTCATTTACAGACAGCAACGTCCCTTGGCACGGGTCTGCCGCGCATCCAAAGTTCTGGTGTGGCAACTCAGGCTCGTGACGTGCATCTGACGGAGGAAGTCTGTCTCTCTCACTCTTGAATGATTGTGACCTCTGTTAGGCTTAGATGCTTCTGGCCGAGACGTCGAGCTTCGTGACGTTCTTGAACTGATGTTGATGAGCCTCGTGAGGTGCACTACACAGACTGCGTGGTCTCCATCGCATAACTGGTTTTCAATTTCCTTCTTCTCATGAGGTACATCCCATCAGGTTACTGGTTTTTACATCCGACTCGCTATAGATCTCCGCTGGGGCTGTCAGCTGCCTCTGACGATGTAGTTGCCCTTCTTCGACTGTGTACGCGCTTCTCTCCTTACGAATAATGGAAATTTACATGGTTGTTTGTCTTTCCAGATGCTCCGCCTCGCAGTTGTCCTGCTGGCGGTCAGTGCAGCTGCGGCCGACAAGTTGCCAGCTTCCCACTCCCCTCCTTCAAGTTACGGGGCTCCTCCGGAGGCTCCTTCTCCCAGCTATGGGGCGCCGCAACCCACATACGGGGCTCCGCCCCAGCCCACATACGGGGCTCCGCCCCAGCCCACATACGGGGCTCCACCGCAGACTCCGGCCCCCACTTACGGGCCGCCGCAGCCCACATACGGGGCTCCGCCAGAGACTCCTGCCCCCACTTATGGGGCACCTCCCCAGCCTACATACGGACCGCCTCAGCCCACTTACGGGCCGCCACAACCCACGTATGGGCCACCGCAGCCCACTTATGGGCCACCGCCGCCCGCTTACGGCCCCCCTCCATACATGATGACCGCAATACCTGCGTACATCGTGCCTGCTCCTGCGCCCACTTACGCGCCCAGTAACGGCAAAGGCAAAGACAAAGGCAAGGGAGGAGGTTTGTTCCAGAAGGTACGTGAAAAGTTACTTGTTCCTGCAGCGTCAGGTTTTCCTAGGCTAATTGATTGTCGCATTCTAAATTATCATGAGGGAATGTAGTATCTACTTCCAGTTAATTAACCCTTTAGTCGTTTGTGCATATTTGTGAACGTTACAAACACAGTAGTGATTAGTGAACAAAATTCGAGAATGATAGTTTAAATATAAAATAAGTTATTTATTTCCGTGCCTATATTTTTGAAAAATAATGAACATAAATTATAAGAACGAATCAAATAAAGTAACATTTCACTGTAGAAGAACATTCCTATACTATTTTTGAGGAGTTCTTATTCAAAAGGATTTTATTTATGATCATGGCCTACGTTCTAAGGTTGATGAAGCCGCCATGCTTCAAGTTGTCTCTCTTTCGATGCAAAGAGTGACCATTACTCCTCTTGCCTAGCAAATAAACAGATCCAAAAGTGTAATTTCATCAATGTTTAAACTTCATGACGAAACCGGCATGTTTGGATCTCCAAAGAAGCCAAGATGTCTCCGTAAGACAAGTGCTCGTTATGTAAGAAGATCAGGTGATGCGCAGGCTCTCAATGAGTGACCTTTTTGAATCTGGCGGTGGCGTTACGTGAATATTTTATGAGTGTCTCCTGGAAGACAATACTCCCTACAACACTAAATAAACTGTTAGGCTATTCATTCATTTGAAAATATCCATCTCATACAGTGACCGACTGAAAGTCCTAACCTTAAACCTATGGAAAATATGTGAAAACTTTTTGGCGACCATTTAGGGTGAAAATATAAACTACTGTGACATACTTGTGGCAGGAACCTCAAGCAACTTGGAACGAGATCACACCAGAGCAGTGGGATAGATTAATAAAATCTTGAGAATGTAGCTGTCAAAAAGTTGTTGACTGCAACTGCATTCATATTTGTGCTAGTTCTACTGTAATGCCCATTATTAATATGGACACTTGCTGTTAATAACTAATTGCAGATTTTTCTTTGCATAATTCGATCATAAATTGTGTGCACTTTAGATTTTTCAAACATATATTACCTCCGCCAAGGAGGTTATGTTTTCGTCGAGTTTGTCTGTCTCTTTGTCTGTCTGTCATCAAGATAACTCAGTGATTGACTGATTTTGACAAAATTTACAGGGGATTGTTAGATATGTTAGGAGGAACAGATGATTAACTTTTAATGAAAATCCATCCATCCGTTTCTTTGTTTGTTTGTCTGCCTTCTTTTTCTCAATGCTATAACTCAAAAAGTTATGGACGGATTTTTATGAAATTTACATGAGCTGTTAGGAATATTATGAAGAGTAAATGACCAAATTTTTGCAACAATCCGTTTGTTTGTGCGTTCGTTTGTCATTGTTTTTAATTGTATGCCTGTTAGCAGAATAATTCAAAAAATAATGAATGGATCTTGATGAAATTTATAGGAGTTGTTATTAATGGTAAATGGCAAAATTGATCATATTTTGGTGCAGATCAGTTTGTTCGTTTGTATGTTAGACTCATGTGTCATAATGCTTGTTAGCCGCATAACTCAAAAAGTTATGAACGGATCTTCAAAAAAATTACTGTAGCTGTTAACACTATGGAAGGGCACAAATGATTCGATTTTGGTGTTGTTACAAAGAAAATCAAAGTCTCAGAACCCATTTTAATTTTTCGTAACCGTTTCCTTACTTGGCGGCAGTATGCGCTCTCAGAGTGCTCTGGTTTTCAATACATTTTTTCCCTCTGTTTTTCAAAACAAAATTTGCGTAGCGTAAAAGTATTGTTTTTAAGAACGCAGTGAAAATTCCTTGAAGGTCCGGAGATGAAAAATAAATAAATACACTAGAGAAGCACTCTGAGAGCGCATACCTCCGACAAGTAAAGCAATATGAACGAAAAGGTGCAATTGATCCTGAAATCATTATTTCCTTTTTATCATCACCAAATTTTAGTCATTTGTACCTCTTGATGTTAATAACAGTTTTCGTAATTTTTGGAAGATCCGTTTGTAACTTTTCGAATTAAATTTTGACAAACATAAAGTCAAACGCACGAATGGATGATCCGATCATCACGAAAATTGGTCAGCTGTGCCTTTTAATATTCCCAA
Organism: Parhyale hawaiensis; assembly: GCA_001587735.2. Lineage (NCBI taxonomy): Eukaryota > Metazoa > Arthropoda > Malacostraca > Amphipoda > Hyalidae > Parhyale > Parhyale hawaiensis. The sequence continues at coordinate 14,394,218 of LQNS02000210.1, forward strand.
CAATATTTGACAATTCATGAAGCTCTGTCCATTATTCAGTTATGTTTTGGAAAATATAAAAACAAATATAGAGACAGGCAGACAAACGAACAGACAGATTATCGTAAAATAATGTTTGTCGTAAGATTCCCAACAATTTTTGCAAATTTCATGAATATCCGTTCATAACTGTTTGAGTTATGTTAAAAAAAAAGGCAGAAAAAGATGCAAACACACAAACAAATGGTTTCACGGATCTTCAAGAAAAAATAATCATCTGTTCCTCCCAACATACCTAATAATCCCTGTAAATTTCGTGCAGCTCCATCCATAACTTTATCAGTTAAATTGGTGACAGACAAGCGCACAAACATGCAGACATATACGGCGACAAACAAGTAACATCATTGGCGGAAGTAATAAAAAATATTTTATTTTTAGACATTCATTCCCTAATTTTGTTCGCTATTGTACTGCTATACCTACGAATAATAATGCTTAGTTCAGCCACTGAAGAGCTAGTTAATTTCACTGAATGTTATACAGAAGTGGAACGTAATTAAATAAGGTATCCTTTTGCAAAGTCAATATCACATCCTCACTGGATCGCTGCCTCTCCATAACAGTTTTCTGTTGTTAATATTACTGATAGGATTTTCGTTATGTTATGTATTTTTGCAATTTTTTTAATAATCAGAAACAAAAAGAATTTTGAAATCATCTGCAGTTATTTTCGAAAGTACGGTGCTCACGTTTTATCGTATTTACGATCTATTGACATATATTGATGAATTTCACCCTAATGGTCATACGTTACTGCATGTTTACGGAGTATTACGTGCATGTTCCCTCAAACGTTAAACAAAGAGAGTAATTGACTATGATGCATGATGTATCTGCTTGCAAACTCAGTTAATATGTACAGTTACATTCCAATTTGGTTTTTGTACATTATTGTGTGGTAGTAAGTGCCATATATATATATTTACTTTCTGGGCATTAGCTGTGGTAAATAAATATTAACAAGTATACAGATATGACACTTTAAAAAACTTTCTTACGTTCTTCTTGAAATAATACCTATTTCTTTTTAGGTTCCCTAATTTGTATTTTGTTGCGATATTGTTGTGACTTTACGAGCACAAACAATTTACCTACAGGAACAGGAGCATTTACTTTGAATCATTATATTTTGTATATATGATTCATACGTTCATATTTGTATATTTGCAATTATCTGACAAGCCAATTAATATTTTGTTTAATAAACTGTATTGCCTCTTAAGCTATTAGCCTAACGCTTACTGTGCCCAATCGGGGACGTTAGGGTTACAAATGGGGCTATTCTTGTGAGAATATTTGATGCTTGTTAAACTAGGACGTTAGGGTGACAACTTCTCAAAAAATCAATTGTATAAACAGTGTCGGTACAGTTTGTGGCTTCCTTGTGATTCCAGTTTAATACATGTGTCTATGTATTCAAGCCGTACCAAGCCTAGCGTCACCTAGTTTCAACTAACTTAACCTATTCAAACCTATTCTAATGGCGTTGACACATGTATGCTAGTCAAAAGAACGAATTCTCTCATCTACGTATCTGAATGCAGTGCTGCGGCCATTTTTGCAGCCCAGTTTGAAAACTGAAAGAATTTTAATTCATAACTCTCTCCAAGTTTGAAATGATCCCCGAAACTGAACTAATGGCACTTGCTGAGCAGCCTGAACTTGACGACTAACATTTGAACAGCTTTTTTGGTAAATTCAAATATGTTTACGAGGGCTCAACAAAACATTCAGATGATTACCTGAAGAAACTCGTTCTTTTGACTAGCGTGTGTACCAGCCTTAATTACCATATACTCTCAGGTGCGCCACATGTACACAAATAAATCTCTCTTACGGTACGTTTTCTTTACATTTTAAAAGGTAAATGTAATAAGAATCCTTTTTAAATTTACCTCTTAAAAGCCCGCTGGGCACGAGAGTCGGAACACGAAAACTCTTCTAACTACTCTTCTGCCTTGCAAATGTTGAGGGTGAGGATTTGGCAACCCAGTATATAGGCTATAAAACTACGCATCAAATCTAAACCGCCGCGACAGGTATTCCGCTGTAATGGTGTTTCTAATTACACTGTTTTCGAATATTTTTCTTATTTTGGTGCGCGCTTGAAGTCGCAACGATGCGCATATTCAAGCGATGATATTAAGTGTTAATTACGCTGTAGTCACGGAAACTTTTGTTCCAAGAATGTGCAACGCTCCCGTGATGCGACTCTCGTGTGCAACGGGCTTAAAGGTAGAGAGAGTTATTTGTGTGTGCTACACCGGAACCCATAAACTACATGCTTTAAACCAGTGTAGGGCTAATAGAGGTGCTTTCAAGCTAGTCTTCTTAACTCCATGAAACAAATAGGACGGCTTCATCGTCACTAACCAATAGCGTCAAGAAGATTGCTCACGTGGAGTGTGCATCCAATCAGTGTCGTCGCATGTTATGTACCCAGGTGACATCATGAGCGTAGCAGAAATAAAGCTTTTCTACTGGTTGGCTCAACGGATAATTCTCTCCTTAAATGGATCTGCACCCCTCGATCATAGTTCAACCAAACTGTTCATTGAAGCTACAGATGAAACCCAATTGTTCACTTAATCACCTTTCTCGCTAGTGGACAGCTCTTGTCAATTAAGATTCCTTATACATGAACAGAATATTTTCCAAACGCTTTCTAAAAATCAATTACCTCCCGCATATTTTACGGATGAGATGATTCTTTATGTTGCATGTGCTTTAATCTGATATGCTCTATTTGCTATGATGAAGTTCTATCTACATTTTGTGCCTAACATTGTTCTACACAGTTATCTGTAAGGTTGAACTAGCTTTCGGAGAAGCAGGGCTGCGCCTTCACAGTTTTGTGAGTAACATATGAAAGTGAAGCCTAACTTGACGTCATAAGCGAACTATTTACTCTCGCAAAATGTGTACGCAATAACACTGACTGATTGTAACTGCACCTAAGCGATAACTACCTGAAATTGCATTTCATTGTCTTAATGCAATTAGTTTCTCTAATTCCATACATTAATGAAAAACTCCCTCTATATATTTTGCCGCTATTCCATGGACTGTTTCCACACGCATGGGTAATTCAAAAGCTCTATATTACTAATCCACTGTACGATGTTGCTGTGTATAATAAAACAAAGTTGTACGATGTTAAATATGACGTCAGGTTTGGCATGAAGAAGTTGCCTGATATCGGGAGCATACGGTGAACTGGTTCGCTAATTAGCTAACTTCCCATTTGTTTTACATTAACAATTGACACTGGAACAGGTTCCAATTTTTTGGTTGTTACCCATAAATTAAATTGTACATTTCTTTGTACTCTTATACTCGTAAAACATTAAATGCCATGTCATAAACTACACTAAACACACAACATATCTTGCCAATTGCTTATTGCCTGGAAGTACTGTTGCTTGATTTTATAGAAGCGATGCAGAACTATTTAGGTAAATCATCGAGCTAAAAATATTTTCCATCGACATGGAAATTTTGCGGAAATTTCCTGCTTTAATTCTAAGCTATTAATTTCAAAATGCTCTGGGCCTTGCGAAGATCTTTCCAGAAATAGAAAGAGCCACAAAGGATCAGTTACATGCCGCGTTATCTTTCATTTATATCTTGTAGATAATCCTTCACTCATCTACGCTTTCCATTATCAAGTCACATATTAAAGTTGACTACTGTGTCGATATTACTGCAAATGCTCGATAAATTTCAGGGACCCATGATATCAAATACCTAAAGTATGTCCCTCCATTGAGACTTGGTTCGTATTGTTGGTGCATAATATATTTTATTTGCTACTTTGTCGTTATTACTTGCTTGTCATACTTATGTACAGCTGGAAAATATTATATTCTATTAATTATCATTCATCACAATGGTTAATAGGTCATAACACTTTTATTTTTGAAGCTAGATGATAGCAGTGCAAGCAAAAACTCCGACTACTATGTACATATGTTAACATATACCTTCGGCATACCATGAGCATTTTGAACAGTTTCAGCACGGCTTCACTGTAAGACGAGTCATATTAAAAGTGATGAAATATATTTTCCACATAATTATTTGCTTACTTGACGCGGTATAACTACTTATGTAATGATTTTGATTCGGCGCGTAAATTTTTATGGTCAGATACACTTCAATAACACAAACACCGTATAAACAGCACTAACCGGTTCACCCTGGTTCCCACACTCGGCATTTACAGAAAGGTGGCAAATATTACTTTAAAGAAGAAATCCGTGAAAAATTCCAGAACTGGAAGGATGCCAAGGACTACATCAAGGCTGGAATCAAGAACGTCAAGAGCAGAATCCTGGAATGGAAGGCCAGCCTAATGCGCGCTAAAGGACTTCGGTACTTGGACAAAGGAGAAAAGCTGTACGAGTACGCGCAAGATTTGTACACACCTCTTGACGGCTACTCCTTCGGCAAGGGCAAAGGAAAAGGCAAGGGCAAAGGCAAGGGGAAAGGAAACGAGGACGAAGGCTATGGTTACGCCCCCGGTGAGTGCAGTTCGTTTAGTTTATTTAATTAGATAGGTTACTGTCTGTCTCCAGACAGTGAAGGTTTCCAGCTCTTACTATTATTACATAACCTATAAAATATTATTATTAGTAGTACTGTTATTACCACTCTCACGAATCCTACAGCGTATAAAACCATTTTGCCGTGAAAGCGCCAAACTTCAAGAGGTTCCACAACTGTAAGGCATTTCAGAAATTCCTGTACGACTTTCAGATGACACATAAAAACTGTACTGAAGTAAGACAATTATAGGTAACGAAACGATTGGTCAATGTACCTAATTTATGCGTACAAGATGCAGTAATTTATTGTTAAAATAAGTTATCTGTCTAGTTTACGAGCTGTACCAGTAGTTACAAGCAACTGGTGCATCGTTCCAATGGGATAAAACTTCCTTCCCATCTGATGCTTTTATAGGGCTATTTTATTACTAAAGTTTAAGGGCATGTTCCATTGGACACCAAAACTAAGCTTTCGACGCTTAACTTGATCAAAACTTCAAGCAGGTGCGCGGGCTTCGTCCGGTTTAGGTGAGTTTCAGGAAATGACCCTCAATCGGCTACCCTTGAGCCTTCCAAAAACTCAACCTCACTGCATAAAATGAAGGTGTCGACAGACTCAACGTAAGCACGTTGCTCCTATAAATCAATCTACTTTTAATGGGCTTCATTTCAGAACTGTTGATATATGGTAAATTGCATACTGTACCTGGCATCTTTTGTGTTTTGAGAACAATAGAGGGGTAACAATTACAACATTATTACAAGTGACGCTTCTGTCCTGAAGTTTCGCACAAGTGAAGCTTGGAAGGTATAAGTTTGGCCCTCACTCGAACCCGCCCTGAATCACGGAGAAGAAATTGTATAACGGCCATCCTGCGGGGAGACTCGGAAGTTGCCGAGAGCTACGCCCCATAGATTAGGGTAGTTACCCGGAATGTAGAGCAGCACGGTGGGGGTTGGTCTATATATTTCTCTGTTCCAGCGCCTGCTCTCGCTCTCAGATATGATCACTATTGTAGGGAAACGCGCAAGTTATTTTGCCTCTTAAAGAAATCAAATGATTTTGTCGTTTACGTAGCGCTGATGAATGCGTTCATCGGCGTCATCATAGNGGGGTTGGTTTATATATTTCTCTGTTCCAGCGCCTGCTCTCGCTCTCAGATATGATCACTATTGTAGGGAAACGCGCAAGTTATTTTGCCTCTTAAAGAAATCAAATGATTTTGTCGTTTACGTAGCGCTGATGAATGCGGTCATCGGCGTCATCATAGAATCAGTATACAGGCAGCTACTGGAAAATTAACAAGGAATTATATTAGGGAAAAATGTTGCTCCTACAATTGTCAGTATATATAAATATATACTATTTTTTAATTTGCTAAGCTAAACTCTATTGCTGGTCTAGCACTTGTATGTTCCTTAAGCAGCGTAAGCGTCATGCGCAACTACTTAAATCTCTTAAATAATCTATCTATACATATATTTATGTATGCCAAGGTCATTATTCAAGTCAGCATTGAGTGGGTTTGTCATAAAACTCATTTTTTATATGATGAAATAATGTCACGTAAACTTTTTGAAGACAGCTGTTGTTCGAATGTTAACATATACAACATTAAATAGATTATCGTGTTTTTACAACGCCCATCATGCCTATGAATATTAAGAATCAATGTTTTATGATTCACTGCACTGACGCACGCAACCTGCCAGTAAACGGCTATCAATTGGTTTGGGAGACCCACACGTATAGTGTACGGGTCGTCTCCAGCCTTCGCTGCTCCGTCTATAAATATCAATACAGATAGCTAAAGCAGGGGTATACCACTGCCACTGACCAAGATTCGTGCAGTGGCTATATAAAGAAAGCTGCCACACGGTCCAGAAATGCGCTACCAATCGAGCCGTCAGTCTGCCTATAGAAAGTGAACATCCCATCTTCAATACCCGCCAGCCGGCAGCGGTCGCTCTTGGGTACGGGCCGGTGTGTTTACTCAGTTCTGGCTCACGACCTCTCACTTCCAAAAATGTGTGTGTGGTCTCTGTGGTTTGGTTTCTTCAACGAAAGTGAAGGTTTCTGCAGACAGCACAGTAGTGAGCGCGTGCCTGTCATAATCTTATAGTATCCAGCTTATGGCATTCTTATCAGCAACATTACTTGAGAGCTCAACCCTAATTTTTGAAATTCTCGACTAGCTCGGAAAAAGTGAAGGTTTCTACAGGCAGCACATATGCAGTAGTCTCTGGGTTCTTTACGCTGATACACGCCCCATGCAGGAGACGGAGTTCAGAGGAGCAGCGTTGTTCTCATTGACGATAAAACGCAAGGTTTTAGTTTCTAGGATAGCCAAAGGAAAGCGAAGGTTGACGCAATAGCAGGCGCGCGTCCTCCATAAGCTCGGCACATTCAGTATGAGACATTGTGACGAGTGGCATAGGGTGATGACAAAACGCAGGTTCTGGGGTTTGAAGATGGCCAAGAGAAAGGGAAAGCTTCCAGTAGAGCCACGTAGTGACGGACACGTAAACTGGCTGTGTTGAACCCTGCAGTGCCGTTTGCCTGCTCTATTTGAACGGAAATTGGGCGTTACATATATTCTACAATTGAACCACATTTTTTGGTAGTTGACGAGAAAATTTCTAGCTAATGACTGACGACTTCACTCTTTTCTACTGCAAATGTTGCTGACAGCCCATGTCGCTGCTGGGGCACCTCACAAGGCATGCAAATGCTGCGAGACGAGTTACTTGTCTATTATATCTATTGGCAGCAGATTTGTTTGTTCTACTACTACTACGAAAAAAAATAATAATAATAATTTGGCAATGAGTCATTTGACTTGGCTGTAAAAAAGAGTAGTGAAATAAAATTCCGCACAGCTTCAGCAGCTTCGCAACAAAGCAAATCTGACTAGAATGACGTATGCACATTAAATTACTGATAGGCTATATTTCAGCTCCAACAAATGGCCTGCCGCTTTACAGCAGAGGTTATGGATTGACTACTTCATAGATTATGTATTTTAACTAATTGATATGTTATATTTCAGCTCCAACATATGGCCTGCAACTTCACAGCAGAGGCTATGGATTAAGTAACTCATACATTAAGTTTTTACATTAAGTAATTTGCGTGTTACATTTCAGCTCCAACATACGGCCCGCCTCCCCCAAGTGAAGGCTATGGATACGGTCCTCCATCCAACGGATACGGAGCTCCTGTTGAAGAGGGTAAGAAAGGCAAAGATAAAGGCAAAGGCAAGGGCAAAGGAAAAGGTGGCGGCTACTACAGCGACTTATACGAAAGTTACAGAGAAAGCAGGGGCAAAGGAAAGGGTAAAGGCAAGGACAAATACAAAGGCAGTTACGCAGGGTACTATGATAATTACGGAGCTGGAAAGGGAAAGGGAAAGGGTAAAGGGAAAGGAAAAGGGATAGGAAAAGGAAAAGGATATTCAAAAGGGAAAGGTAAAGGAAAAGGTAAAGGAGGCAAAGGCAAAGGAAAGGGCAAAGGAGCCGATGACTATGCGTATGACGATGAGTATGTTGAAGAGTCCGAGGAATCCTACGGACCTCCCCCTACTGCGTACGGCCCGCCTAAGGAACCAGCTTCCTCTTATGGACCTCCTGAAGAGCCCAAAGAGTCTTATGGACCTCCTATGGAGTCTTATAGTCCTCCTAAGGGCAAGTACAAAGCTAAGGCTAAGGCTCCAAAAGCTAAAGGATACAAAGGCAAAGCCAAAGCGTCGAAAGCAAGCCATGGACCGCCTCCACCTTCTTATGCGATGCCGCCACCTCCATCTTACGGACCTCCTCCTGAAATGCCAAAAGCGTCCTACGGACCACCTAAAGCTCATATGGCGAGCTACGGACCTCCAAAAGCTCAGTATGGCGCTCCAGAACCCAGTGCCGAATACGGGCCACCAGTTGCCACTTACGGACATCCGGCAAGTGATGAAGACCATGGCGGCGAATATGCAGAACCTCCTGCTTACGGTGATGAGAGCGAAGAATACGGTCCGCCAAAGTCAGGCGATGTCGTTGTGGCTTCCATCGAAGGCTATGGATCGGCTTTGCGCCATTCTAGCGGTGGAGGCTACGGGGGTGGAGGCAATGGTCATGGAAATGGCGGTAAAAGCTACGGCAACGGAGGCCATAGCAATGGACATGGAGGCAGTAGTTACGGAAAGGGGGGTAACGGTCATGGAAACGGTGGCAATGGCTACAGCAAAGGCGCCCACGGCTATGGAAACGGCGGTGATGACTTCGGCAACGGAGGCCACAGTAATGGACATGGCGGTAGGAGTTACGGAGATGGCGGCCACGGGCACGGAAATGGCGGTAATGGCTACGGTAACGGAGGCCACAGCAACGGAAATGGCGGTAGTAGTTACGGAAATGGCGGCCACGGGAATGGCGGCAATGGTCAAGGCGGCTTTGGTGTCACGTATGTTGATGATGGCCACAACGGTGGAGGGCACTCGGAAGCTCACATACTGGAAGTAATTGATCATCCGGCACCGGCAGGCGAGACATCTTCATATGCTTCTTTGGCATCCAGGCGGCACTCTGTTTTTGTGCGAGGTGGGAGGTTTTCTCACGTTCTGGAAGCATTCCAGAGCTCTGGTCCTCAGTGGGTCAACTTAACCTTGTAGTGTTGGATACTAACCCGTTGGTGCCGACGCCTGCTTGTACATCGCCACCAGTCGAGTTTTCGATTACTTCCTGATAAAACATTGTTTGGATCATTTTATATATATAAAAACAGAACGATAGGTATCTCTTTCAATGTACATATCTCCGTAGCTGTAGGACTCACAAGAATGTTCTGTTCAGTGAAAAAAGCAGGTTATCTCTACATTAAAGTGGTTTCATTTAGAAAAAAGTAATATTTCTCTAAGACTAGACTGTACAAACTCCCACTGGACCTGATAACAGTCATAATTCGTGACGGTTTTGATACTTTTCACCCATTATATTAATTTAGGTACATTGGGATCCCCTGGATGGCCCATTTTCTGCTATTCTTTAAGCGATGTTTCTATTTTGGTCCCACCTGTCGTCTCACTTCTCTGCCACATCTTGTCTCTACCCCAAAAAATTGCATTGAAGCATATTTTCTTTCTCCAATTAAGTTGTGATCTTTTACCCTACCTCTGCCTCATCCTGCTGCTTCTAATATTTTCCGCAGCATTTTTTCTATAAAGAACGAATGTATATATAAGAAATCTATCTATCATCATCTTCATATTACAAAACATGCCTTATTTCCTCACAGTGGTTAATCCTTTGTAAATAGCGATCCTTCCTCTTTGGAACTCGCTCTGAACTCAATCAAAACACAAGACGAGAACTTCTTATTAAGATATAAAGTAAAAAATACTAATATTGAATGGGCATCAAGCCGATTTTTATGACGTTTTGAGACTTCGAGGGTCTTGTAACACAGTTAATAGAATAGAAAATGAACGCCTAGTAGATCAATTCGACTTGCGCTATACCTCATTTACTTAAATTTAACACGATTTTTTTTAAAGTGATGGCGTTGGATAATGGCTGACACAAGCAGATATTCATCATTTTGCCTCAGAAGAGAAGTTTCTCTCATTACGCACCAAAGGCACCTGCATATTCCTGATTTCGGACGCATCAGTTTAATGAGAGAAGCTGATATCAACAATGATTCATTTATTTGAAACAGCATTTAATTTATTACCTCCGCCAAGGAGGTTATGTTTTCGTCGTGTTTGTCTGTCTGTCTGTCTG
>LQNS02000210.1:14404976-14430326 GCA_001587735.2 Parhyale hawaiensis
GTTTGTTAACAGTATAACTCAAAAAGTTATGAACGGATCTTCAAAAAAATTGAACAAGCTGTTATTGATATAAAAAGGCACAAATGATCAGATTTTGGAGTTTATGCAAAGAAAATTAGGGTTTCAGAGCAAATTTGAATTTTTGCTACCGTTGGCTCACTTGGCGGAGGTATGCGCTCTCAGAGTGCTCTAGTTGTGAATACTGTCGTAGGCTCTCTTTGTAATTTCAAGTATAACAGCGTGTTTGCGTCGCTTGAAACATTTGTATGTTTTAGACACATGACAAAATCCTATAAACTACATCACTAACCCTTGAGCCATCAAAACTAGTCCACTACAGTTCTCTTTACTTTGAGTATATATAAATAACAAATCACATTATCAGCATCAATAACCCCTGAACCATCAAAACTAGTCCATCAGTTCTTTTAGTTTGAGTATATATAAAACATCTAACATAAACAGCATCAATAACCCTTCAGTCAACAAAACTAGTTTATCAATTTTCTTTAATTTGAGTATATGTATAAAATTCTGTATGGATAACAAATATATAAACATCATCAATAGCTCTTGAGCCATCAAAGCTAGACCATTAGTTCCCTTTACTTTGAATGTATATAAAAACAAATATAAATTGCATCACTAATCCCTTGAACCATGAAAACTATGCCATTAGCACTCTTTAGTTTGAATGTACTGTAGCCAATATGAATAAAAAAAGGTCATATAAACTGCAGCAGCAACCCTTAAGATGGATCGATTAAAATCGGGTGAACAGTTTATTTTAGTTTCAATTTATTTAATAAGCAAATCATATAAACACCAGCAGTAACCCTTGATCCATTAAAAATAGATGGTTATAGATACAGATTGTCACCCTATCCGACAGGGGTTGTTCCAGTGAAACAACATACGCCAGTCAAAGGAAAAAATTGGATGAAAAGTGCCATAATTTTTCTCAGTGGAACTCACAGGCGCCTCGCCTGTATGAGTATTAAGTATTTATGATAATTAGTTGGTAAAAAGTGACATATGTACCATTTGGCATCAATCTGACCTGGACACGCGCGTGTTTTCTAGAGTGAATTGACTCGCGTTGAATACAGTTAACTATTACTTCATCTGAACCATCACGTATGCTTTACAAACGGACGGTAGAAATGGCAATATTAAGCCCAGAAGCTATTCATTCATCCTAACAAGTGTAAAAAATTTGCTTACATCGGCATGCAGCTTAAGAAATGTAAATATAAAAATTTCAGCTGGTAAACTGAAGCTGTGAATATAATTTTTTTTTTTGTACAATACCTAATCGGAGATTAATAATAACAGAATATTAATGGTACTTTTTGGACAATACTGATTATATATGGAAATATCGTGAGCATATGCATGAAAAATTTCTTTAAATATATTCAGAAATTATAGAGCAAAATATAGTAATTATAATGATGATTTGGCTTATATTGATAGCATCATTAAGATAATTGTCATTGAGCATTTGCAATCACCAGTCGTAATAGCAATTTTGATATTCATATTGTAACTGAAGGAAGAAAGGTTAACTCACTGATTAAAAACATGGAAACAAAACAGCCGAAGCGCCTGTAGTTAGACGCCGCGACCGCCGACGACCGACGATCTACAGCTTCCGACCCACAAGATATGGCGAGTCCCACGCCAGGAGGGTGCGACGGGAGGGTAAGGATCGCTGTCCACCTACTCAGCGTAGTCTTGTGTGTTCATCAAATGCTGTAGTACAATAATGTAGTTATAATTTTAAAAGGTAATACATTAAATAAATAATAAGTTGAATGTAATGAATATGTATTCCACTTACGTTATTATATGTATAGTAATTGACAATTTTTTGGGTGGTTGCTTGTCCTCGCCGTCCCCTTTCAATATGAAACATTTAAAATTTATTTGTTCAACGCCAGAGAAGCCGATATTGTGCCAAATTTAAAATACAAGCAATGAAAATGTCTGGAGTACTTCTTAGTGGTAGCATGTAGACCGAACTTCACCCCTATCCACAACAAAGCTTAATACGCTCTGCGGCCGCGTATACGCAAGTAGATTGGAAATTTTCGTAGTGAAGTTAAAATCAAAGGTATTTATTGGATTAAAACCATGAAAAACAACAAAGAAAAAGGGGTTTCGTTGAGGCAACTATGTTGTGCTGTAACTTCTTGACGGCTCAGGCCACTAGTACATAATAATTCTATTAATTATACATATTACAGCTTACTTCTACGAGAATAATTATGCATCAGAACTCACCTCGGTCTCTTGCGGTCACATTGAGATGCGTCGGCAGAAGTATTGGACGCTAGCATGTCATGGGTACAATACTGCTACAACTATAAAACTACTGTTGCTGCTACCATGCATTTCCGGGTTAAGAAATGTACTTGTGAATATACAACTGTAACTTCAAGAAACCTTTTTTGTAGTTGCGTATAAGATTAAGATGGTACTCAGTTTTGGTTTGCTGTAGTGACTACCAAACTACTCAAATATCCATTCAGCCGAAAGTTGGCCCTGATAAAAGCCGCTGCATGGAGAAACCTAGTTTTAGCTGTTGCAAGTCCTGTACCTTATTTCACCTTTTCTAAATTAGCCAGCTGTCTTTTCGCTGTTGAAGCGACACATTTAACCGATCACTGGGATAATTAAGAAATTGCATTGAGAAATATATTAATATTATGTTTCACAGATAGATGCGTTTACAGTTCCCTTTAGTTTAATTTTCTTCAGTTTCTGGTTGCGCGTTTAGTGTAAACCAATGAGCGATATTAAACTGCAATTGCGCATACTGCAGCATGCATTTAAATATATATACTGCTGTATCTATCACAAATATTGATTTTTATCTGTACGCCTATTCACAGTCCTGCAATACTTGCAGTTCAATGATGCTGAAGGCAACATAGGAAGAAAATTTGCCCTGTTTCGATGCAATCTAAAGGAAATTCCCATTCATTTCCTTCAATGTTCTTTGAATGAATGCAGTTGCGTGGCTATTATATGTTTTATATTTGCTTCAACCGATAGCGACGGAACGAAGCTTCATTTTCTTTTAGAAGTATCATTGCTGTGAATCAGTTCTTTATTGTGGATTACGTATAGGGACGTTGAACGGTTTACTGGGCAGTGTATCTGTCGAAAAATCGATTTTTCCCTTCGAATGATCGTTTTCGGTCATGTTATCCCTTAATTCTCTAGCGATGTGTAGTTTAACAAATAATTCCGCTTTAGGTATACATTTCTAAACTTGACGTAAAAATAGCATTATGGAAAACAGGAGTTATAGGTCTTGCACTGCCCCTTCCAACTTGACTAATTTGTTTTCAAATTTGCAGTGGGGAGCTCGTACGCGGCCGTGCCTTCAGGACCAATAGCCATCGCCTACACCGGCCAGCATACTCCAGCTCAGTTCAACACGGTGCCCACCCGAGTTGGTGTGCCCTTCGCCATCTTTAGGGGTAAGCCTGAAAGTGTGAAAGGTGTCGTCAACCTCGCATCACCCGACCACGATGCTTTTGGTTTACATAGCGGGCCGTCTTCTTACTCATCGACCATAGGAGGATCCAATTTTGATGTGACCTATTCTTCGTCAGGAGGAGTGGGTGGTGTCGCAATAGACGTGCCAAAACAGTACTCAGGCGGCGTGGGAAATAACGTTGACAGTTTTTCTTCAGCTTATGGTATACCTGATCAGTCACTTGGTTTTCCAACGCCAAAACCAGCAGATGTTATTCACGGGGGTGGTCATGAAGACTCAAAGTATAAAATATCAGCGTACGCCGCTGGACCCTCTACTCAGAGTAAAGCAAATGTAGGCACTCTCACGTTCAGTCCAGGTGTTCATAATTTCCCTGACTTTTCTGATCATCATGTTACTTACGGTGACGCAAGTCATAACTTTGCCGTGTCAGAGTCGACGTCATCTTACGCAAGCCTGAAGCCCCAAACAGCAGCATCGGGACATGGTGTACCTTTAAGATTAACCACTAACGACCACCATTCGAGTGCTCTCCCAGCGCCACTTGCTGTTAAGGTGATACCTGCCAGCATAATCCTGCCAGCGAGCGAATTTTCCACCCAATCATCTTCGTCGTATTCGTCCCATAATGTCATCCCAGATGCCACGTTATCCAAGGGTAAACATCCTCCTGTTGACAGTAGTTTTTATGGCCGTCCAACGTATGGTACGCCGCAGTATAGACCACCTTCTAGACCCTATCAAAAGGGTGGTATCTTTCCTTCTTGGTGGTCAAAGAAGCCGTCTTGGAAATCTATGTTTTCCAAAGGTGGTGGTAACGGACTCTTCAACTCTTTTAGATATAGAGACAGAGTTCCCTCTTATAGTAGCAATAATAATATGTACAGGCTACCTCAAATGACTTCTCACTTGTATCCAACTGTCGCTCCGTCTACTGTTCAGTTCGCACCACCTAGTCCGCATTTTAGTGGAGACATCCGTACGTCACCAAAACTACCTAAGCCACAAACTCATCAGTCTCGACCTCACTTCGACTACTTTACTCTTTCTACAAATCCGTCTAGCTTCATGGAGCCTATATCAGTCACAGTGACTCCTTATGACTCGAATAATAGACCTACCTCTGCTGTTATGTCTTTTAGCCTTTCAGAAAAAAACATTTCTCCTCCAAAACAGTCACATCACGTGCTTCCCTCTGCCACTCCAACTTCTTCGGTCTTTCGTGAAATTAGATTTCCAGACAACAAAGTGGAAAATAACCGTGATGCCAAAAATATTCGATTCAACGCCTTTTCAGGATTCTCACAAGTTGTTAATATTGGAAGTCCTCCTGTGGTTTCATATGAGAGCAGTAGACCGCAGTATGGTAAATCTCTTGAAGGAAATAGCGTAGTGAGTGGGTATGGTCAACCAAGACCTGATAGTATGATATCCCAGAGCACCAAAGTGCATAGCGGAAATTGCATGGAGAATGTAATCGGCCAACCAAGACCTAACATGCGCAGACCTCAAAATCCCCATACTTCCAACGGAGACCGCTTGGAGACTGAGTACGGTCAACCAAGACTTGAAAGTATGATACTTCAGAATACCAAAGTTCCTAAAGAACATCGCTTGGAGAACATGATCGGTCAAACAAGACCTCGTATAGAGAGGCCTCAAAATACCCGTGTTTTTAACGGAGACCGTTTGGAGAATGCGTATGGTCAACCAAGACCATACACCATTTTCAGTGACGATGAACTAGCCGAGCTTAGAAGTAACTCTTCAGCCCTGAAAACAAACAATGCATTCGATCTATTCAATGCAAAGGCGGTCCATAACCCCAACAGTGGAAAGCAAATGACCCCTGGTTTTTTAACGACCGATATGTCTGCCGGGCTGATTGATGTCAGACCAAAAGGAACGCCTCCCCCTCAGCGCTTCACGTTGAGTCCTGGCAGAAAGACTGCAATTCCGTGGTCCAGTTACTCATCTTACGAACGCCCGCGCGATTCCAAGCCTTTGAGCGTATCTTCGCATGAAAACACCTATTTGCATGAACCTTTGATTAACTTAAGGAATAGCCTTAGAATTAACGATTTAAATAAATTGGGTAGTATTCGGTATAGTGGGAACAGAAACGTAGCTGGGTTGCATGCGGGTTTAACACTAAACGATGGTTGGGTAGTTAGCGACACTTCCTCGGGTATATTTGCGAGAATGCCAAGAAGAAAAGATGACAAAATCAGACCTGAGATAAAAAGAGAATTTCTAGCCAAAATAGATTCAAGTGGTGAGGCTCTATCTGAAGAGCGAGTAGACTTACAATTGCGTCATGATGGAATGAGAGATCCCTTCTATCTTCAGAGCCCTCATTTTGACTGGCTTACGAGTTCTCAGCTCAAACCTGATGATCGAAAAATAATCAAGAAAGATCATCAGTTAATTCCATTGAGTAACATACCTATGAAGCTTACCGCACCGGCCCCGAGAGATCACCAGGCTCGAGCGAAAGTTTTAAACGTGATAGAAGCGCCAGATTTGTCGAGCTTCTCGCCAGGCCATACCATCCACTCTCCAGTGGGGAACATATTAAGTAGCGAGGTCATAGAATCATCGAAACCCCCGCCAGAGATTATTAAACTGAAGTCCATCAGTATACCATCATTTATTGCCGAAACTAACATATCGGAGTCCTCAGTTGAGCAAGATAAATTGCGATACGGAACAGATCTCGTACACGAGTCCAGTGAGCTGTTCCAGCGAAAAGATGTCAGTTTCCATGGCGGCGACCAGCCCAAAGCAGCGCACCTGAAGGACGGGGATGCTTTTGAAGACGACGTACTGAAGAGCGTCTCATCTATTTTAAGCACTAATTATACGTCAGGGGAGTCCAGTGGCGAAAATAAAACGTCTGGAGTGAGGGAGGGCAAGGCACTAGACAGCGACTCGGCAGAAAGCAACCTTGCAACTTCAGTTCTTTATTTCCCGACGGAGCCAACAGATTTTCTGAACATCACAAGCTTATTCGATCGAATTCACTTGGATAATTTACCTGCACTGTAATAAAAGTGCGTTGTTTATACATCTGCTCTGACTGGCAAACTAGTGAAAGTTTATATTTACGTTTGAGCTTGTACCAAGCTCAGCATTACTGTAATGTGTTTGTATCGTATGTACATAGGTGCTGTGACTGAACTTTAGCATTAAACTTGCCACGAAAACTCAAAGTTATTAAATATCAAGGTATTAGCCGTCGATCTCACTGTCATGGACAATTTGTTTCCTCTCTGCTTCATCGTAAGGGCTTTAATTGAAAGTTGACTTTTCTGAATTCTTTACCTAAAGGGTAACTTGAACAGAAGGTCAAATTAGTAGTATTTCTACGAGTGGCAAAGTAATGCATATGGTGACTCATATAAATTGCTTCAACGGATGTTATACACAGTATTACTATAGTGCTATCTAATAGAGTCACTAACTTGTAGACGGCATCTCAAGAGCGCCGTCGCTAATATAAGGGCTAGTTTATTTTACATAGCACAATGGTGACGAGGGCATAGCAAGTCCATAAGGTCCATTAAAAACTATGGTGTCTAATATGAGGTAGTGTCACATATCAATCCAATTCTATTGGGAAAAATTGAGAGAATAAATATGTTCATTGAGATGCTTGCTATCTGGTCGATTCAGCAATATTGCATGATATTAATCATAATACTTGTTCCCTATGAAACGACTCCGTATCCTTTGTCTCTTCTTAGCTTCCTATACATTATAGGAACAGTGGCAGGCAGCCAGTGCTAAGCTGCCTCAACTGCTGCAGTATCTATTCCTTTTCTTCACATAATTGCATAGGAATATGAGTAAATTTGGTTGACTATTATGTCGATGAACCACTTATTCCCTGCCAAACCTCCTTTTTAATTACGTCGCCACAACCTTCACGTCAGTTTCCGAAATTTCAAAAATACCCTGTCAGTGTCACACGTTTCAAGAACACCCACATCTAGGCCGAGCTCGGCACTTGTGGCCACCTTCTGCCACTTGCGTCACAGCCACGTGAGCAAAATCTGCCGAAGGTTTGCCAATTTTATTAAATTTGTGACTAGATTATAAACTAAACTGAGCATTTTTATTAATTGAAACGCCTGAAATCACAAAGATATAGAAACTTCATCAGTACCACGTGAAAATCTTCAAAGCAGTTGCAGCGGCTAAAATTTCAGTGATTTCATTTCATTTTATTGTGTAAAATGTGCAAGATGAAGTCTTCGTATTTATAAAACGTAATATTTGGCACCTGTGTAACATACAGTGCTTGTGTCATTTGTGCGTAATTGACTATACAAACCTATTGTTTATCCGCATGACTTCTTACATGTTTCTGTCCATTATTTCATATATGACATTTTTGAAACGACGTGGTTCATTGCCTTTTACTGCTGCAGTTGTGTCCTTAAATTTAGCGACATAATTTCATTGAATGTATCTAACGCTTTGTTATCTTGGACCTCTGTCGTACCCCCGGACGTGACTGCAACGCTGCATGCTTTCCGGTCCTCTCTCCGAGGCTGTTAGGTTGATCGCCATAGGTAAACGCAATTGTATAAATGATTATCAGTTGAGCGCACGCACACTCATCGTTCGTTAGTGCTTTTACTGTTGGATTTTGCACTG
Organism: Parhyale hawaiensis; assembly: GCA_001587735.2. NCBI lineage: Eukaryota > Metazoa > Arthropoda > Malacostraca > Amphipoda > Hyalidae > Parhyale > Parhyale hawaiensis. The sequence continues at coordinate 14,413,150 of LQNS02000210.1, forward strand.
TTACTTGCGCACTCTAAGGAAAATAGTAATGTCTCCAAGTGTTGGATGTGTGGAACTACGTCCACCAGTTCACCATCGAAAGGGTAGTCGATATTGTACATATATCTGTTTGAGTATATGATGCTTGAGTTACATGTGAGGATACTTTTAACATATATGGGCGCTGTCTAGTATCACAGTGACCTGGTGAAGTACGTACCCTCAGAAATAAAAGAAGTACCAGTGATGGACGTTAAAACATTAAATACATTGAAATATTGCCCATTACTGGGAGCTTCTATTTAGCCAAACCCTTTCAAATTATGGATTGAAAATGGCCAAAGAGAAATGTTATCGATCGTAATGAAATAATACGTTATAAATCTTAGTTTGTTTAAGAGCTTTATGTGACCAGAGGTTAGACAGTTGCTTCACCAGCAGAAAAATTAATATGTGACACTTTATCCAATTTGAATAGAACGAACTTTTGAGTGGCATGCAATTGTTTATTACATAAACAAGTAATTACGATATTTTTTAGTACACTGTGTTGCGAAAAGTTTCATTGCACTGATTCAGTTTCAATACACGTATTTCTAAAATTTCAGTGCACGCGTTCATTCCTTGTAGCAACCTTAGCAAGGACTCGCGTGTCATCTTCAAGTAAAATAAACTAGAGCTCTCGTGGAATACTCCATCACTCTAATCCATTTCATGCATTGAGCCTCGAACAGACACTGCTCGCAGAGCGCGGAAACACAAATAAAGTCCCATAGTGTCACCAATTTATCATCGCTTTCGCTTCACTTCAGCGACCGTAATTTTGTTAGATGTTTCTATACTAACAAGAGCTTGTCCAGCGAGAGGCATAAACTGAAATAAAAAAAAACACACGAACAAATTAATAGCCTTAACAGAGTGTTTGACCCTCCGGTGTTAGTTTCCAGGGCGGCGAAACATTCTGTCAGCGATATCTTGGCCCGGTATTTGTCATACTGACATTCACTGCGCATCTTGAAATATATTTTAACATATAATTAATTATTTGTTTGTGACATGTGACTAGCATCAGACCATGGCGGGTAATGGGTCTCACTCTTCTCTTATATAATGAACAATATTTAGTTTCAGTCCTCTTCCTTTAACTTCTAGTGAACTCATTGTGATACTAATGCTGTATCTATTGTACAGTCGCAACTTGCTCGGTTTCTTTCTCTGACAGTACCGTAGTAACTTTACTTTTCAATTTAATAATTTTAAGACTTACGCATCACTTTCCAATCGGAAGTTATTAGGCGTTTATCGGCTGCCTACTAGTAAATACTGAACGGTATAGCTAAGACGACATCGGATAAATGCTTATACTGTATATTTCCGGTTGAATTATTTAGTAGCAACTCGTGGGCGCATTGCACAGTTCCACACCAAAATATCTTATGTATTTCACTCTCTCAACTAATCAGAACCGTGCTGTCTAGCCCCAGGGTAATTATGCCAGAGCGGAGATGGACCCATATTCTGATAGATGTATGAAGCCAATAGCGATCTATTAGAAACTAGAGCCCTCCGAGAGCGCATACCTCCGCCAAGCAAGGCAACAGTTACAAAAAGTTCAAACTGGTTCTGGGATGATGATTTTCTTTGTTTCAACACCAAAATCTAACCATCTGTGCCCTTCAACAGTGTTAACAGCTTCAGTAATCTTTTTGAAGATCCGTTCATAATTTTTACCTCCGCCAATGAGGTTATGTTTTCGTCGGGTTTGTCTCTCTGTCTTTCTGTTACTAAGATAACTCAAAAAGTTATGGACGGATTTTGACGAAATTTACATGGATTGTTAGGCATGTTAGGAGAAACAGATGATTTACTTTTGGTGAAAATCCGTTCATCCGTTTGTTTGTTTGCCTAATTTTTCTCAAAACCATAACTCAAAAAGTTATAAACGGATTTTTATAAAATTTACATGAGTTGTAAGGTATATTACAAAAAGTTAATGACCAAATTTTTGTGATGATCTGTTTTTTCGTTCGTATGTTTGATGGTGTGTTTGATTTTATGTTTGTTAGCGCAATAACTCAAAAGTTTGAGTGAATTTTTATGAAACTCGCAGGAATTCTTTGTAATGTTAAGAGACATGAATGATTAAATATTGGTGCAGATCGGTTGATTTGTTTCTGTTTGAGTTGTGTTTGTCATAATGTTTGTTACGCAATAACTCAAAAAATTTTGAATGGATCTTTATGAAATTTACAGGAGTTGTTAATAATGTTAAAAGGCAAAAATGGTTACATTTTAGTGCAGATCGGTTACGCAATAAGTCAAACAGTTTTGAATCGATCTTTATAAAATTTTAAGGAGTTGTTAGCAATGTTAAAAGATATAAATGCTTTAATTTTGGTGCAGAGTGGCTGGCTGGTTTGTATGTTTGACATATATTTGTCAAAATGTTTGGTAGCAGCATAACTCAAACAGTTACGAAAGGATCTTGAAAAAAATTGCAGAAACTGTTGATACTAGTAGAAGGCACAAATAATGAGATTTTGTAGTTGATGCAAAGGAAATCATGGTTTCAGAGCCAATTTTAATTTTTCGTTACTGTTACCTTACTTGGCGGAGGTATGCGCTTTCAGAGTGCTCTATAGCTATAGTTTGAGTTTCGCTGCTCACAAACATTCTGACTAACTTTAGTCAAATTTACAAACGGGGACCAATTTATCATTACCAAAATTTATTCGTTTATGTCTTTTAACATTACTAACCACTCCTATAAGTTTCATAAAGATCCATTCATAATTGTTTGTGTTATTGTGCTAACAAGCATAAAATTAAAACAGTAACAAAGAAACAAACAGATCATTGCAAAAATTCGGCCATTTACTCTTCGTGATTTACCTAACAACTCGTGCAAATTTCAGAAAATCCGTCCATACTGTTTTGAGTTATGGCATTGAGAAAAATGAGGCAGACAAACACACAAACGGATGAACGGAGCTTCACAAAAAGTTAATCATCTGTTCCTCCTAACATACCAAACAATCCCTGTAAATTTCGTCAAAAATCTCTCCATAACTTTTTCAGTTATCTTGCTGACAAACAGACAGACACAATAACAGACAAACACACAGACAGATAAACCCGATAAAACATAACCTCCTTGGCGGAGGCAAAGACGATTACATCTGATACTGTCAGGTACATGTTCGGTAGGGTACGATAAGAGTGAAATTGTATTTTGGGGTAATCACTTCGAAAAGGTCGGGAGGCACTTGAGTAGAAGATGGTTTCTCTCATAACTGTACTGAAGTGTCAGGCGACATCCTCTATGCAAATAGCCTGATATGGCAGCGTACAGTAGCATAAATATAGTGCCGAGGTTAGCTTTCTTGAACTTGTGGCGCTGTTTATGCCAAAGGCGACACTACAGTAATAATCTCAAGCACTGCTTATGAGTGCTCGATGCACCGAGTAAGTCTGTAGCCAAAATAATCCTGGAAAGTGTTTCGAGCTGAATGATGCGCAAGTTGAACGTCCCCTCATAAGTTGAGCCTGCGATTGCCTAGTGTGGCCCCTGCATTAGGAACACCAGCTTTTTTCCCTACAGTTTAGCTTATCGTAAATATATTAAAGGAGCCATCGATTGGATTCATTACATCAAGATAAGTTAATCTCAATAGCTATTAACTTGTCCGATATTTCATCCGCGAGCGTTAGTTTCCCTATATTGGATCGAGTGTTAGGCGTCAAGCCCAGACTGACTAACCTTGAGACGGTCTTAAGCTTAATCCCATGGAGAGTTTATCCTGCGAAGAAGGCTTGATTTTAAAGCTGGTCCAAAGGGACCTAATTGCTTTAGGATTATCGCCTAAAACTCGATCCAAAGGAACGAAACTTTCGTTCGCGGCTCAAGGTCCTGACGAGTTGAAGCAAATGAGATCAGCTTATGCCTAAGGAACTGCCCCAGTCAGTGAAGCTTCGACTTCAGATTTATCCCTTGCTCTACTTTTGCTCATTGTAGAAAACGAGTCAATAATGTAGAAAACGATTCCTGAGCTTTTCTGGAGGTAATATTTTTTGAATGTACCCCATTGTCTGGGATTTATTGCGTGTTTCCAGGGTAGAAAGCAAAACTGAAATGAACAATTCCCGTTTCCCCGAAAGTAACTGCATATTTACCTCATTTTACCATCTGTGGATAAATGGTTATGTTCTTGATTATTTTTGCGGATGTTTTCTTGTTGAATCAATGATCAAGCGAGTGAAATGAAAAAAATATCAGTTAATCGAGAAATCGTAGCTAAAACATCTTGTGTTTTCCCCTTAAAGTATAGGCAGGGGCATACGGGTATGCTTGTACATAACTATAGAGTTCTATAGCTAGGTATAGTGTTTTGCTGTACATATATGCTTTATGAGTGTGTTGTTTATGATTTAAGATGAATGCACTGCTTTATTACACTAAAGGTAATTGAGTTAAATAGTTTACTATTTACATTTAATTCCTCGTGTCGTTGTATAATGCCTATATGAAGCGTAGAGACCAGTTGCACTATGATGCTGATTGCTAGTTAAAATTAAATAATTAATTCAATTTATTATTTTCCATAGTTACCATCACTGATTTACTTAAAAGTCTTTTAAACAAAACTCTTCCATTAAATAGAGACAGATTGTGAAATACAATAACGAGCGATAACTCATTCTTTAATTAAAAAAAAAAACTCCTATCCTGCTCTATTTAAAATGCTAATTTTCTTGATTTACATCTTAGTCAGTTCTGCTGGACTATTTCACTTGGACGCTTTAACAACCATTTCTGTACAGCAGATGCGGTACAGTTTAACTAGTTGTTGCATAGCTGAGCTAAACATCACTTGTCTCAGTCACTTGCCCTATTCGTATTGTGTATAAATGTGTGCAGTAGACACGACAGAATTAAAATGTGTACGTCTTACAGCATCAAAATGAGCCTAGATTTTCATATTAATATATTCTTGATTTAGCCACTGCTAAGGGAACTCATTTGAAATAAGTACCTTAAGAAAGAGTTAACTTTCGTCTCTTTATGCTGTGAATTAAAACTATTCGACTGAATATTTAATTAATGTTATTTCCTTTGTGAGAAACTACGCAAAATACTAAAGCTGAGATTTCTATTCATGCATGTATGCCAATATCATTCATAACTAATTCAGTTAATTTTTAAAGACTAGCATGTAGCAAGTAACTGTTGTATAATATTTGGGCCTGTATAATAGCTATGTCTTCCAGAATTAATTTCCAGCTTCTAATAGAATAATCTATTTCCACAGGCGGCTAGAGACGATAGGAAGGATGTCGTCCACCGCAGCACCTCTTCTAATCTCATATGGCGTCCGTCGAATGATAAACTTCGAGGAATGGCCACGACACTTCCGTTGTTAGAAAGTCTAAAATTCTTCCTCCGATTTTAGGTCTAAACGCAAGTCTTGAAATGTTCGAAATCGTCAGTTCGCTCGTGCGATGTTAGATTTTATGAATGTTTTCGAAGCGAGTGTCTGTCGATTTGTGTCTTTCTGAAATAAAAACTTGTCAACTTAATCCTGCGTATAAAGTTCAGCAATTTTTAAAAGAAAAATATTTTCTCCTAAATGACTGTATTAATTGATACTCAACGCTTGTGTACATGTTGGGAGATGGTGCGTCTATCAGCATGATTCATTTAAATTTTCCACAATAGTCTTCAGAATTATTGCCAGTTGATAGAGAGAACCTTAAAAAAATTTCGAATGAGTATCCTTTGTATAAACATTTCACTTTTGGTGAAACTGCATCAAGTGCTAGTTTTATAAAGAGAGGGGCAATGCGATATCAGTGGAAATTCGTGCAAGAACTTAATAACGCATCAATTTGGTGCAATTAATTGCATTGTAGTGATGAGATGGGCTCCAGCTTCGCTCCCTCTAAATGTTAGAACGCCGGCCACTTTTAATATGTATGAAATAATTTGTAACTTCTGCAAGGTATCGAGGTTGCCACTTCAAATTGTGCATAGATTTTTATTCTCTTCACATGCTTCGAGTACAAGCCAGTTCTACTGCGGTTAAATTTTACTCAAACTATCTATAGTGTCTGTACTGTTGTTCGTGAGCATTATATAATTAGATATTAATTTTTAGAAAGACTTGTTAGTTCTTCCGAAGAACTTCGTTTGTCTGCACTTCGTGATTAATTCGAGTGCCGCTGAGTTAAAAGTTTCGCATAAATAGGTCTGCCACTATAGTAACTCCACTGCTTTAATTATGCTAACTTTAATCCCTGTTAACGTTTCAGACTTTGAACATGTCAAAGTGAATGCTATGACCGGTTCAGTATGAAAACACTCTTATCTTTAGTTATTATCTGCAAACCTGTGTTGCAAGTAGCTAAAATGGTCATATGAGCGACATACGGCAATTTTACAGAGTTAACAAAATCTGAATTTTACTACCATGGCATATTTTTATAAAAAGTTTTATGTTTTTATTAGTGTTTCTGGATACGCAGTATTCTGTTGACATAGGGAGAAAATAAAGTTCTAAATTTAAAGATGAATGCCCTATGTTAGTACTGTTACATTTTGCGAAAGTGGCAGCTACATTATTAATTTTGTCGTTCACGCATGTATCGTTGAAAATTCAGAGCAGTCGTTAGGCGAAGGATCGATTGTATTGTGAAGATTGGGCAGACGCTCTCCCAAGGCGACTTTAGATGTGAAATATTTGTTTTTAAGACCTGCATATAGTATACCTTGAGTATCATGTACTAGGATTCGGTCCTTAACCGAATACATATATTCAAAGAATTGTCAATGTTAAATGAAAAGTATTACAGCCAGTACATTTTGCTCCTCGTACAAAAAAGTAAAAGATTTAGAGATGCTCATTGTCATACAGTACTCATAAGTGAGTATCAAACGAATCAACCCGGCGGTAATATTTGTGTACATAGATACTTTAGGTACTTTAAGCTACTTTAGTATTATGTGTGTACGGTGCGTCTATTGTTTTCTGTTTATTTTGAATTTTAATTAATTTCTTATGTGTCTGTTTCACACAACGATGAGCCCATTAGTCAAGTACAAAATATTAAAACAAAAATTTACTCATAATTTTCGAGTCTACCTTATGACCCCTTGGTTTGTAATTATCTAACGTCATGGGTTTAAAAAAAAGTAGGTACATCAAGAACGTGGCGACTCAACATCAGCTGCCCTGTACCTAGTGACGCAGGGATTTTACAAAAAGCGTATGCTGCAGCTAGAACCCATGTCTAGGGAACGTTCTTTCGACAAAGGTGCGTCACCCGTTGTGGAGTGACTGAAAACTAACCCCATTGCCCAATATATACAGCGACGATTGACTGAATGCATACTGTAAGGTATCAGGTCTGACGAACAGAACGTAGCGGTGGATTCACCGTCTCAAACTACAGAAAATGTGGCAGAGGTTCAGTATCTCGGAAGCTGTGGCCACTTCAGCCAATTGTGACATGCGAGCTCCTTTTGTAAATCAATGCAAGGAAATTTTAGCAACTCACACTTACTTGTAATGAGCCAAATTTTAGCTTTTCATATAACACAATACACCAGAGCGCGTTGAAATAAATTTCAAGAGCTTTCTAAACTTGGTCGCGTTTAAAAAAAGTGCAACGTTGCTACAGATCGCGCCGGTGAAATCAAACTGGCAGCGAATTTTGTGTAGTCTAATATTTGACGGTGTAATTGTTACCGGCAAAGAGGAGCCTTAATAAAATAAATGACAGAGTATATTAAAAGATCCAGTGAAAATACATTTATACTTGCTTGATTAGGCTGGTGCAATTCTTATTTTAATAATACGTTTCCCTTTCTTTAAATATTGACAAGCTGTATAATGTTGATTTGAGAAGAACTTTCAGTTACTATACTCTGCTACAAGATGCATTCCGCACTTCAGGAATTATAATTCTAATTAAATCTACGCTCATAACCTCGACATAGGAAGCATTTACAGTAATATTATTAAGGTTCTATGCAATTTGTTCTTAACTGGTTGTTTGTTTGTGTGTCTCGTGCTGTCATTTGGTGGTGCGTTCTGTACGTGAAATAAATGGAACTGTTAAACTGCATTTTTCTTTACACTTTTCATTTATTTTTATTTCCTTTTTCATTTTTGTTCACCGATCCAAAATGCAATGTGATTTTATGAGAACTGGTACAGATGAGCCGAGGCCTATATGGAAAACTGGAAAACAATGGATAATCGCCTGAAATTTCGATTGCGAGTGAGATAAGAACCATTGGGTCATGTGAGACTTCGGACAATCTTCAATATAATAAAGACCGTTGTGTATTTACCTGTTTGTTTATCCATTTTCTGTCACACTTTAACAAAACAGATAGGCGGAAATTAGCTCAGGCTGGAGGCTCTGGTCGTCCTCTCAAGCTCCATTGAAAACTGATTGGTAGAAAATAGGCCGAGTTGCAGAAGACGGCAAACGTATCTTAATCAGGGACAGTTGAAATTCAAAAATGAAGATATCGCAGGCTTAGTCTGATTCGTGCAAGTATTACCTTCTCCATACATCGAATCTATGGCAAAGTATCGGGCAGTCTCAAGTCTAAATGCACTTCTTGCATTGCCGAAGTTGAAATCGCAGCACTGAATACTGTATATCCCACGATGATTTCATTGCATCAGCTATTCTTCCAACTTCGATGCAATTGTCGACGAAACATCTTTCAATAGCAAAAACAAAACTATAGGACTAATATGACACACTAGGGTATTTATGATACCAAATCGAATAAATTCTTTTCAGTGTTGCTGGACTGACGGCAAAAGTAATGAATTATTATCATGTCAGAAATTAAGAGTCTTGATGCACAGTAATTAGGGTAATTAGAATGCCGTGAACCCACATCTGGATGATCTATAAAATTGGCAATTGTATGAATTAAAACATTGTTAATGACGAAGGGTCAACACAAATTATTCACTGTCATTATATGACAGCGTGGGCACACTAGTTTCAATAAATTATTCACTTGCGCTGACAGGATTACTGAACGTGTAGGAAATAAATATTTACCAAAATTAGGTGTCTGCTCACCTCTGCAATTTTCACGAAGACAAACAGCGTCATGATGCAAAAGTAGTCTCGGATTTGGGCTGCACGATCGAGCCCGTTAGGCTTGACTTGTCTGGCATTTCAGGCAGGAACGTTGACCACGTTACTTTGAATCGTCGTGCAGGTGTTGAAAGCAACCAAAGCACGTGTGAGACGGCTGGAAGCTTCATTTTACACACGGAGCAAAACTGCATGAGCTTCCGGGAGCGTCCAGGCAAATCGATGCAGGTGAAAGAACAGAGCTCGTCCCAGTTGGACGAAACCGGCACACCAGCTGTTTGCAGTTCGGGACGAGTCACGTTAAGTGCGCTGAGCTTAGCCCAACTTTCCCAAGCCAGTCGCTTGAACCTTAGCTATTGCACTCTCACAATCCTACTCAATCCATGAAACGGAAGTGACCAGGTCTTGGAGGGCGGAGTTGAGCTTGAATTGAAAGAATTTCTCATGAGATAATTTTGATTTTAATTCTTCTTCAAGAAGCTTACGCTGAAAGTCTCGGTACAATGAAGTTGATCGAATCTGTTGATTGTACAGTCGAAAGTTGATGAATTTTGGATCTAAGTTATTATTGAGACAACTCTTCAATAATATGATGTCGCTTTGGGTTTCCCGTAGTTTCAAGTCGAATTTCTCACACTTTCGGAAAAGAATTAGCCCTTGTTGGCCATAACGTTCGTTAATTACTTCAACAATTGATTTTCCTGCTGCAAAGCGAGTTTTAACGATGAAAATCAGAACGAGGGCTATAATGAAGAACATCATTTCAGTTGGCAAGCTTTCCATTTCATCCAAAAGCATCTTCAGGCAACGAAATTAGGAATGAATGAAATGGTGAACTTAAAACTACAAATTCACAAGGTGTATAAATGAAACGTTAAAATGTGAAATTCCTCATTAAATGCAATATTTCAATGAACAATAAACAAATCTGCATAGCTCGCTTGATCACTCAGGTCGGGTTTAAATATGTGTATATAAATAGATTCTAAGATTCGCATGTCAAAATGTGAACATTGATCTAATATTCTGAGATTCTCGTTTCTAATGGGATGATTATTATTGATCGAATGATTTCTGATACTACTGTAGATTGGACTCTGGGATGGTAATAGTGTTCTAAACGATATTCCTTTATGCTGAGAATGTGTCAGCTTAAAGGAATAGGGTATAGAACACTATTACTATGCCAAACGGCCTGCAGTTTCGCTCCTGTTCGGTTTCCATCCTTTCTGTTTACTGAGGTTTCATCTCGAGCTGGACTCCAGCTCGCAGTTTCGTTCCGAGCTCTGCTGCCAGCTCGAGATTCAGGTTCCAGCCCTGAACTTGACGTGTGCAGCCTCACTACTACNATGCCAAACGGCCTGCAATTTCGCTCCTGTTCGGTTTCCATCCTTTCTGTTTACTGAGGTTTCATCTCGAGCTGGACTCCAGCTCGCAGTTTCGTTCCGAGCTCTGCTGCCAGCTCGAGATTCAGGTTCCAGCCCTGAACTTGACGTCTGCAGCCTCACTACTACAGCACCGAAGAGGTCTGGTCAGCAACACTTCTCTCTGGCGGCCTTCTGCCTTCTCTGCTGCACCGTACGCTGCCTCCCAGTCTGCTGCATCCCGACTTGCTGCACTACTCAAGCTGTATATACATGTACTTCATCGGCTTGTGTTCTCTACGTCTCCGTCTCTGGCTGCTCACATCTGACTTCGCACGATCTTCATGGTTTGGCCCCGCTACAGCTCTACACACTCACTTAGCACCGCGTCAGTGGCATCCTCGTGATTGTGTCCTTAGCGACGAAGCTGCGCTATGTCCAGATCTACGGCGCCAGAAGACTGGGTACCTACAACTCAGCCATGAACATTCTACTACGACGATTGTTTATCTGTGCTCTGCCTTACCATGACTGTATATTGTCTCTAATATAATGAATAATATTGCGCCAACTTTCATTCGCCTTCTCGGTTCGCTCAACCCCTCGTGCTGCAGAGCATTTCACATACTGTATTTACAAACCATAATCACTAATCAGATACTTTAAATGAATGGAAGCAGTAAAAACTTTTCAAATCTGTCTATTAAATCTGACGTGTAATGAGAGGAGGACGATGATCTGTGTTCAATGGTCTGGTAACAGGGATTAGTATGGTGATATGAAAACCAACACGTAAAAGAAATACGTACACAGCGACAACTCAGCCACTTTCTGATTACTATAGTTGGCCCTGAAAATTTTCTTTTATCCCTCTATAAGAGAAATTTTTAAGAGGAAACTATTTCAAACAAATGCCTAAGATGTTTATCAGTATAAGCAAATTCCTCCCCATTTAACTGCTTATCGAGTAGCGATTGCAGAAAATATTTTATTTCTGTGGTAAAACTCGTCAATTGACGAAATAAATTTCTTCTGTGGACACGCACGTGATGTCGGTGCCACAGGCTAGCCAACACTCGGGGCCCAACAGACTAACAGTCTTATTTTTTGTTTACAGAACGAATATGCGAGTTTTGAGCACCGAGTCGACGTTTAAAATGAAAATGAACGACATTTAATTCTTTTCGAGGAGAGGTATCCATCACTTAATACTATTATATTTGATGCAGAGCTTAATACTATTGGATATGATATAAAATACGAAAATCTGCCCACTATCGCTTTTGCGCAAACTTTCAAGATGGAGCATGCAGCATTTTTGCGCACGATTGGCTAGTCAAATGCGCAAAATTTTGTGAACAAACCGCCCCCAACGAAATCTACAAGCGTATACTTTGTTCAGTTCGCTTTCGTAGCCGCTACAGCTGATTATTTTGAAGATACTTTATCATAAACTTTGATTTTATATTAGTTGTGAAAGCAATAGGTAGCATTATAACACTATTTTACTAGTTAGATTAATTTTTGTCACGTTGCTGAGCCTGTAGCCATTACAACATTGTTTGTGCGAACGTGGCTCGACGTCTGTTCACCACCAAATCATTCGCACGGGTGATTTCGAGGGGTAAGATTTTGCACAGAATACTTGGCGCATTCGCGAGTTTCCTCAGCTTTTGGCTAGCGTGTATGCCAGCCTTGAGATACAGTTGGTGTTTGCAAAATTAATACACCATAATACATGGGCACGTGGTGTACCAAATTTCAGTTTTAAAACAGAGTTAAACAGGATATCTCAATACCAGTTGATGTTCTTATACCTTCGAGCTAACACTCTGAAGGCTAGAGCTTCAAGATTTACATAGATTTAACCTGGAGCTCTCGATTGAGAGATTTTTTTCCCATTTCTGAATATGTAATTATAGTACGGCATATTTTATGACACGAGCACTCACGGTAATCGGCTGCAGTTTCGACCTTGCACGTGCCACACAGATGGTGGAATGAACATTTGTGATGCATAAATTATACGATAAAATAAAACAAATTATCACTAATGTAGCTTTTGCGATACTAGATAACAGTCAAATGAAAAATTAGGGTTGACTTAAGCAAAGCAATGTTCTATTTTATGTCACTTTCAGGTACAACTCTCACGTAATAATGAATACGTATTTAAATGTTAACTTTTAATTTTAATGCATACTTTTGTTGAATGCAAAGAAATCTTAAATAAGCACAGTTAAAATTTAGGAGAACACTTAATATTGAGTAAGTGATTAGCCGCTATTAACGGCGCGTTCAGTTGTCCGGCGAAGTGAAGAATTTGAGGTTTGCCTTGTCTGGACTCCATGCAGGTTCGCTGGCTTAGACGCACTGAACCGAGTTTCAGGCGTTGAGTCTTCAGTTTTCCCTGATACTTTCAAAAACTTAATGTTGCTTCATAAAAATTGCGCCCTCAGCCATCTCAAACGTTATCGGTTGTCTTTTAACGCCTCCAGTGAGCTTCATAAGGCGAAGCTAACACTTCTGCCTGAAGTTCCCGAGTAGTAAAGCCGCATTGGCTTAGCTCAACTAGCATTTCATTTGAGTCAGTCCACAAATGACCAACGAAGCGCGAAAACTAAAAGTGCAGAGAAACAAGGCGCCGGTGCTCTCTAAGCAGCTGACAACGGTCATGAAATAAGCCAGAATCCTCGCGGAACCCCCCAGCCTACAGCATAGCACAACATTAAACTACAACACTCTAACAGCCATTAAGCGCCCCCGAACAGACCACAGGAGGACATACACCTTACTGTCACCCATGCAGCCTCACTTTCTCTTTGCTATCGCGGGCAATAAACATCTCCAATTGAAGTGCTATCACAACTGTGATAAGAGTTTATGTTACACATTAAGCAGTGCACATGCTATCTACTTTAGCGCTATACCTGTTGTAAACAAATAAATTTGGCAACATCTTTATAGAAATGTAGCTCATTGTTGAAAGAACTTCATGAGTACCATATGACTAATTCATACCATCTGAATATTTTTAGTACCACATTGAATAGATAATTACCGGAACAAAAGATATATCTACGAGACGCTGCTTGTCATCACTGAGTCGCGCGTGCTGGAAAAACATTATGTTGATTACTTGTTATTCTTCCATGATCACTAGACGACCAAGGAGAAATAAGGAGGCGAGGGGTGGCGGTAACTGATGTTATCTTCTACGTATGTATTTTTCTTTATTGTAAGAGTATCAGGTAACATAAAAAACGCATTTGTGGTCGGTCTTGGATGACTGTTTCCTCAGTCTACCATAGCACAGCGGGCGTGGTGTGTGTGGCTGATTCATTCTCAGCTTAAAGTAGTTTTTGCTTCTGTATGGGTGTGTTTTCTTGTGATATACGATACTTTAAACATTACTGCATCATGTAGTAATTGTGAAATAATTAACATTAAACCTTGTGGCTAGGCAAACATATGCAGTTATCATGCAGTAGAATTTAATAATGTACAGTGTATGATATATCGAAGAGCGTTTGTACCTGCTGGACGCTATGAATGTTATACGGCTAGATAGTTTTGTTTTGAGTGATAATGTACAGTAATATTATATTTACTCGGCAATAATAACAAAATTTCCCTCTACATACGCAGGGTTTCAGAAGCTATACACATAAGAAGCATCTTTAAAGGCGTATTTTTATACTCATATTCGTCACCAGAATCACTGTGATCACGTTTACTGAACGATTGTGTGAAGCCTTTTGCTATGCACTGTTGGTTGTGCCGTGGTATGGTAGCGTCATATTTATCCTATATCAGATAAAATAGCATTAAGCTAAGCAGATATAATTGCATTAAGTAATGAAAACATCTCCTAGGCGAGGAATAAATAAGCTTTCTTTCTCTTTGAAAAGCACGAGACCTGTCACTGGTTTTGTAAGCACACCAGAGACGCCATGTGTGTTTTGTGAAATAGATATCAATGATATTTATGAGGAAGGTGGTAAGGAATTAAATTTTTATGAATTTTATTTTTTTTTAAGTTAGGGCGTGGGTGAACTGGCAGTGTTTGACACATTTTGAACCCTGAACTTGTGTAAAACTAACGAAATTGCAATTCTAAAAATAGCAAAAATATAACGAGCAGCCACAATAATGTTGGTATTTAGTTTATCCTTAACTATTCTATTCTAAATTTAAATTTTTGCCTGTCCAACGTCTGGAACTACTCCTTCAGATCGCCTGACTTCTTCGGAGGAGAAACCATGTTAGATGATCAGTGGGTAAGCGCACAGGACCGCATCAAAAACGGCGGCCACAAGAAAAACTAATCATTCGCAACATTCCACAGGATGGCGACAAGAAGATATGTAACCTTAAGTATCTAACAGCGCTGTTAAGTAGACCGAAGAAGAAAAAGAGCAGGTGTACCTATGCATTTGTAGTAGTCTACGGTCCTCATCCCATTTTGTTCGAATGTCCGGCTGGTAGAGCGGCTAAGAACGTTCGGAGTGAGCTTGGTCTCGTTGGCGTATGGCTTCCACGTGCCGAGTGTTGGCAGGCTCATCGTCTCCATGTAGACCTGACATCGTTAACTTTTTAGGTTCGCCTATCCTACGTCATGGGGCAGTGACTCTAGGTAATGCTGTAACTTAGCTAGGGCTTCGTGAAGTCCTTCCTTCCTCCCCACTTTACTGCCTTCCACTTTTATATCCGTCCTCGTGATACTTCATTCTTTTTTTAAATCTTCTTTCCCGATTTGCTGTTCCCATGCGCGTTGATTCTGTGTGGAAACACCCTCGTGCATGGGTTCCGCTTTTCCATATTTGTTTTGGGATTTCTGGAACTTCATTACCCCAAGATTTTTTTCGCAAAATATCAGAAAAACTGGAAAAATAACATGAATGAATTGTGTTTTAAATTTAATTTTACATAAACTGTGCTAGTTTCATAAGAATCGGACCATATTTGAAAAAGCCCAAACCTAGACAACCGAAAACATACCTTAGCAAGGATATGCTAGTTTCATAAAAATTACACCTAGCGGAACCTGACCCTGCCGTATCTTACCTTCCTAGTAATAGAAGAAACACTTAGCCTATCCAAAGCAGTTGCTTTGGTTAATTTTCTGAAGTGCTCATTAATCGATAATTTTTTACTTTCACTTACACATATTTTTTGGGGGGTTTTGTTGCTTTTAGTATGTTAATTGGGTGAATTTAAGACAATTCACAGGTCTAACGTTTCCGTCGCATGTGCTTAGTTTTTGAGATATGTATTAAACTTTGAAGTTCCCATTGTTTTCCTATGGGAGAAAATGGGCGATGTCATCACAGGCTTGCTAGCGACCTAAAAGAAACCTAACCAAACATTGCCTAGCCTTACCTAACCTTGCCTAGCCTTACCTAACCTTGCCTAACCTAACCTTGCCTAACCTAACCTTGCCTAACCTAACCTTACCGTACTTAGGCCTAACCCGAGCCGAGCCGAGGCCAACCTAACCCTAGCCTAATTTCCCTTGTATGGGATCGCTCGGTATTCTCTCCCATAGAAAAACAATGAGAACTTCAAAGTCATATATCTCGAAAACTAAGCATTTGCGACGAAAACGTTATTCATGTAAATTGTCTTAAATTGACCCAATTTACATATTGAACACAATAAAAATCATTAAAATCATGTGTACCTAAGTGAAAGTTAAATAATACCCATTAATCACATCTACTGTACCTAGTATTTTGTTGACATATTTAGGTAAAATGACATTCTAAGACGTTTTTCATTAATAATGTTTTCGTCGCAAATGATTAGCCTAGTTTTCGAGATATTTGACTTTAAAATTCCCATTGTTTTTCTATGAGAGAAAATACGATCCACCATTACGGCTAAGGCGATGTCGTTGTACACTTTTTTTTATACATATTTCTCGTAGGATATTAGCAGAACCAGTAATTGCTTGCCTAGGTAACCTAAATGAGTAAGAGCCACGTTGTAGCCGACAAACTATTACGAGGCTTTGTTCTAGATGGCGAGGCACGGCCATAATGGCGGATCTCAATAGAAAAACAATGGGAACTTTAAAGCTGATCGACACTCACTGACAACTTGTATGCCAGGAGGAGCTACGACGATACGAGCGACTGACGTACAGACAGCATCAACAACAGATTTTTCACCTGTGGGATCAATTGACTAATTGACTAGGCTAATCAATCAATTGACCAATCAACACCAGTACTCTCATTAGGAACATTTCTCATTTCTATCAGCCTGCTGAACTTTAGATTTGTTTCATTTCATTGATATTATTTTATTCCATTCTAATACGTACTTTTTTCATGTATTTTCAACAAATTTTGTATATATCCCTTTCTATGTTCTCTATCATATCCCGTTTTGTGTTCTTAAAATCAAAACGAAAAGGAAAATAACATACAATAAACATTCACACTTTATATCATATGCTTTCATAATGCTACTGTATGTTGGAGCCCAGGTAACAATCTTTGTTATATTAATATTAGAATGTTAGTATGACATTATTATTATTCTAATATTAATATAACAAAGTTTGCTACCTGGGAGATATCGACGGAAAACGCGACTTCCTTCGAGATCTCCTATGTCAATCGTCGAGTTGGACTTTCGTCGAAATCTCCTGATACTGGCCAAAATACACTCAGCCTACTCCTGCAGACATGCTTGACAGTA
>LQNS02000210.1:14438713-14460772 GCA_001587735.2 Parhyale hawaiensis
ACACGCGTAACTACAACTCAGTCAAAATGAAGAGCTACATCAGTGAAGAGTCCCTTATGAACGACAAGCTTTTCGAGGACAGGTTACGCAGCACCGAGTCTCTGCTCGCGGGTCACAGCGCCACGAAGTGTGCCGGGGAGGTCATGAAGCTCCTCATGCAGCGCTATGGCAGCCGGCTGGACCTATCCAAAATAAACTTGGCTAAAGAGACCTACAGCGCCCACAATGCCATCTGTGACATCACAAGCATGCTCATTGGATACGATGTGTGTACCTTGGATGCTGGACGGAAGAAGAGCGACGAGGTTAGGCTGCCCGATGGTGTCAATCCAGAAGATGTGGAAGGATTTTTATCAATCAAGGCCGGCTACCGACAGCCTCCTCTGCCCAAGACCACGTGGTACGTCTTTGAGAACGTGGTACGTATCTCTGTTTAGTCGGTCGCTTTTTTCTATACCGGTACCTATGGTGTATGTATACAGAAAAATAGCCTGTGTAGTATAAGTGGTTTAACTAAGTAGCCCAATCGATACACTATGGTTCGTTTGAGCGAATTTTGATTTTAACAAGGTCGTGAGATGCACGATTTTGGCAATCTATGCGTGCCTGATACTTAGATATCCCGACGTGGAGCAGAATCCCGGTTCTCGTGGTTCTGGGTGTCTCTCCTGCCGCATCTTATGTAATAATGTCCGTGGTCTATATGGTAATTTGGCTGAGCTCGCCCAAGCCTCTTCCAATTATGACCTGGTGCTGTGTTCGGAGACGCTCGTCTCAAGCCATCGCCATGTTTTTGAGCTGATGATCCCCAACTTTGAAAAGCCAGTGCTGCGGTTGCGAGACTCGTGCCCTGGATTTAGAGGTTTGGCGTTCGAAAGGGTGTTGTTGTGTCTTGGCAAAGTAAATATGAGTGCCCATGTCGTGAGCTGATGGTGTATCGAGTCTGTGGCTAATTCAGGAACTTTTATTTGTTTTCAGTGTATCGCTTCCTGTCTGCTGATGATAGGGTCTTTGATTGTCTCTTAGATGCAATGGCTAGAATTCGGTCGTCGGATAGGCGTTCTGCTCTTGTCTTTATGGGTGATGCTAATTGTCACCATGTGGAATGGTTAGGTTCTGGGATGACCGCTTGACATTGCCATGCAGCCTTCGATTTCGCGAGTGCCTCTAGTTGTGAACCAAAACCTCCGACTATAGACCCATCTCGATCACACCTGTTTTGTCGAAAGTTTATGAAAGGTTGGTTGCGTCGAGGTTGTGCTGTTTTCTTGAGAAGCAGGGTGTCCTTTCTCAACACAGTATGGTTTTCGTAAGGGCTTGGGAACTTGTGATGCTCTGCTTCATATTTCTCATGTGTTGGCAGTAGGCGCTTGATGGGGGTTATGAGGCAAGGTTGGTACAGCTCGACTTCAGTGCTGCTTTTGATCGCGTGAATCACTTTGGGCTGCTCCATAAGTTGAGAATGATGTGTATTGATGGTTCAGTTTTCTAGGTAATTAGTCAGTTTTTATGTGACAGACGTCAATATGTAATTGTTGATGGGAAAATTAGTGAATTTTTGGACGTAGTTTCTGGGGTTGTGTTCTGGGCCCTTTGTTATTCATTGTATATACTGAGGTTCTGCTTGATCTTGTTAATAATATAATTGTTGGTTACGCTGATGATGTTACCTACTTTGCTGGCTGTTTGCGATAAGCATTGTGATAGGTTGGAGGTTTCAGAATCCATTCAGCATGATTTGGAAGTGATTGATTCCTGGTGTTCTACGTGGGGATAAAGCTAAGTGCGAGCAAGACTAAGACCATGCTGGCGTCCAGGTCGCGTACAGTGAGACCTCCTATACCTGCACTCATGCTGGATGGTGCGTCACTTCCTGTGGTTTACGACTTGGTAATCTTGGGTGTCAATTTTGATCTAAAGTTGACATTTGAGCCCCACATTCGTTCGGTTGCCTCGCGTTCATCGCAGCAAATTGTTCTTGTAACGCGTGCTTGGAGGGTGTTTGACTCGGTAAAATTGACTCGTCGCTGCTTAAATTGCTATGTCCTCCCTCTTCTGGAATACTGCTCTGTAGTCTGGGGTTCTACTGCCGATTGTCATCTGTGTTAAATTTCTTGACGAAGTGGTTCGTCGATGTGCGTTCATGATGGATGGTGTTGTGCCTTGAGATCAGGCGCATCGTCGCAGAGTTGGTGGTGTCTGCTTTTTGTATAAAATTTGTAACTGCCCTGGTCATCCACTGTTTGATTTTCTTCCGGAGCCATTTGTTCGTGTGAGGTATACTCGGCGTACTGGTGCTCTTCAGGAGTTTGCTTTGGAACTGTTACGGTGCCGTACGAGCCTGTATTCTCATTCGTTTTTTTCCCATCGTGTGTGGATGTTTGGAATGGTCTTGATGGGTCCGTCTTTACTGGTGCGTGTATTGGCAGTTTTAAACGATCTGTACACAGAGCTATTCTGGGATCTCGGATCTTCTCTTCCTTTTTTTTCTTCACTCGCTGGGCTGCTTGCGTGGGGATTTGTAACATACAAGGAGTTTCTCCGTTCTCACGTCGCAAATCTGGTGTGATTTAATAATATTAATATTAAAAAGTAATAATAATAAAATAAAAATAAAAATAATAAAAATATAAAACAATAACTAGTGCACTCTGAGAGCGCATACCTCCGCCAAGTAAGGCAACAGCAACGAAAAAGTCAAATTGGCTCTGAAACCATGATTTCTTTTGTATCAACTCCAAAATCTAATCATTTGTGCCTTTTAATAGTATTAACAGTTTCTGCAATTTATTTGAATATCCTTTCATAACTGCTTGAGTTATGCTGCTAACAAACATGACAACCATATGTCAAACATACAAACGAACCAACAGATCTGCACCAAAATTTAGTCATTTATATCTTCTAACATTGCTAACAACTCCTGCAAGTTTCATGAAGATCTATTCAAAACTTTTTGAGTTATTGGGTAACAAACATTATGACAAACACAACTCAAACATAGAAACAAATCCGTCGATCTGCACTAAAAATTAATCATTTATGTCTTTTAACATTACTAACAATTCCTGTATGTTTCATAAAGATTCACTTTGAACTTTTTGAGTTATTGCGCTAACAAACATAAAATCAAACTCAGCAACAAACGAACGAACGAACAGATCGTCACAAAAGTTTGGTCATTTATTCTTTGTAATATACCTAACCACTCATGTAAATTTCATAAAAAGCCATCCATAACTTTTTGAGTTATGGCATTGAGAAAAATGAGGCAGACAAACAAACGGATGGACGGATCTTCACCAAAAGTTAATCATCTGTTCCTCGTAAAATACCTAATAATGCTTGTAAATTTCGTCAAGATCCGTCCATAACTTTTTGAGTAATCTTGGTGGCAGAAAGACAGACCGACAAACCCGACGAAAATATAACCTCCTTGGCGGAGGTAATCATAATAATAATTAGTTTTCGTTTGCGTTTCGTAGTGTTTGTGATAGACGTATACAGCTGGTGGGCTATAGTGTGGACGGGGCTTTATGCCCGCCCCAATATCTAGGGACATACCTGGAAACATTTGGATTTATTTTGGGAATATATTAGACGATACTTCTGAGCCCCAATATCTAGGGAGCCGCGCCTCGAGCTGATTAGCCATTATAGGCTGTGAGCGTCTTCAATTTGCCACTTAGAATCGGTATTTGGTTTGAGATTCTCTACGAGTGCGCTCGATTTGCCTGATCATGGCAGGTACGGGAATCATTATTACAATCTGGATTAGCTTTATCGTACTGGAGAGCGGATTGCTGACGTCACAGCTAAGTGACAAGCGAGCTCTAAATCCGTACTGCATCTACAGATAATCTCAATCCGGATAACCATTCAGAGTCGTAGGTGGAAGGTGCGTTTGGTCTCCGTTGGCCCTTGGGTCATCTCTCTTTTGGCACCGCATTTATTTCCTTCTCCTTATATACTTCTACTGGCGATCTTTGTGCTCTCTCCCCTCATCTTCACCAAAGACCTAATGCCGTTGTGCTCGTGCGTCCGTTGTCTTTAGATTTGTGAAAAGGCTGCGCGTCCCTTTTCTTCCTCTGACATCATCTGACGCCCATTGTGCCGTTTGAGACTACATAAGAAAACTGGTGCACCCAGCCGTCAAAAATAACGGCGATAATTTTGGAATGTTTTTTTTTTGTTGTTCTCGCTTTCGGTGAGTGTTTTCGTGCAGTATATGCCTCATATATGTAGACTTACTTTTCATTAAAGAAAAGAAAGTTGTGCCGTCATGAGTTTGCGTCAGTAAAATTTCTCTCCTGCGAGTAAAAGCCTGAATATTAGTTTTGGAATGCTTGAAAGTCAAGTAGCTACGAGAAAATGTAGTTCATTTCAAAGATTTCACCGGAAATGCTCAGTTCCTGCTGCATGTATTCTGGCTATAATTATTTGCCCATTTCTTAAAAATTAATCGTCTGACGTCCGACGTTTTGTTGCTATACGTCGTAAGAATTTTCACAGACCGTTCCTATGGCTGGTCTGTACATATCTTAATACCAACAATTCGCAACATTGTATATTCGTAGTAATTTTTGGTAGCACGGAAAGAAGGAAAACATTACCGTGCCAATGTGGAATCGGCCACTTCTGCTGGACTGCAATTTTGAAGAAGCAGCAGGTTGGCGGCTGGTGCAATGTATCGTCCCAAGATGAATTTCTCACCACGGGCCTCGACAATGAAAAGGATGTTGCTGCAAAAATGGGTGTCGTCATTTTGACGGCCAGGCTCACAGACATAATAATACCACAAAATAAACATGAAAGCTGGAAACTTGCATTTTAGTGGTCAAGGATGATGTTTTGTTCGGTGCTTTCTTTCTTCTCTCGCCTGCTCCCATACATACGCATTGATGAAGTGGGGGAAGACCGTCGTGCCTTAGGTTTATAAGTTTCTTTAGATATGCCTGACGTCCCTTCCTCTTCCTTGCTTTACCTCTTTTGTATTGGCCTGGGAGATTTAAATTTACCTGTATTACTTTGCAAAGTAACAATAACGGTAGACACCCTCAGGAATGAGTTTCAGACTGTTCTCGACATTCTGGACTGGATCGAAAGCTACCTGTCAAACAGAAAGCAACATGTTAAAATAAACGGCCATTTGTCAACTTGCTCAACCTTGAACATTGGTGTGCCTCAAGGCTCTATACTAGGAGCAATCTTGTTGTTGCTATATATTAACGATCTGCCAAATGTTTCTAGTGTCTTGATGTCAATATTGTTTGCGGATGATACCACATTATCACTAGCCTCAACTAATTATAATGAACTCATCACCACCTTAAATTCAGANTTTTCATTAAAGAAAAGAAAGTTGTGCCGTCATGAGTTTGCGTCAGTAAAATTTCTCTCCTGCGAGTAAAAGCCTGAATATTAGTTTTGGAATGCTTGAAAGTCAAGTAGCTACGAGAATATGTAGTTCATTTCAAAGATTTCACCGGAAATGCTCAGTTCCTGCTGCATGTATTCTGGATATTACCAGCTGAACTATCCGGATCGAAACTTGACGGCAGTAAGAACTGAAAATGCTTTGGCCTCGGCTAAGCGGGGAGTTCCAACTGCCAGGAAGAAATTTGGCTAAGAAAATACAAGCGATACCGTATGGATTATGCACGGCAGGAACGATAACTCCATCCAAGACTGAGCTCGCATCGTATCTACCACACTCGAAAGAATAAGATCAGATAGTGCTTAGCAAACTACTTTTCTAAGCGATTAGGGTTTCAGAAACTGCATACCTTCAGCATGTTCTACAAATATTATTAGCTACGTTATAGTAACTTAGAAGACGAATTTCCTGCAACCACATCTTGTTATTCTGTATAGGAATTTTCTCTTATCTAAATCGTTAACATCGTGACCCGAAGGAACGGACCAACCAAGCGAGGGAGTAAGAAACCAACTCTCTGCGGTTTAGTTTGCTAAAACGGAAGAAAAATTACACAATTTTTTACTGTGAAACGATAGACTTACTGCTGTGAGCATAGAATAATTAGTTGAAGAAAAGTGAATTTCCGCTTAGCATGACTCTTCACTATATACTAGCCTTAGCTAGGCCTTCGGAACGTCTATCCTTCGGACCAACTTTGCCTCCTTTCACATTTATACTCATTATTACTTTGTGTTCTTTTTTCCTCTTCTTCCCCTACTTACTGTTCCTTAGCACGTTGATCTCATATACGGTATTTGGGAACACCTTTGTGCATGGGTTTCAAGTTTCCATCTACATACTGTTCGTCTCTCATTTCTTCCTATGAAAGATCGTACTTGTAATGGAAACGGAAACTTAAAGTTTTCGATATCCAATTATTATTTTACACCTCAAGCGCTTTAATTATTCGCCCATTTCTTATAAATTAATCGTGTGATGTCCGACGTTTCGTTGCTACGTCGTAAGAATTCTCACAGACCGTCCCTACGGCTGGTCTGTATATATCTCGGATACCTACAGATGAGGGAAGGGGTTGTCACTCTCCAACAACTTGAAACATTGGTATATTTAATTCTTCGTAATTTCTTGTTGGCGCGGAAAGGAGGAAAAGATTACCATGGCAAAGTGGAATCGGCCCCGTCTGCCCGACTGTAATTTGGAAGCAGCAGCAGGTTGGCGGCAGGTGCAATGAATCACCCCAAGATGAAGTTCCGACCACGGGCCTCGACAATGAAAAGGATGTTGCTGCATAAACGGGTGTCGTCATTTTGACGGCCAGGCTCACAGATACAATAATACTACGAAATAAACATGAAAGCTGGAAACTTCCATTTTTGTGGTCATGGATGATGTTTTGTTTGGTGCTTTCTTTCTTCTCTCATTTGTTCCCATACATACGCACTGATCCAGTGTAGGAAGACTGTCGTGCATATGGGTTCCAAGTTTCTTTAGATAAGCCTGATGTCCCATCCTCTTCCTTGCTTGGACATCTTTTGTGGTGGTCAGGGAGATTTAAATTTACCTGCATTAACTTGAAAAGTAACAATAACGGTAACCACCTTCAAACATGAGTTTCAAACTGTTTTCGACATTCTTAATCCTTCCTCTTCCGCTATTGGGACATCTTTGCCGTTGCCGAAGAGGCTGAAGCCGTTAATCCTTTCTTTCATGCCGTAACATGTTACACTTTAGATAGTGCCATCCCTTTGAGAAAGGCAAATTCATTTATGAAAGAAAGCGTTAAGGCACTAACCCGAGTTGATCTATTCAGCAGCTGTGTAGTGTTTTGGCGTCATTTGTACCATTCTGAAAACTTTTCGAAACAAATACCGCAAGGGGTTAAACTGGCTTATGTAATGCAGTAAATATTCATTAAATGCCTGCTCATTTTGCGTATACATAGATCAAAATGCAAAGGTCGAAGCTCACTGGCCGGATATGCGCTGTCTCCTCCCTCCTCGCTGCGCTCTTTATCTGGCAACACATGCATGCTGACCGCCTCAGCACCTCGTCACGGTACAAATGGCTCTCGCTGACTTCTCGAGACGCTTGTCTACGTCACAAATTACGTCACGCTCGTCGAAAGCTCTCTTTGGCCATTTCTGTAATAACCCATTTCCTGTTATGAAACGCTGTCCGAGTCATGCGCTGCAATGTCGGTCTTGTAAAGACGTTGATATGCGTTGTGTATACGCAGCTTTATGGCTGTCATTTTCTACGATTATGGGTGTCGCCTCAGTTTACTGCGGGGACCGTTGCCTAAGATTATGATTGTTGTTCGTTAAGAGGTTAGCATGTGAATTAGACATTAATTTTCAGTTTTTCTTTAGGTGTGACTCACGACTTTAGCGGAAATAGCCATTTCCGCCATGCGCAGAATATTGCTGGAATGATGTCGGTATCGGCGTCGTTCTATATATTCTGCTATTTTTCTGGAGTTTTTTTTTTACGACTTTCACAGTCTCGGAATGCAAAGGCGGTTACAGCTACCATTGCTACTGAGTTGAACGTTAACTCAGGTTCACCTTTCGCATGTTTTGGGGAGTAACGTCCCTTGGTGAACCCATAACTTTGATTAACTTTGCCTAAGTGAGGCCTTCGGAGCTTCTGTGCGTCCGCCCCCGAGAACCATGTCTGTTTGAGGTTCAGTGCTCGTGACGCTCTTATTGGGAGATTGTGCTCTGCTGTAGTCTATGGATTTCCGCGAGGATTCTAGTTCTTTCAATGGCCACTTGATAACCCTTTTTTCACTACTACCACCTAACATTCTTATTTTTTTCTTTTTTTGTCTGGGTGCATGTGTTCTTCTTTTTCTTGACAAACTGCACCTTCTTTATTTTCCTTTCTTTAAATACCGGTACAGTGTTTACATAGAGCTCAGAAAGATGAACAGTCTTCCTAATGAGGTAATAAGAGGTTAATTATGCTCTAGTTTTGAGACACAATAGCATTAACCCGTTAACGAACTAACCCGATCGTATCTGTCCAACAATAAGATACCTATCGATGAAAACAAAGGACATCCAGGTTCCATGTATTTAATTAACATAAAATAATACTTCTTCTGGATTACGAATTTTATTTTTACCAAGCTTTCGACATTCTCAGCGAATGTCGTTGTCAAGGTGGGAACTTCAAAACTGTTAGGTCCGCTACTTATGATATGGAACTAGTTAGTAGCAAAGATACGCTTGAAATATTAACACTATACATAATTAATTCAATCAAAAATGTAATAACAGATATCAACAAATATCAGAAATCTATAGACCGATAATAAATAACTCGTGAATTTTCGACCAGCCTCTCTAATTATGTATAGTGTTAATATTTCAAGCGTATCTTTGATATATCTAGTTCCATATCATAAGTAGCGGACCTAACAGTTTTGAAGTTCCCACCTTGACAACGACATTCGCTGAGAATGTCGAAAGCTTGGTAAAAATAAAATTCGTACCTAATCCAGAAGAAGTATTATTTTATGTTAATTAAATAAGGTACTTCTCTGGAGTTTGGAGGTTATTCTCACTTAACTGAAACTATTTAAACCTAGAACGCCGCGTGGCGTAAGACAATCGCTCGCGGCCGGGGGTAAATTTCAACGAAGTCATTTTTAATTGCCAGCTAACTAGAGTTTTGGCATTTTTAAAATCTAGGTTAACCCACCTGACTCCCTGCAATAAATTATGAACATTGCTCAGCTCCTATATAGGCTAGCTATACTTAAATCTTCAACGAAAACATTATCACCTCTCTCACTTCGTTCGCGGATGACAAAAACGGAAATGTACTGTTCAACGGGTTAAGACATGGGTAGTTATCTGGCGACTGCAGTCACCCGGGACTCGCTCTAATGCCTCGTATATCTTTCCGCTCATCGACACTTTATAAACCGTACTCTTTCACCTTACAACACGTATGGTATCAAGGTAAACAGGTATCTTCTTCAGCTCTACTGTGCACCAAATGGTTCCTTTCTGATATATGAGCAATGAATATCGAGCTTTCGATATGTTCCATTATCTTTCACTTTTGATGAGTGGCATGAAAATTGAAGTTATAAGACTGAACAACTGGTAGTTATGTTTGAAGGTAAACATATAATGTAGTACTTTCGCTTCCCGTAGGTACCACAATCTTTAGCTCACTGTGGCAAGGACATCGAGGTAACAAAGCCTGAATTCGATTTTTCAAATGCCAATTTAATTCCGTGCAGTTGAGTGAGCAGTGTCGAGCCGCCACATTTGTTCCAATTGACTTACACGTTCACATGTCGCGCGTGTCAGTCATCCACATTACCGTAATGTGCTTGCGAGGAGAGACTGATGCTGTACCTCCGCCTCTGTCTCGGTAGGTACCGTAACTGGAGCAATACTTCCATCTTTGCCAAATTGTGTGGTGCGGAATAAAAACTTCTGAAGCCAGTAAGGCGTGTAGCCCATCTGAGTTAATGTATAATTATATTGTTGGTATGTGCTTATAAGTACTAAGGTTAGGCACCTATTCTAGAAGAACCGCACCTATTCTTAACAAATATAAGCTATTGTAATCCAACCTATAAAACTTTACATAAGCCACATGCCGTGAGGCCAAATGTACGATATTAGACCAAGTATGGGCCTGGCATGTACTACTCACAAACAAAAATCTCTACTTAACTGTACCAAGGCTACCATCAAACGCATTTAGTTGTAAGGCGGGAAAAAGATAGCTAGCTAGATATTTTACACATATTCAATCTCTCCGCGCTAGCAATAAATTTGTTCGGTTGGATTACTGGGTACGTTTCCTACCAAGATCTTTGTGTGCTATGTAAGTTTAAATGAGGACTATCTCCTTCTAAAGTCCTCATGACCAAATGTGTTTGACTGAACCTTTGGTTAGATGAACCAGGGATTTCTCCGTTTTGGAGTCTGCAAAGTTATGTGGGGAATCAAATCCTGTCAAAAGACGTTTACCGGCTATTATACCTATGCACTCACGGGTTCACTCTCCTGTGGTACCGCAGAGAACGGTGTATCTGGACGCAAGTTTGGTTTCGGAACGAATTTGTTCACTTTACTTAGAACCTTGTCCTGCTGCATTTTAAACTTGAAGATAAGATCCGTCGCGCCATTCTGAAGCGTATGTAGGTACGAGTGTTGTCCTTATTCCAAGCCTAGAAGACGTCGCTTCGACTTCCCCTCAGGGAGCGTGGATGGGCCATAGGGTTAGGTTAGTTAGGTTCGCCCATCCTATGTTATGGGGCCCGGCAACCCCAGGGGGCTCGTGTAGGTTACGTACCGCTGCCATTAGCTAGGCCTTCGGGACGTGTCTTTCGTGCCCAGTTTGCTTCCTTGCCGATTTCATACTCCTACTTGCCCATGCTTTATTCTGTTCTTCTTTTTCTTTCCCGACTTCCTGTTCCCATGCCCTTTAATCCTGTGTGGGAACACCTTCGTGCATGGGTTCCCCGTTTCTATCGGCATACTGAGTATGTGTCCCATGGTTTTTCCTCTGCGATATTATTCCGCTCGGAAACGGAGGAATAAACTTTCTGACTATAACTAACTATTTCTTCAATTTGAAACAAAATTATAATCTTGAACTGAATCTCCCTGCAGGCATCTCTCACTTGATTCAACTCAAACGTAAACACAATTTGGGCTTCGCATGGCAGAGGTCACTCTGTCCGACGCTCAACACTCAGCTCGATGGGTTGTCCAGAAACGTGAACACAAATTGAGCCGCGGTGTGCAAAACGTCGCTCGTCTTTGCATTGTTTTCCTCCCTCATGGTGTAATAGTCGCTCACGGCACCTATGTAGCTGGCCGGCCACCTTTCCACCGTGTGTCACATACCCCCATCTCCCATCTGAACTCCCCCCATCACTCACCCCGCCTCCACATCCGCTCATCCTTTGACTCTTGCTGTACTCATCCTGTCCTAAGTGATCGCTGTAACTTTTGCCTGTCTTACTGTCTCTCTTTATCTTTCGACTGTCTTACGGTGTCGGTGTCTTTTGACTGTTTCACGGTTTCTTTGTATCTGTTGCCTGTTTTATTGTCTCTCTGTAGCATTCTTCTGTCTTACGATCTGTCATGTACATGTTTTATTTTGGACGTTAGTTTTTGTGAGAATGAGAGCTTTGTTGAAATGGTGTTTCATAAGTTGCGGAAAAGGAACGATGAACGGCTCAGGTACTAATGTTCCATCTTCATGCATTGTTCGGAATCGCAGTGACAGGTGTAAAGACAAAGGTGAAACAGCTTGCAGAACTTTGTATGCAAAGTGACAAAAGGTCAAGGCAGATGAGGGCATGACGTCGCTAATGTAACTCTACAGAGATAAGCGGAACAGAACTGGAGACAAGCAGACGCACCGAGGCTCCGGTCCGGACTGCCTCATACACACCATCAAGTTGCGAATAACTCCTCCTTCAGTTTCTAAAGTTAACCAGTTAGAGCTGGGCAACTTCTCCAGCTCAACGTTAGTTCGAGATACAAAAACGCAGCTCCCCTGAGAGAGCGTGATATATATAATTGCTCTCTATTGTCGGTACCTATCGTGAGAACCAGTAGACATGTTGATAGCTTGAGAGAAATGCAAATATTTCTCGGCTCACGAATGTCGGTCGTGATAGCGATCTTCCATAGCACTTATGTCCGATATCTCTCGTTGATAAACTTGGAGAAGTTTGAAAGTTTGTGAACTTCGGTAAGTTAAGTAACGTTTAGGAAAGCACATAATATGCAACACTGATTGTAGTCCAATCATGCCAGCTTTACGCTGTTCTATTGACTTCCACATTTAATTATTAAATGTGGAAAGTGGTTGCTCTAGATAAGTCTTTGAATAAACGGGCACTATTAAGTAGAGCCGTAGCCTATATCTGAATTGCAGTTTCACTGTATCTTTTGGGTGTCTTACGGTCCCTCGCTATCTTTTGGGTGTCTTACGGTCCCTCGCTATCTTTCACCTGTCTTACATTCTCTCGCTATCTTTTGCCTGTCTTACGGTCCCTCGCTATCTTTTGCCTGTCTTACGGTCCCTCGCTATCTTTTGCCTGTCTTACGGTCCCTCGCTATCTTTTGCCTGTCTTACGGTCCCTCACTATCTTTTGCCTGTCTTACGGTCCCTCGCTATCTTTTGCCTATCTTTTACAGTCTCTGAGGCGGAGATGACCACTTTGTCTGGCTGTTGCCCTTTCTTCTAAAAATCACAGGCAAAATCTTACTACTGCTAACACTGAGCCAAAATATGCCCCCACTCTACCCCCTCCTCCTTTAAAAAAAAAAAAAAAAAAAAGCATTTTTCGTTAAATGGGCAATATTGAAAACTTGGTCTTTTTTGGAGTTATAGGGTTATTTATTTTCGCACTGCAGAATCTTAACCCTATAAGGACCATGGGAGTTCATCAACGCATGTATAAACAAAGCAATTCCTATGAGAAACCAGGTACAAGTGGTAGGCAGTAACAAAGGAAGTAATCCCTGGAAGAATTCTTGGTCACTCCAGAGACTAAATTTAAGGAGTCAACCAGCTTTTGGGGTGGTCTGAAACCCTGCTAAGGATTGTTTCCTATAGCGTTGCAGGTCTCACGCTGCTGCAAAAACCCTACATTCTAGTTGGTCCTTATAATTATTAGATTAAATTTGGTTTTAGATTTGCGGAAGAGCAACAGCTGAGGCGAAATGCCAGCCTGAAGAGACTCAGAAGAGTCCGTATCAGCAATCTTGCAATAAGCAATTCTTCTGAGACTGGAAATATCGCCAAAACTATGCCCTTATGTCGCCACAGATATGTTCGGGAGCAAAATTTTCGAGTATGGTAACGAATTCGGCTTGCCAACGAGTCAAGGGTTTAGTGAGGATGTTCTGAGGCTAATCCTATCACATTGCCTGGTTGCAGAGCTGAGACTAGCGACTGCAGTTCGGTACTTCGGTAGTACCGCGATATTTTCATCTACCGAAATACCGAATCTTTTCTGAATCTTCTACCGATACCGAGTGGATATACCGAATGACTTTCTTCGGTACATTTGAATTTCTTGGGCCGACAAAAGATGCTTCTTAGCCCTATATGATCCACCCCGTCTTCCTGGAAGACATTAGGAAAATCCCATTGCTTTTCGTTCTGTTCGGCTTTTTTTCACGCTGTATTGCACTTCATTGTAGAGAAGAAATGCTGCACTGTGAGAATTGGGCGTAGTGTGTCATAATGCTTCGCTCACTCAAGTGTCACTTCCTTCCGAACTTAGTGCAGCGTGAACTGCCAGTGAGTGATTATACACTCCGCATATTTCTGTTAATTTCTTTGCTAATCGTGAATATAGAGTGTCACAATAATTCATGCACGTGAAAAAGCGTTTTAGCATTCCTCTCAAGAAAATCAATAGAAAAAACTTTGTTTTATAAAGTGATACGAGTAAATTTTCTAGTGTTCTTCGTGTAATACAGTGGGCTGTTTTCCCAATACTTTTATGTAAACAATGGACCCACCAAGATTCTCTACTACCTCGTCCACATGCCGCATTGCAGGAGATATTACTAAAGAAACAGCTAGGTCCCGATGATGATGTTGAAGATGCTTCTATTACAATTGAACTAGGTGAGTCTGCTATGAAGTTAATTTATCTTGATTTATAAATTTATTATTTGAAATAAAATAAGTATGGGCATTAACACATTTTGTGAGGAGTTCTGGAACATTCTTGCGGATTTATTCTGTTGAAACTAATGTTACCTCGTCTTGTAGAATAATTTTACTCTCAAAGCTTCAATATTGTGTTTACCATTGTTTGCACATTTCAAATATTATAAAGTTTGTTTAAGAATTATCATTACATATAAAAAAAACTATAAGCGATGCATCAGCACGTTTCTGGTGAGTTCTGGAACATTATTGCAGATTGCATCACCCTAATACATATAGATAAGGAGTTTTTTGAAATCTACATTCTCGGTAGGCATGTTTCCTCTGTTTTATTAGCAGCTTGCTAGCGTTCTTGCCCCTAAGCAAGCAGTGATCTTTCGACGCCTAATACGGTTAGGAAAATTTCCCTGTTGTTGGCCTACTGGGAATATTACTCCCATTCCCGAGGGTCCAACTACCGGCCCATTACGCTGACGCCCATTTTATCGAAAGTGTTCGAAAAATTGGTCGTTTGTACGCTTTGTCGTTACTGAGGTTATGGGTTTGCTGCCTGCTGGTCAGTTTGAGTATTGAACTGGTTTGGGTTGTTGTGACTCCTTGTTGTCGGTGCCACACCATTTACAGTCTGCTCTGGATTATAGGTCGGTGATACGCCTTGTACAGTTAGACTTTAGCTCGGTGTTTGAAATGGGTCAACCACGGGGGTCTATTATACATGCTGGACTCGATTGGTGTGGGTGGTAGGATTCTGTCAATCATTCGTGATTTTGTTTCATGAGCAAACGCAGAGTGTGTCTATTGACGGCATTTTGATTGCCTCAGTCACGGTGGAGTCTGGCGTCATTCAGGGTAGCGTGCTTGGCCCGCTGTTGTTCGTTCTGTATATTAGTGACGTGTTCTCTTCGCTGGAAAACATGATGATCAACTATGCCGACGATTCCATTTTGAAAGCAGTGATACCTGATCTCCGCTTACGTAACGCTGTCGCCCAATCGCTGAATAGGGATTTGTCGCTCATTAGTGCATAGTGCTCGGCCTGGAGTATGAAGCTGAATGCCGGTAAGACCAAGTCTATGATTGTCAGTCGGTCTCGGACACTTGTACTGTAGCACCCACATCTGGAGATAGATGAAGTCTTCAGAAGTCTCCATCTCCATTGAGATTCTTGGTGTTGTCTTTGATGAGAAGTTTACTTTCGAGCCGAATTGTAGGCGACTGATGCCACGTGCTTCCACTAAGATTAGGCTCCTGCGAAAGGTGAATTATGTGTTTGGTGAGTGAGGTTGTCCGCAGATGTTTTTATGCTTATTTGCTGCCTGTGTTGGAATATTGCTCACCGGTCTGGGCTTCAGCTGCTGACAGTTACTTACGTCTGTTATACCGACTCGTTAGTTCGGCCAGCAGGCTGTGCGCAGATAATGGATTTGGTGAAAGTGTCCCACAGGAGAGGAGGTGGCCGAATTCTGAATGTTTTATAAAGTGTACAATAATGAGAGGCATTGGTTGTATTCTTCTGTCCAGGCTCTCAAAGTCTCTAGGAGAATTACACGAGCTGCGGCCGGTGCGCACTCTTTCACGTTGGAGATCTCATGTTAGCTGCCGAACTAATCAGTTCGGTCGATGCTTCGTACCCTGGTCTGTTAGGGTTTGGAACTCATTGCCGGCATCGGCTTTCGGTCGTGTTGGCCTACATGCGTTCAAGTCAGCTGTAAATGGGTTTTTGTTGAATTTCCTTTAGCAGCATTTCGGGCTTCCCGGTGTTGCAAAGTGCTTCATTTGGGTTATGCTTCCTGTCCGTGGGGCTCGGGCCCAAAGTTTAATAATAATACCGAACCAAATACCTGAAAAATACCGAATCATTTGGTATATATTTTTTTGGAAAAATACCGAAATACCGAACCGAATGACCCGTTTTTTTAATTACCGAATACCGAAACGGCGGTACAGAAAAAATACAGAATCCCAGCTCTGCCTGGTTGGAATAGCAGTTTGTTAACAGTTGTGGATACTGGTTTGATAAATTTGATTTGAACCCCATCATGAAGCATAATGATACTGCATGAGATAAAGAAGCCTTCCGCAGAGAAGAACTGCCTCAGTCAAGTCGAAGAAGAATTGAACAAAAATTGCTACATATTTAACCTATAAATATTCTCATGATAGGCTGTACTATCTATCGACAGTATCAGCGAGTGACAGTTCGAACTCCAAAATTGCTTATTTACAATCACAAAATTGTGCTCTACATTGATGGGTCCATTTTTTTAGCATAATAACACGTGTCTCAAAGTACACAGACTCATTTACGTTATTCTTACCGTACAATGTTTACACATAATGGGCACATTTCGTGATGTAAATAGTTGAAGCAAATACAGACGATTCTTTATTCGGGCCATGCAGCATCCATGACCGATCTAGTCTTGGTATCTTCACAGTTATATAACTGCCGCTAATTATCAGAGTCTGTTACATTCTACATGGTCATGCAAACTTACATTCAGACGTAGGAGATCTTGCCAGGCGTTCTGTGCTTGTTGCATCATCCTGCAAAGTGCGTCGTTATGGCTGGTTGATGCAGTAAAGGTTACGTACGCGTTTATCTAAGTAGGAAAACTTTCTCCAAGTTTTCGACAAACATGGCGCGCGCCACCGTGCGCCTTCTCTGCACCAGCAGCAGGCGTTCGCAGCGTCATGTAACATCCGTGAGGGAAATTTGTCTTTAATGTCAACGAATTACTGGCGCTTGTTCATAGCTTCATCCTGTTTCTTAATTTCCTAGCGTAATTTTTGGTCATACTTCACAAGACTAGCTGGTTTCTTTTCAGCAACCGTTGTTTAACAAAAAAGACAAAGATAGCTTGTAGATATCAAAACCTCTGCAAGCAAAATGCCAGCTGAAATATATTTATTTGCTCGTACATGATTACTACATTGCTACACATTTGTCCTCGCAAGTGTATATCATAAGCATATGTTGAGAGGTGTATACACTACAGTTTCCTTCATTGTAACGATCATATGCGAGTGTGACTGGCTACTCTTGAGTCAAATAATGAATTCTTAGAACGTATTTTATGTTCTTCGGCCTCAAGTGGAAGTGAAGGCCTGAGGACACGATCTCCTTTCGTTCTTGGGCCTCTGATGCCACTTCAGTGGTAAAAAGTCTCCGAATCCATTGGAATTCTGAAGACGATATCTTGAGTTCTTGGGCCTCTGATGCCACTTCAGTGGTAAAAAGTCTCCGAATCCATTGGAATTCTGATGACGATATCTTGAGTTCTTGGGTCTAAGATGGAAAGTGCACTCGTCAGCTTGAAATTTTAAAATTGCATCCTGTAGCTGCTGAGGACTCGGACGTTTCTGTGCCGCGAAAGCGATGCTGTGTAGACAACAGTACGGTGTGTGTGTGTCCGCACTGTGAACCCCAGGGGTAATATCTTTTCGGAGCTGATGGCTCAGTGCATGTCGGTGTTGCTGTCATCCTACTTGTGCTATGGTGCGGGCTGTGCATTTTCAGCGAGGACTTTAGTTTTCTTTTGTATACGGCTTTGTTGCTCTACTGTATTAACGTTTCTTAGAGCCGGGAACTGTGCTATTCCCATCTCCATAGAAAAGAAGCTCTTTTATTTAATATTTGCTTCAAGCACGTGTGTTTTAAAACTGATCGCACCTCTACAGCTTTCATCCTTTAAATTTTAGGCTTTCATTGCTAAAAGCTTTCTTTCTAACTCTACATGATGTCCATAAGTGAAACTGCGAAAAAGAAAACCACTCGTGCTCGTTAGTCAGTATAGTTTTGAGATTTTAACAGTCTTGATGAGTTTGGAAGACCGCAAAAGAGCTTTCAGTTCGGTAATGATTAAAAAATGGTCGGTTTGAGGGCTCCAGCTGTATAGTGAAGTGGTTTGCTGTGCTTTCAATATTATTGGAGTGCATGCACCCAGCCAGGCAACC
The DNA here is from genome assembly GCA_001587735.2 of Parhyale hawaiensis. Lineage (NCBI taxonomy): Eukaryota > Metazoa > Arthropoda > Malacostraca > Amphipoda > Hyalidae > Parhyale > Parhyale hawaiensis. Next base: position 14,456,784 of record LQNS02000210.1, read on the forward strand.
CTTACTAGAGCAAACAAGCAGATTGATGCAAATGCCAGTGTTGAGTTCTTTTATATTTACCTCTCAAGCGATATAGCAAATAAGGTTAGTTAAGGTCGCTCTTCCTATATGATCGGCAGTCGTGTCCCTAGAGGCCTCCTGAAGGCCACCCGCCGTAGCCCTGTAGTAGGCAGGCCTTTGGGACGTCTTCCTTCCGAGTTCACTTCGTTTCTGTTCATAACCATAGGCTAGTCCTACTGATGAAGCTTTGTTCTATCCTTTCTCTATGTTCAACATTTGCTGTGCCTATAGACGTTGATCCTGTGGGAGAATACCGTGCGTCGGTGGCACTCTGTTCTCGACGAATACTCCATGTTTCTTATTTTTTGCTCTATGAAACTTTGAGTGTGTTGTCCAAGGGAGGCTTAAACGAATCACTCTTATGCTATAATTACATTTATGTGATTAACTGGATAACGAAATAATGGGGAAAAAGTGCACATTTTTGCGTTGATGTCACTGGTCGCTGCGTTCACGCGCTCTCAGAATTCGGGTGACGGCTCCCAAGGAAACGCTTCCTTTGGTGCAAGAGTTGCACAAACTCAAAGGGAAAAAACCCCTGCGGTAGGAGGCTTCGCAAATACGTACGTTGTCTTTGAGGCGACCCCCGCGATCTCTAATCCAATGCGTTCCCACGGTAATGAACAAAATTAGGGAACGAAATACAAACACGGTAATGCATCGAGTTACACTTTACGAGTTCAACTGAAACTTGAATTGTATGTAGTTTTTGTGGTTCTTGCCCTCCATGAAAATTTTTACTGAGAAATATTGAAGAAAAAGGTGTCAGTAATTCCAAAATTTATTTAAATATTCTTATATACGCTAAGGTACAAATTCATTTTATAGTTTCTTAGCTGTTCTTTGGCTCTCTCTTTGGAGGTTTATTGTGCCTATACATGGGTTCCCAGTATTGCTCGACGCACTACTTGTCCTTTATTTCCTACTTAGATGACTTATCCGTTGGTACTTTAGCTGTCGTGGATAAATGAATTATCTATAACCTTCCATCCGTTTCTCTTGTTCCTTGTACATTTCATAAAGGCGGGTTTACACGATAGTCACTGAAACCAGTTTTTTTTAGCCCCGTGTCTGAAATTACAAAAGCGTTAAGCTCTCTTTAAGTTCTAATTCATTCCCGTTTAAGGGCATATCTGAAAACCTAATTAGTGTCTCTTGTGCTGCAAACTGACTTCACAGCGACGGCTAATTTGTTAGTAACGTTTTTGGCAGACACACAATTGTCTATACGAGGGCTCAACAAAACGCAATAACGATTAGCTAAAGCAACTCTTTAGTTTAACCATCCTGCGCACCCGTCTCAATAGTACGCGCTTATTATCAGTAGCCGCCCTTTAGCTGGTTATGAAACAATTACAATGTACATGGAAGTGTGCAGCATTCTATAACTAACTCGATAACTACGAGCCACCCCTGGTAACCACACCGTGTTATTTCCCCTGGCTACTTTACTCTACATTATCTGATCATGAGGAGTTAAAATAGAACTTCAAGTGGGCTCAAGGTTTCCTGAGTTTGCAGACCACGTTGTCGCCGTCCGACGACGCATCGCTCGACCTCGAAGGTCTGACCTTCGGATACAACAGATGCAGTGACGCGTTGCGCTGTGGTGCATTCCTGTACCTTCGCTGCTCTTGTTGTGCTCCCTCCCATCTCTTTAGTTGATAGTACTCGAAGTTCTAAGTTTGTTCTGATGGCATTTCCCGCATCCTTTTGGTAACCTAGCAGGTGCACAGGCCCTTTCTGGACGTCAGCTCCGACCAGTTAGAGCCCAGGTTAGTCACTGGAACTTGGATGAATTTAAAAACGTTCTGGCGTTTTGTATGACAATGTCGCCCAGGCTTTGTTAACTGACGGCGGTTTCATCCGGGAAAAACGAAGGATCCTAAACCATACCGTTAGCGTCATACCCTTTTAAAATTTTTGACCGGGTAAAAAGATAGAATTGCTAATAAAAGCATCTTAATTGGACAAACCCAAACTAGGTTGGGCTAGCGTTTATTTCATGTTATAGGAAGGCGCTCCCTAAGGGAAACTTCAGATTACCATAGCTTCAGTTAGGCGTTCGGTATATGTGGCTTCCATGCCCACTACGCTGCCTTGTTTTTCCCAATTTCTACTGACAATCTTGGTTCTGTTTTTCCTCACTTGTTGGACCCATGCGCGTTGATCCAATGTGGGAACACCTCTCTCCTGTGTATGGGTACCCCGTATCTCTCCACGTACCGTACTCGTTTGTCCCTTCCCCTCCTTTGAATCCTTGGCTCTCGGTCCAACGAGGCCTAAACTACTCGCTACTTGTTCATGTAATGCCTACCACTTTTACGTTTTAACTTGCGTGCGTGAGTTCTTGAATACGATAAAAGTAATTGATTGTGAGTTTTAACTTCAATGCCGAGTAATGTGGTCAGCCTACAGTGCAGAGTGGTGAAGGAAAGATATCAAGTTTTTCTTATTTATATCTTATATACAATACTTATAAGATAAATTCAAGTTGTAAGTAGCAAGGCATTGCTACTCGAAAAGAAGCTAAATGTAATGCATCCATGTGTAGATGAACAAGGTTCGATGCATACACAGTATATGCTGCTCTTGCTTTGCAGCAAGCACTTTTTACACACACCACTTCCAGAACACATTTGCAACTTGCGAAAGCAAAGCCGGCATGCGGCTTGGTTCTGCTTAATCTTGTGCACACGATTTTGTCAATCTCACAATCTGGGGCACATCGGATAGTAGTAGGGAAGGGATTCGGTGTTAGCGAATATCTCGTGGGCCTCAGTGTTACTATAATCTTCGGAGAATCCCAGATCTTCGGCTGGAACGCCAGGTGGAATGAAACCTGTCTTCCAGTATTTGCTGTACTCAGTATTAACTCTGCAGGGTGGCGATTGACTATCTGCTGGAGCTCGATAGTAAGAACCTGGTGAGGCGGACGCCAGGATAAATGAACGGCACTCTCATCTAGGGATGCTCCTTTAAAGACTTTCGCCATGAGAAATTGGTGCTGGTGCACAAAATCTTTTAAGGATCGGAAGTTCCTTAAACTCAACTGAAAAAAATCAGTGTGTTGACGAGGCCGACAAATATCTGAGCCTGTGATTCTGCAGCAGTTTGAGAGACAGTTATCACTATTTGGCTTTTCCGGTGAATCTTATGAAAGCTGCTTGTGCCTTTAAGTGTAGGAGGTTGGCCGGCGAGCGATTAGCTCTGGCAGATAACATCCGATCGTCTGTCTTCGTTATCGAACATGACCTTAACGCAGTCGTTACAAAAATCCTGTTTAACATCGAGCAAAAATGTAGCTAGCAATATATCTACACATATAAATGTTGAACTATAATATACAACGTTGTATGTGCGAAAAGCATGTGTAACAGCCACTATGGTTGAACTACGCTAACGTAGTCGAAGCATAATACCACTAGTCGATTATTATAGTTGCCAAATACAGTGAGCCCTTCGTTCTTGTAAGGAATAGGGACGAAGTGCTTTTGACCTAACCTGAGAATGATTTTGCACGAGAGGTCAGTCCACCGTTAATAACAGTTTTCTTTGGCAGGCATTGGCTTAGCAAAAAATCTATTTTATTGAAAACTACTGCACTTAGAATAGTTGTGCTGTATTTCTCTAATCTTATGTATTCTTGATGTTACGCACTGCGCTATAATGCAATTCCAAATCTCTATAGCTACTTGTCCCACGGTTTGGCCTTCTTGCATTTTTTTTTTAAAGTCCAGTTTCATTTTGAGAAGGATCCTATGGAAAAAAATTTTCATTATTGGAGCGATTCGAGTGAAACTTGGTACACGTATGTAAAATCGAAATATAACATCAGTTCACTCATGTACTTTTTATCAGTTTCGCCATAGAAAACGAGTTACTTACCTTGAGTTACCTTGAGAGTCTTCGGAAGAAGTCCAGGTGAC
>LQNS02000210.1:14460910-14473433 GCA_001587735.2 Parhyale hawaiensis
CCTTCCAGTTCTTTCCGAGTGTCTGGCGACAATCCGCTCATTCACATTCACAGTGATACGTTCCAGAATTTTCCAAACATATATGATTGTAAATCGTTCGAATCTGCGCTGTAGTGAACACAAGTGGAGACAGCTGAGTCGTTTGTGGTAATCGTACTCTTGCATGCCTCGAATTTTGGCCGTGAACGATCGTTGGATCCTTCAAGTTGTTCAAGCTTTTTTCTTGTACTCGGCATTTAAAGTGGGGAACAGTATTCTATTCTCGGAAGGATTAATTGCTTCCATAGTGTGAGCATTAAATCTATTTCGCGTGACGAGAAAGTTCGTAGATCTCATCCACTCCATCTTTTTCCCACAGCGATAACTCTAGCAATATGTTCTTCCAACGTAGCATCGTCTTGCATTCTCACTCCGAGGTCTCTTAAAACTGTCTTTCTCTCAATTTCATGCCCATCGCCGGTGGTATATTGCGTGGATTCAAAGAGTTGTTGATTTTTTCCGTATCTTAGCAGTTGAAATTTTGCTTCATTAAAGGTCATATTATTTATTCAAAGTTATTCAAAGAAAATGGAATAACTCGTTTTCTATGGCGAAAATTGGAAAAAATACAGAGAGTCAAAAGCTATTCTCTTTCTATTTTACGTATCTCTACCAAGTTGCATTCGAATCGGAATAAAAATGAGAAATCAAATATGAACCGTGGGGCGGGCATTTTTTATAAAAAATTCGAGAATAAGACTGAAAAAATTTCTTATTTATATACAGATTTGAATGAGCCTTGGTACAGATATGTAAAATCGGAAAAGAATGTGGGTTAGACTCATGTATTTTCCAATATTCGCCATAGAAAATGAGTTATTCAGAGAAAAGTTTTTCCGTTTTTTGTAAGACTCGTTTTCTGTGGCAAATGTGGGAAAATACATGGGTCAACCCCCCATTTTCTTCCGATTTTATATATTTCTCCAAAGTTTCATGAACATCGGACGAATAATGAAAAATTTTTGAAGTAAAAAAATTTGGCGTTACAGAAACCTCACCCTTAGCCTCCACTTAGGGTCACAATGGCTGCCTAAAATTTTGCCTGCTTGTCCGTCTGATGTATAGCTACTACTTAGTGAAAAAACAAATTTTGATAATTTGAAGGTTTTGGGCTACCCCCCCCCCCCGCCAAAAAAAAAACCTGAGGCATCAAATTCGTTTTCTGCCACTAAGCAGTAGCTATACATCAGACGGATACGCAGGCAAAATTTTATGCAGCCAGTGTAATCCTAAGTGGGCAGAAAAAAAGGTAGAATAGGGGACTGGTTGTATGGGGGAGGGGGGGGAGTGGTGAGTTTTATTATAACAACACTTCGTTTTTTACTTCAAACACGTTTTTATTATTACCCCGATCTTCATGAAACTAGCCAGAAATATGTAAAGGGAAGAAAATGGGGCTTAACTTTTGTACGTTCTCCCATTTTCGCCATAGAAAATGGGAAAAAGTACAGGAGTCTAACCCANTTTACTTCAAACACATTTTTATTATTACCCCGATCTTCATGAAACTAGCCAGAAATATGTAAAGGGAAGAAAATGGGGCTTAACTTTTGTACGTTCTCCCATTTTCGCCATAGAAAATGGGAAAAAGTACAGGAGTCTAATCCACATTCTATTCTGATTTTACCTATCTTGCCAAGTTTTATTAAAATCGGAACAAAAATAACAAATTTTGAAATATTCGGCGGGAAATTTCATGTGGTGAAATTCGAGAATACGACTATTGAAAACAGATTTTCATTTATGCACCGATTTGAATGAAACTTGGTACATACATGTAAAATCGAAAAAGAATGCGCGTTCGACTCGTATATAGGTATACTTTTTCCAATTTTCGCTATAGTAAACGAGTTATTTAAAGAAAAAGTAAGCACGGGCTTTAATTAAGCTCCTGAAAAGTTCATTTTTTCGATTTCAAAACTTATCTCCTCCCACAACTTTACAGATAGACAGCTGCATTTTTTTTGCATTGTATTTGTAATTTACTTCTCTTTCATATGGCTGGACAAAATTCTTGAACTTCGAATTAGTTTTTGATTTTTTTTTTCATTTTGGAGAAAAGTTTAATAAAATGGATAAAATATATATAATATCCCTAAAACTATCAAAATTTAAAAATGTTGTTCATCCATATGAAAGAGGAGTAAATTACAAATACAATATCTTGTGCTCAAATAACTACTTGCGCAGAAATAAACTAAATAGTGATGAAAAGCGACGTCACCTAAAATTAGGGAGCTCTAGGGCGTGTTGCAATCAGACGCCGGTGTTGTTCTCACTGTGTTGCCTGTGTAGCAGTGAATACGACGTGCCATCTCAGCGCCAGACAAAGTGTTGCAGAATTTCCGGCAGCTTAAACATATACAGTTCTGGCAGAGCCTTATTTTGGCTGTATTTTAGGATATAAAGTTGAGAAAACTACACAAAAGTGCTTCACATGCTAGAATTCAAGCAGTAAATGGCAGTCATATATTTTGCACGCATAATGATTATCGAGTATCATAGTCAATGTTTGTAAACAAAGACAGTGTCACCCAGCTCGTAACCCTAAACTTTAGCAGGGTTGTTGTCGGTATCACCCGGTGTTACACAACCTGTGTTGCGTTAGAGGACGGTGTAGCACATGGAACACTGAAAACGTTATTGCAACACGCCCCTGGTAACCACATGTTACAATACCTTTTCTGTGTTTGACCTTGCTTGAGTTGTTAGCCTAATTGGAATTAAGGTATCAGAAATAATTCGACCTAGGAAGAATATGGCCTCCGAGGAACTGACCTTGCTGTAGGATTACCTGTAGAATCTATTAAATATTCCAGGATATCTTTCTATTCGTCTTCTTCGCTTCGTTGTTTTCCTATACCCTGTATGGATGGTGCTTTCTCTCTTGTTAATTCTAGACACGCTAATTCTATGGGTGGTAATCCTCCGTACATGGGCTTTCTGTTTTGCCTCGATTAACTAATTTTTTTCTATGAAGCACCGTTGTGGTTACGACGCTGTAGGTACTCGCTGCGTTCCCGCGTACCAATGGCAGTTTATTTGTTTATAGAAACTGATGTCACCTCGAATAGTTAGTCCAAAAGTCATGAGTTTCCATAACATTTTCAGCTAGAAAACTCAAGCAGGCAAAAGTTACCCTCTGCATATACTGAATGAATTATTGTAACATCACAGCTGCCGCCGGTAAATGGGTGACTATACCGTGCTGTATTGCCTGGTCGGATACTTTTTTGGAAGAGTGATATATATATAGAACAAAACTAGAGAGATAAGAGCGAGTCATGGTGCAATGACCTGAAGTCAGAGCGCTGCATGTAGTCCTCTCACGAGTTACTGCGAATGCGTGAGTAAGCAGAGTTTTGAGTATATCTCAGTTGGTCACGGTATGGAGATGAGTTTAGTCTGGCTGACGACGCTTTACATACAATAAAAATTTGCACTTGCGGCCATATACCTCTAAGTTACAAGAATGGAAAAGGCCGCAGGCTGCAGACATTCGCCTTTTTCTTCGCTGTTAGCCTGTTGCGTCCGGGCCGGAAGTGACCGCAACCGCCCACCTCCTTATGTGCTGTTGTTTGTGAAAACTAAAGAAAATGGGTACCGTATATTGACTTCTTAACTGCATGCTTGCAATATAATAATACTGATGGTTAAAGCTGTAATGAATTAAGGTCAAAGGAAAGGAAATGACATACTTTCACGAACATTTATGCTTTCTGTGAAGCAATACTAATAATTAAATTTGTAATGAATTAAATTCAATTTATCTCCTGTTAGAAGTATGCTTGCAATACAATAATACTAATAATGTCTTCTTTATAATTACTCAATACCATTCGGTCATATGTTCACCTGTACCGGTAGACGTATAGTACGATAAAGGGATCCATATATAAGATTAGATGCATACGGAAATATGATGTCTTGTGTTACAGCGTAAATAGAGACTGCTGTAGCAGAAAGTGAAAGCTGGGAAGTACATTGTACAAGCAAGACTGTGGGTCTCTTCTGTGTGTTCGCATACCGCGAGTAACTGTTTTTTTCCACTACCCAGTGCCTGTCAGACTAATGCTGTGTGAGGTTGTACTGTGCTGAAGGCTGCGTGTGGTTTTCTAAGGGATCGCTAGTCGTAAGCGGATTAAATGATTACGTAGGTATACATTCGAGCAGTTACTCGACACTGTATTATACTCTCCATCAACACGGGGACTAAATTTAGTTTTAATTCGTAGCTATGTGCTGCTTTTCAAATAATATCATTCGCTCTTTGTTTTCTGAGTTGCACAGCAATTGGCCGAATCACAGCAAATTTGTAAAATCACAGTTACGTCATCCTTGTCCGAATAGATACTGCGCACACTTTACGCATTGCTTGGAGCCTGGTTGCAAAGAGTGGCGAGGAACTAGCTGAGGTCTTGACCAATATTGGTCACTTTCTGCCTGCGAGTTACTACAGAGATGTTATTCAAGTCACAAAACTTAAGGAACATATTGCCGAGCAGCATTTATCGTGTATTCCTTTCGACGGGACCACAATATACAGTCGCCCATACAACTTGCTTCACGATGTGCAGTTCACACGTCGTCCCGATATTATTTCAACTCAGCAGCATAGATGCGGTAGCATGAACAGTGCGTGAGCTACACATCCTCGCATACGATTGTATATGAAACTTCAGCATCTCTTAGAAATAACATTGTGTCCCCTATGAAGGAAGCTGGTGGTCGTAGAGCCACCATTATTAACACTAAACCGACAGTATTGCAAGAATAGGCTCACACACCATATATCACCCCGTAGAGATACCTGGTTAAGCAGATTGCAGGGTAAATTATTTCGTTTTTTTAACAGATATTTATGCAATGCTTAGTAGTTACCGCTCGTAAGCGTCCCTTGGAGTTAGCCAATCAATGCTAATCAGACCAGATCCGGGCGTTTTATCAATTTTGGTTCTTAAATGAGCAAGGGAATCGTGTACGAGTACAGCAGCTATCTAATTTTATGTCAGTGCTACGACGATTTAATTAGAACCTCATTCGCTGAAATGCAGGGGAGTTATGCAGCTTTATTCTCGTGTTCGCAAGTTTAGCGCGTCATAACCCACTAACTCATAGAATAAACTTTTTTCATAGAAATGTTACTATTAATAGTACCATCCAGAAGTCCCAGGAGATCCCAGAGGTTACACCACGCTTAGCTAGGCCGTCAGGACGTCATTCCTTCGAGCCTACTTTACTTCCTTCTATTTCCATGCCTCTAGTATCACTTAATGTTTTGTTCTTACTCTTCCTTCCTGACTTGCTTTCCCATGCTCGTTAATCCTGTGCGGGAACACCTTCGTGCATGGGTTTCAAGTTTCTGGCGATACAATGTACATCCCTCAAGTCTTCATCCGATAGATCGCGTTTGCCGTGGAGTCGGAACCCAAACTTTTCCATATGATAGTAATTTTTTATATCTTCAAAGCTGTGAACTTTCCAGCTCCCCTCGCATCACCCAGTGAGAACGCTCGCCCTATTACTCACTTGCGCTGTTTCCTGTGGTTTACGTCACGCTATGGAAGTGAGTTCGGCATCCACCATTGCCACGCTTGCTCTCCCATGGCGAATCGTTGCAGTTCCTGGAATCTAACAACGCACTGGAAGTGCCAGTTTCCAGTCAGTGTTGCTGAGGCATCAGACGTGTTGGGTGTGCACGTGTCGATGGGCTCTTGCAAAAAGAGAAAATGTGCTTGTGGTTGCAGTGAAATCCGCGGTGCTCCGAGATAGCGATTCCGTACGAACGGAATCGGATGAGTGCGTTCTTGGCTAGAGAAAGGATTGTGAAATTGTTGAAATGGAAAGTGTGTTTTGCATTAGTTGTTGTCGTAATGGATGCTATCAGCGTAATTGCGAATTGCTTTAACGTAAAGGGAGATGATTGCACGACCAGCGATTCCTTTCAATCTAGAAGCTAGAGAGGGCAGAGCTCGACAAATTTTCTTCGGTTAATTTTCCTGAAGTAAATTTAAATTGTTCATTATTTTTTCAGCTAACTTAGATTACTTTGTTACGCAACCTTATTGTTATCGACGTCGACAGGGTAAATTGCTGAGCAAAAGAACACTCCAGTTGTAGGTAATGAAATATTTTGTGCCCATTTCTATAATTGCAAGAGTTTTTAATCTAATGCGCATACGATAAAACATTTATATAACATTTCTAACGAAGAAAGTGTCCTACACACAACAATACTCTCATGTTATCCCTCCACTGCAGGACTTAAGCCTTTCCAGTAAGAGGAGCACTGTTAGGCTCGTAGTATATACAAAAAACTATGCAATGAAAGAGTTTATTAAGTGACATCTCAACATACGAGTAGTACGTAGGTCTGGAAAGCAGCTAATACGTGCCGAACATCATACACGGGGTTACTGACGACTGACGGCACGTTCGAGTGGGCGCAGAAATTGAGCCTTCGAAGCTGCACTCGTCCGAAATTTCAGACAGAAGTTTTGGCTTTGCAACTTTCAGTCTGTGCTTCATTTGTTAAGAGCAGCCCGATTACGCTGAGCCGCTAAAAATTCCGTTTTACGGAGCAAGATTTTTCTGTAAGTTTCAAAGGTAACCGATTTAGGGCAGCGCCTGAAACTCACGTCAATGGGTGAAACCAGCGCACCTGCCTGAAGTTCCAAACGGGTCAAGCCTCACAGCCTAAATTTTAGCGCCCAATCGAGCGAACCCCAAGGTTCAATTCTAAAATACCGAACTTACGGTTCGATGAGCAAAAAGTGGTCGAGGTTGTATTTTTTTCTATTAAAAAAAATCAGTTCCAGCGTTCACTGCTCAAAAAGGCGTTTAAGATCCCATCCCAGTGTGCTGTACAGCATACTAAACGTTTGCATATATCTTAATTCATGCTTTTTTTTACATGCTACAGTTTGTTACATATTCATTATCGCAGAAAATTAGTGCATAGATATTACCCTAATAAACGCGTACTTCCATTACTTCAGGATATTTTTATTCATCCGCAGTCCAATCGCAATATTGACTGCAAGAGAACTGACTGTACGTACACTTGTTAAATTTTACCTCCATGACAAGTCTGGAGTTGGCACCTAGGTGACGTGGAGGATATGCAGGCATGACGCCTATAACATGATTCGCGGAGAGGTAAGTCGTGTTTTTTGTATCCTATTTCTGTATAGATGATCTTGGATGATTCATTGCTTCACCTCCTTTTCCTATATCGTAGAGTAGTGTTAGGTACCATGCACTGGTTCCACGGTGTGCATGCCTGACTCACTGTCAGTTTTTCTTCGCTGTATTTCAGTAGTGGGTTATAGAGGCTGCATCCCTTACCGAGCAAGTGACCACACATATTGCCAAAAGTTACTTCCATAATCTTCTTATGAGAGCTTATTTTCAGCTGCTGGATAAGAGTTTCACTCATTGCCGCCCATTCGCCCGCAGCGATATGAGTGGCAGGAAACAGTGCTGCCAGATAGTGCTGCTACTTGAGAAAGTGTTCTATAGCATAGATGGCAAATGGCTGAACAAGGACTTTTAAAAAGTTTTAAATAAAGGCTTGGATCCATGCACAAATTGCACATGTATCAAAACGATATCGTCTATGCGAAACTTTTTGTGATCAGCGGTAAAGACGGTAGAGAACCTTTTAATTCGGCGATTACTGCTGCAATATTTTTTATATTGGATGCCTTTTATTGCACAAACATAGTTGCAAACGAAATTTTAATCAGCGTGGGAATTTAAGCGACTACGGCATTAAATGTTAGTGCTGAGTTAATTGTGCGGAGCTGGATGGGTCGTGGCCTCATCAAAGCCAAGGCGGAAATTGTTGCCAGCGTTGCAGTTGATTTTCCAGGAGACGGAGACGTGCGGCCGCAGGAAAATATGCGTGGCGCAGTCAAAACTTTGGTTCCGACTCGCCAGTTAATTGCGTCTTCTGCGAATTTAGCAGGAGGCGGCCCCGCATTCTCTGCAGGGAAAACATCTGCGGCACTTCAGAGGCAACCCGTCAATACATGCTGTCCCTATTTTGAGACGTTATTGACAGCGCTATTGAAAGCGCTATAAAAAAAATGAATTACTTTACACGTTAATGGGTGAAATTAAGATTTGTTTAAAGCACGTCAGTTGGTTGCACTTTCGGTGATATTAAGAGAAGGTCTTGAGCGTCCAACAGAAAAAGTATTTGGCGTATTTGGGAGTTAAAATTTGGGATGTCTAAAGGTTCAATTCAATGTCTAAAGTTTTAATTATTCACGATATTATCGTGCGGTAATCTCGCGTTATAGAGGAAAAGTATCGGCGTGCATCGGAGTCAATTTCGGAAAACGCTTGTGAGTTCATGACCACGCTCGGGTCAAAGGAAAATATGATCTGCAACGCAGTCAAAAGTTAACTACAAGCGCGCCGGGTAATTTCGTTTTCTGCAAATTGTAGAGACTGGCCTGCGTTCTACAAGGAAAATATCTGAGGAACATTGGAGTTGGGACTTCGCAGCCTGTGCCGGTACCAGTTGTGAGGCAGCATTTTCGCCGAGCTGGAAGCGTGTCCACTCGGTTACAGGAATTGTCGCTAAACATCGGATATGGAACTGGGGAACTAGGGCGCTACTTGATAGCAGTTTTCAGACTGGTGCCGTTCTGGTAGATCGAAGATGCTGTTATGCACATGAGTGAGCATTACTCGCATTGCGTAAGTGTTAGCAGTTCTTGAACGTGTTTGACTGGCGCACGGCGATCTAGATAATTACCTGTATCCGATTAACTTAACCGTGTCGAGAACCTCATACCTGAGCATTGGCTTCACTGCTTTAAATGTTTAAGTTTTAAAACGTATCAAGTGCAATAAGTTGGCGTTTAACGCCTGAAACCCAATTAAACTTGGAGAATCCAGAGCTCAGTATTGAAATGTTTTCAATTAAGTTACAGCCGCGATTAGATGAATTCGAGCGTTGTAAGCATGTTGGTAGGCTGAGGAAACTGTGCCTATACTTGGCAAATTGGCGCATTATGGAGCGAATCTTGAAAGCTTATGATTGCTTTACCTTTACTTTACTTTAGTTGATAAGTACTCGTTACTTTTTTTGGGATGCGCAGTAGCCACTCGGCAATTGATTCAGGAACCGCTGTTCGAATGTGGATTCAACGGATGTAGAATAATTTTACAAAATTTTCATTGTTTTAAATTGCTGATAATCCCGTGCGGACTATAGCTACATATATGCTGCTGCATGGGATAGAAATTTATTGAATGTGATTATACAAATCTAAGGGATAACAAACTTTACTTTCAAGTTTAGAGTACATTTGGTCTTGCATTTATGGCTTTATAGGATAGGTATCCTGGTCGCGTTTTGAGTCTATGTTCGTAACTGCACGTCTTGATTTTTTTTCTGAACGCAGTTTGGATGCTTGAGTAAAACACCAAAGCGTTTCAAAACTATGCATTCAAAAACTGGATACGGAGAGTTTCTCACACTCTCCAAGTTGCAATAGCTTAAAAGCTGTCATAATTTTAAAATCATATTTTCAGTCATTAAGCTATCAGCATTGTTCACAAAAACGAGCAATAATGGGGAAAATGCGAAGTTGTTCTCGAATGACTAAGGACGATTTCTTTGTCATCTAATCTTGCCTAACACTACTATATAAAATTGCTCTTCTTGCGCTGACGCTTCTCCACTTATCGCGATCATTTCCAGTCTCTGCAATTATTCCACAATGACTTCTGCGACTGGCTGACAATTTCCCCCGCGTTAACCCACTTCACGACCCCACAACTGCAGGTAGCTCTTGCTTGGTGCCCTTTATTTTGAGATGCCAAAGTGGGAACAGAAGGAGACGAGTTGGCAACATTTCATTGTTCCATGACCTTTGGTAGCCCGGGGCACCGTATTGTCTGGGGGCCATAAACGTAGAGGTGCTCGTGGTGTGGCCAGCAGCTCATTACGAACGTAAACAGCTTGAGTTTTTAAGGTCAGTGAGTGGTGCGGGTTTTGTTTCGCCGCCCGTTATGTTTATGGTCGTGTAACCTTCGGTAATTGATTTGCACAGAGCAGGTGCGTCGCAAAATTTATGATCTTGCTGCGTACTTGGAAAGTTGAACTGATATGGCAAGAGCGTCATGTCCATGGACGGTGTCATTCGATGTGTCACTGCGTTCTAAATTCTTAATCATAATCAATCTTCACTAAACAAGGCGAAGTGGCGTATAAGGAGTTTTTCTGTATGCATATTGAAAAGAAGGCATTTGCAACCAAGCAGTTGTTTGGTAATATTCACTTGACTGAGGTCGGTCATTATTACTTATTTACAAAACAGCTTTGGTAACTGATTTAAATCTAATTTTGCGTCATAATTACAAAATACATGGAATTAATGGTAAACAAATAAAAATTATCTTTTACTGGCATAGTATTTTCGATATTGCAACTACAACCAATAGATTTGGCCATTCTAAATCTAGACAAAACATGATATTTCAAAGAAATTTATTATTACCTCACCCTCCTCTGTGTGCAGACAACGAAAAAATCTTGGAGTCCGACTTAGTAATAGTACCTAGCAGGCTCTCTGTGTGCAGACTGAACCTAACCAAGGAGTTGTAGCAGATTTCGCCTATATATTATACATATATATTTATATATCAAACTGAGCCCAACTTAGAAGTGGTGACAAGTTTCGTGCGTGCTTGTCGGATTGGATCCGACGTAGCAATGCAAAGTGTTAACTTTGCATCGTCGTACGCCTCTCAACTTCATAAGATGTTCATCCCATGCTGGTCTTACGAGAAACTCAACTTGTATTACTTCGTTATATAAGGTTAAGCTCTTTGCAGTTACTGATGAGCCTTGACTGACGCCCCGAGTTCTCGTGCTGCGCGGGCGGCGGTTGTGTCAGGAGCGCGCATTGTTGAGTAACGTAGGAAGCGCGAACGCTCGTTCGCTGGCACACCGTGGCGTGTAGCGCGTGTGTTGCAATGCGAGGCAGGTCTGCACACTGCGGTTCTTGTGTGTAGTTGAGCTGGTGACGACGAGAGTGGAGCTGCAGAGTAGAGTAAACGACGGCAGACCGACTGTGGTCATCCTTTTCTAATGCAGTACAGTCGGGAAGCTGCAGAGTAAACGACGGCAGACCGACTGTGGTCATCCTTTTCTAATGCAGTACAGTCGGGAAGCTGCAGAGTAAACGACGGCAGACCGACTGTGATCATCCTTTTCTAATGCAGTACAGTCGGGGAGCTGCAGAGTAAACGACGGCAGACCGACTGTGGTTATCCTTTTCTAATGCAATACAGTCGGGGAGCTGCAAAGTAGGGTAAACGACGGCAGTCCGACTGTGGTTATCCTTTTCTAATGCAGTACAGTCGGGGAGCTGCAGAGTCGAGATCTGACGTGACCAAATTGACATAACGACGGGAAAGCGCAAGTGTTGTCCTAATATAATGTCTGGCAAGTTATGGACAGTTGCAGAATTGAATGAGCGACCCTGAACTTTTGGCGGCAGCGGTCCTCTGATAATGCGACAAAATTACGCACTTACAGAACAGATTCTGTATTATCTTAAAAATACTTCCAGTCAGGTATATGTAGCGCATCTCATTTGTGCGAATGTACTAGCTGTATTATAATTTAAATATTCTGTACTAGTGGCCAGCTACAGGAGATAGCATCAAAGTTTACAGAGAAAGGAACTGGGCATCACATTTTCCGATGGAAAATCTCTTGTCGAGCCAGCAGAAACCATCCAACAGCTAAAGGAGTAACACAGTTTACTTTTCTGGTGTACGCATCCTCTGAGATCTGTTTTGGTGCTGTCGTGACTGCTCCACCGCTTGTGTCGCCGGTCAGAATTGCTTTCATAACCCTTATGTTGGGTTCTCACCACCGTCTTTTGTTCCCCATAAGTGGTACTCAGCGTCTAGGTACGCTGCTGTGTCCACGTAGCACAGCAGAGCATGGCGCAGATGTCTACATGTCGGTTCTAATTCACTCAAATTTTAACGAAATAATTTATTGCAACTGCCTTCTCACTAATCCCATCTTCAGTTTTGACAGCCAGCCGCACTACTAAGCAACAATCAAACTGTTGAAATTCCTAAATTATTCAACTTTGCTACAGTATTCGGACAATGGAAAAAAATTCGAACCGTTACGTCACAGGAAAAACTGCTCTTCTATTGAATCAACAGCCCAATCGACTACTATTGGAAGTGAAATCGAAAGCACGAAAATTTTAAGGCAACTTTGAGTGAGAATGCACTATAATGTTACTTTTGAGAACCATGTGGCAATAGCTATAGCCGTAGGAAAGAATTTAAATGAGCGGACATGTGCTTCATACTTTCCCTTCGTGAAAAGCAGACCAAAGGCTAACCTATGGAAACAACTGGTACTTCCTAGGATAGAAGGAATATGATAATAATCATCGGATAGAATATTATTCACCTCTTTGGATACCAAGCACCT
>LQNS02000210.1:14477148-14512412 GCA_001587735.2 Parhyale hawaiensis
TATCTCGTACCACTCGTGCCCAACCGGTCCTCTAAGGCTGTAAGGGGCTACCTCGTACCACTCGTACCCAACCGGTCATCTAAGGCTGTAAGGGGCTACCTCGTACCACTCGTGCCCAACCGGTCCTCTAAGGCTGTAAGGGGCTGCCTCGTACCACTCGTGCCCAACCGGTCCTCTAAGGCTGTAAGGGGCTACCTCGTACCACTCGTACCGAAATTCAGCCGGGCTGGCCGCATTTGTGGATACGACGGAGGCGCTGCAGAAGTGGATCAGTAGCTCGCCTGCTCCGGGCGCCCGCGCGCTGTTCCGGTTGCAGGCGCCGCAATAAAATATCAGTAATGGTAGAAAGTGAGTCAGTGCGTGGCGGTATGTCTCAGGACTGTTTGTACGTGTGCACCGGCATGTCTCATTTCATGTAGGACCTTAATGTTTGCTCGGGAATGTCTCATTTCATGACCGTATGTACGTCTGCGCCAAGAGGTATGTCTCATTTTGGGACCCTATATATGTACGTCTGCGCCGATTTATATAATTTCAGAACAGTATGTACATCTGCTCCAGTATGTCTCATTTTAGGGCCGTATGAACGTTTACGCTAGTACGTCTCGTGTAGGGACCGTTTCTAAGTTTACTCTGGTATGGCTCATTTCAGCACCGTAAACACGTCTGCTCCGGTATGTCTCATTTCAGGACCCTATGTACGTTTGCGCTGGTACCTATGTCTCAGTTTTGGTCCGTAGTCCGTACGTAAATGATTGCATCGGTATGTCTCACTTTGGGATCTTACGTATAAGTCTGCACCGCGCCTGTATGCCTCATTTAAGCACCGTAGGTATTTACCTATGCCCCGGTAAGTAAGTTTCACTTCGGGACCGCACGTATAGGTACGTCTGTACGTCTGAGCTAGTAGTTATTGAAAAACGAGTCATTTCAACGCTCATTTGTGAGAGTATTTTTATTTTGTCGCTCGTATCTGGTACGGCCAGACGCTACTAATTATAGCTTTTTCAACTTTCTTAACTTTTGTGTTGCGCACAGAAAGCTGTTTTTATTGTAGGAACCAAGCTTGGGTTCTCTTAACTAAAGGATCAGATTAGCTGAGCCTCAGTCGAAATCTCAGTTACGGTAACCTAGTGAAATAGCTGGCGGGGCAATTTTGAAAGCTCAGGACCCAAATTTTGTTTGTGCGTGCCAAAAAATTTTTGGTTATTGTAACTGGTGTAGTAACTGTAACTGTTGTTCTAACATTAGTGTTGGTCAGATAACCCTGGGGCTGTGGTTGCAACACGCCTGTGTGGTGCATCACTGGTAACCCTGGAGTTCCTTCCATCTTCATACTCCTACTGATAATGTATTATTCTGTTCTTCCTCTTTCTTACCAGACTTGCTGTTCCCTCAAGAGTTGACTCGTGCATGCGTTCGACGATTTCTTCTGACATTCTCTATGTCCCTTTTTCTTCCTCTCTTTGGATCACAGTGGACTCTGTGGGTAGGGAGGCTTGAACTAGGAGAATACTACTTCTTCTAGCGCTGGGATTCTGGTTGTAACGTGTGGTGCAGCATAGTCGTTTGGATGACCCTACACAGTTATGGAAGTCGCAGCTACTCGTGCACTATAGCGCCATGGTTGTGACCAAAGAAATATTGCCAGTAAACTTCAAGGTTTCTTCCAACGAAGCCACTAATACGTTCACCGTCCTATCTCGGATTTGCCGTTTCCATGTATGATAATTCTTTGCTCCTTCATGGTCGCCTATAA
This sequence comes from Parhyale hawaiensis, assembly GCA_001587735.2. NCBI lineage: Eukaryota > Metazoa > Arthropoda > Malacostraca > Amphipoda > Hyalidae > Parhyale > Parhyale hawaiensis. The sequence goes on from LQNS02000210.1 coordinate 14,478,908, forward strand.
CCTGCTCCACTGAGGTTATGTTTTTGTCGAGTTTGTCTATTTGTTGCAGAGATAACTGAAACATTTATGGATGAATCTTTACGAAATTTACAGGGATTGTTAGGTATGTTAAGGAGGAACAGATGAATAATGATTCTTTCAACCGTTTGTTTGTATGTCTGCCTCTTCTTTCTTGGTAGTGTAACTCAAGAAGCTACGGACGTATCTTCAAGGAAATTTCAGAAGCTGTTATTGCCGTCAAGAGGCACAAAAATAATACAAGTTTGGTGATGATAAATAGGAAATCCTAGTTTTAGGATCACTTAAATTTTTGTTAACACTGCTTTGCTTGGCGGAGGTATAGGCACTCAGAATGCTCTAGCTTTGATTGAAACACTCCATGTTCCTTCCCATTTTTTTTTTTTGGGGGGGGGAGGGGGGTAGGCGCAGAGTGTAGATCTATGTCGGGGCTTAACAATAAAAAAAAAAAAATAACGCTTCCTTTCTTGCCGTGACGTATAATTATGTCTCACTTCAGACAGCGTTATACCTATGAGAAAGGCAAATAAATTCATCGAAGAAAAGGTTAACGTTTCGGCTCGTGCAAGTTAACTACGTACCTTAGCTGCTCGTTTTACTTGACATTCATTTGACTTGCTGGATCTTTTTTTTTTTTTTGAAATACCATTGTAGGGACCGGGCAAACTAAATATTTGAATCGAAAAAAATTAGTACAAACATGCACTCATAAGTGCATACTATCCATTGTTATGGGCGGTATTACAAAGCTGTATACCTACGAGAAATAAGGCTTTGTTTTATATGTCATTTGGTTAATTCACACCAAACGTACCAGTATCGAAGGTAATCCCTCGCTGACGGACGGCGTGACCCACACAGCACGCAAGCGGACGTACAGCAGATCGATGTGTCTGGGCAGCCCCACATATTTGGTTCAGATGGGTGGAGGGCGCAGTGGCGGGTGGGGCTTATGAGTGAACTGAACTTATTCTCTAGCTATGAGGCTTTCGTTCTTCGGGACGTGTTTTAGTTTATAAGCACTGTATTGTACTTCCTAATAATGTAATTCCCATGAAATTAAGTTCATCGAAAGTGCTGATTCCTTGCATCGTGAAATTAGATTTGTTCGCGTGAATCGTGAATCGTAGTAATAATGCAGTCTAAAAAAAGAAATTGAACACAATTCAAAGTGCAGTTTCTTACAGCCAGCAAAATACGGACGTAAACAAGACTTGCGACAAACGTTCACTGCCAAAATTCAGAGAAAATTTCAGGAGAATTTGGACTCGGCAAATATTTGCTACTGGAACTCGTTGAACAGTTACATGGTCTTTATAGAAACCAGAAAAGTATCGAAAAAGTTTAATAAATTATTTATAGAGGCTCATGGGCTCAGATAAAGTTTTCGTTTAACGTAATAGTTTTATTTTTATTGTATCATTGAAGCCCTATCCCATCCTCGCGGATACGGTGTTTCCACGCTTAATATAAATTATTAAAATTTCTCTGGATCATAGGCTAACCATTTTAATGAAAAATAGGGACTTCGCTGACAGAACTCATCGCCAAAAATGGGTTCATTGGAAAGTCAACATATTAGCTTCCTTCTGTTTGAATCTTGGTAATTTTTGTAGAGGTTTTTAGACTTTTGTCATGCGTGAGAGGTAACTGTTGACGAAGCTGTTGCATCGTACGGTTAATGTTATTCCTTCATACACCGCCGAGCCTGCTGACGATGTTGCTGTTCGGTTCTTCATCTCTTCTCAGGTCTGGCTTGCTGTACCTGTGCTCAATAATCCAGTGCAGGACAACCCTCGCGCTACGTTCCGCGTTTTTCTCAATTTACTAAGTACTTCGTCTCTTCCTGCTTCTCGATTGAAACACCGCGTTGTGTTTATGAAAGTACAGCGTTACTTTTACCAGTTCTGTTGTTTTACAAGTACAATAGCTTTCTGTCTCATTGTAGTCTTACGAAAAAAATAAAAAATCTTTGTAGCGAGGTATCACAATTGAGTTTAAATACGTTTAATCCAACCTACTCGAATCAAGAGCGCCCCCTCGGGTGCCATGGTTTCTCCGTGTCCGTCGTGGTCGATACCAAGCGCAGTTGCGTTCCGATGAGGTTCTATCGTCGTTGTAAATTTACTTATTCATGCATTTATTTGTCCATCATCAGTCTAAACAAGACGAGGCCGCATACACACAAGGCCTGTCTGTTCTTGCAGCAGGTCTGGTGCCGCAACGTTACCTACTCTAAATATACCATGACTTACCTTGATGGTGTCACTATTGCAATGACCATGCGGGACTTGTCGACTGTGTTCGCGGGTGTGGTGACATGCACTAAATGCATGTTCAAGATATATCGCTCAGAGTCATAATGTTGTCCCAGTTGTTCAAATCAACATATTTTGGAGCAGTATTATCGTAATGCAGGCTTTGCATTGTGGAATTGTTTTGGGTCAGGTCTGGCGAGCGGATTCTACCCGTATAGCCTCTGCTTGAGACTGGGTAGGACTTCTTCCATTACAATTAACCAAGCTACCCCTACATCTGGATGAAGATTGAAAACACCACATCGACTACGACAAACCTATTACTCACTCGAGGACGATCTGCAACAAATCGAGGTTCTAAGCGACGAAATATGTTACTTGTATAACGGGCCAACACTGACGATCCATTGGTGGGAATCTCCCCACGTTAACCTTAAGACCGATACCTGCGGGTGCTGCGTCCTTAACAAAATCACGTATGACGTTGATGGTTCCAAAGGACCATGATACACAGATAAATTCTTGTCTCTCACATGTGGCGGAGTCGCAGTCAAAAAATTAAGTTAAATTCGTAATACGCACGGTATCTCCAACCGTAATGTGTCTACTTCCATTCGAAATTTCTTTATTTTTTTATCAAAAATAGCATAAAAAATGTTAAACAATCATATATTTTATCAAAGGTAGAATAAAAAAGTATGTTGCAAAATTGTGCTTATGTATCATATTTAACGGGTGAACATTGACTGCCCACCAGTATAAATCTGTAAGCCAACTGTAAATCTTCTCCCACGTTCTAGCTTTAGGAAAGTATTCTTTCAAAATGAATACGGTCCTAAAAAGTTGGGCACTGCATCCAGATGAGAAAGATATAGGTACCTATACCTAGCTTTTGTTTGTCTTAATTCAGAGACACCATATGTAGATACGAGTGTATGAAAGTATCGGGCACCGTTTAGCTACAGTTTCTTGGACCGTTAAGGGTTAACTTCTGCGCAAGTGGGTTAACAGCTGCCATTAGCCACATGTAAACCTTGTTCATGATTGCAGACCTAGATGCCTTGTGCTAATTTCCTCCTCTTCTTATTCGACGTGGAACACTTTAGGATTCTGTACTCTTTAGTATGATAACAGTATCCTGATGAGATGAAATAAACGGGGTTTTCTCTTTCTTGGCATAGGTTGCCATGTTTCCACATCCCAGAAGAGGCAGGCCCAACATTGGCCGTGGGTGTAGTGACGTTAGGCACTGAGGGAGATTGGTTCTAATTTTTCGTCATGATTTTCACCTTACTTGTAGTTCAAAAAGTAGCGTCGATTTCAAGTTGGTGCGTGGCAATAAATAGCCGCTCCAGCCGGAAAAAGTCGATTAGGTGCCGCCCAAGGCATTAAGGTACCACGTCGGTGAAACGCAGCCGAGGAATGTGGTATAGAATAGTTGAGTATGGAATACTTTCCTTGACCCGAAATAGGGACAGTCGGCCATATTGCGAATGTCACTTGAGCCTTCAGTCTCTAAAGCTATAGCTCTGACAATCTTTGCTCGACTGCAGCCGTGTGCACTTCTAGGGCCATGGGGAGGGGGGCATCTAGCCGCACCAGTGCTTGCCGATTTTCTCGTTGTGTACGGTGAAGTTGACTTTATTTTTCACTTACCTATTATATATATATACCTCGGTTGCCAAATAACTCAAAAAACAAATATGGCGGCTCTTGAACCACCAGTTCCCGAGCCAAATGAGGCTGAATTGGCCTGGTGCGGTACTGGCGTGGCTCTAAAACGGCGCCAATTATTAATAAGGACGAGCAGGTTTCGTGGTTCGAAGTCCTCGGCCGCTGCGACTCTGCGTGACGGCAAGCGCTATTGGGTAAAAATATCCGCAGTAACCCAATTGCAGAGTCCCCAGCAGTCCATTAGCTCTCTGGAGGGGGCTGAGGGGAGGTAAATTATCCTTGGCACAGCTTTTCATTGATCCTGAGAGGCTTGTTATGGTGCTCTTGCTATAGCCGTGGTCGTGCGTGCGTCGTAGCTTATTATTGGACCGAATAGGTTGCGTGTATAGCGAGGCCTGCATGAAGGAGGCTTGGATATTGCTAATGGTCAGGTTAGTGATGACAAGCTTCAGCTGACCCTCGGAAATTTCCTATGACAGCTGGAGTTTCGAATTGTTGGAAAACGTAGGCTGTGCCTCAGAAGCTGGAGGGGTCGAAATCACTGTGTGCGACAGGTTATATTTAGTGAGAATAGGAGGCTATGGACGGCGCTACTGTTGAGGTATCGCATTTGCCCTTGCTAACTTCTCGTTCGCCGCACTTGGTTTAGTGCGGGTTGTTCTACCGTGAAGATCTGCATACCCAATACTGGACGAGTTCATTATTCCGTTGTTGAAAGAAATGTGATCACGACCCCGGTATGTTGCCTTATAGCTGCAGTTGGTCCTTCGGAACATCTCTTCTTCTGTGCCTTCGTAACTGCCTTGCTTTTACTACTCTAACTGACGATCTTTTTATCGCAAAAGCTTCTATCGCGATGGCCAACCGACTTACGTGCTGAATCTATCATTCCATCGCTGGAGACACGGCCATAGAAAAGACCTTCTACAGACTCGATCTCTGCCCGAGGGTCAAAATACTCTATTCCTTCGTAATCTAACAATGCACAGAAGATAACCAGTTGCTCAAGCTGGCTGTTCCATGGCTATACTTATACCACGAGGGCCAAAATACCCAAATTTTGCTTCACTTTTTCGTGCTTGCATTAATTTTCTTTTTCGCAGGAATAACACTATTTTAACGCTCATAACTGTGTACAGTGGACACGAAGTTAAGAACTTATCCATTGTTCCGACGGAGAGGAATGACATCTGGAACTGGGAAAAGAGCGCTTGGAGGAAGAAGAAGGTCGATAAGTCTCAAGTCCTGGAAGTTCAACGTTCGCCACGCGTGCGGAAGTCAATCGACTATCAGGCGATGCCGTCCGTACAAGACTTCACCTTGACTGCGAACGCCTACCACGGCTGTTGCTCGTTGCGCCGTCGACAGAGGGAAAGAAAGTTGACTGTCATCGTGGGCGATGATTCCATATTCTGCTTGTTTTGGAGCGACGATCTATTGAGATGTCCCTGACCGGCTACAGCTGGCGAAAGGGAGATTTGTTGCTTCTCTATTGCTCACTCGTCCTTGTGTTAATGGCATTCTTGAAGTTTTAGTATGAAATGTGTAGAAATATCTTAGGATTTTTAATTTCAGCAGTCGCCTTCTCCTAATCAGTGACATTTTCTCTCACTATTGCCATTGTTTGTCTTTGTTTGAATCCTCTCTAGTCTGGAACACAGACTTGAGAGAGGAGTCGGAGTCGGTAAATTATGGAGTTCGGGAGTCGGTGAAGGCTAACTGGCGCCAGGAGTCGGTGAAAATTGGCCGATGTTAAGAAAATGAGTCTAAGTCGGAACCAGTTTTTGGCGGGGTCCAAGGAGTCGTACCAAACTTTGTCCACCCGATTCTACAACCCTGCTGGAAAAGGGCAATTTTTTTACTTTTCTAACCTATACCGTTGCTAGTTATATTTTACTGAAGCCTTTCTTCTGGTATTATATACCGTAGAACGTGTGCTGATGAAATAAGTTTTTCTGGCGTCTCGATACTGATAAATGAGGTATTAGTTAGCATTTGGCTGCCGGCTCAGAATTATCATGCGCTTAAAAATTTTAGTCTGAAATTGGGAGATTTGCTGCGTTTCTGTCCTGAAAAATAGTTGCATTCTTTCAGTATTATATTGTTCTTGTATAAACTAATGTCAAAAATAGCAATGAAATAATTGCAAAGAGCTTGAGGCTTCTAGGGCTCCAACTCCTATGCCTCTCCAACAGGAGAGGTAAAATTAAAACAAGAAAAATGACCAAATATTTTCAAACATGAAAATCTGATTTTTCGCTGGGTGTTTATCGTTTTCTCAAATTTGCCTGGTTCTCCTGAACTTAGTTTCGATGCCAGGAAATTGATAACAGCAGTCTTGCTTGTGTTGTATTCGTTTCTCCGTTTTGCTATGGTTCCAACTTTCTCTGGTTCCAACTTTCTCAACTTTCCCGTACTTAAGCTGGGGACACTGCAAAGTTCTCGCAGAAACTCACAGCTTACAGCATAGCACTGCTTCACACGACTATAGTATAACTGATACTGAGCCAAGCCTTCATTAGACGCAGACTTGATTGATTCAGCCCCGAACAGACATGCGGACACACACGTGCGGTACTGCTCACTGGGCATATTCGCCTTCTCTTCGCTGTATTAATGGCAAATAAATTCCGTGCGTATGCATTTCTAATTATTACTATTTGCATAATAGCATTATTACGTGGAGTCAATGCATCAATTGTTGATCGGTTTGCGTGTGTGCTCAGGCGCGTCCGTTGGTACAGAGAGGTACACCGCCCCGGTGTCGTTGTATCATGCTCATGCCTTATGTTCCCTTCACTGAACGTTTTGTGCTATACAAGAATGATGATTATGGCTACAGGATGATTGTCATATTGCCACTTCGCTGCGCTTTCATTGCATTGCTAATTGCCGTTAAGCAATTGCGAGCGTCAATTGGCCTCGGTCGTTCCCTTTCTTTGTCATGTTGCAATGGTAAGCTTATTGAAGTTAAACAATAACCAGAGAGCAAACCTGTTAAGTGCGCTCCATGAGACGCTGCACTGAGCATATACTCGGTATAACTGCAGCGCATCTCAGGGTACTCTTGCATATTTTTGTTGGAAAGTGTACAGTAGCAGCGTCTTCTCAATATGTCAGGTTGGAAACTAAGATCCTGCCGGTCGTAACATTCAAAATGTTGAAAAAAATAGGCAAGAACTTAGTTTCCCACCTAATAGTTCACTGCCGATCCATTCCTTTATAGATAGAACCCCAACAGAGAAACAAAATGCTAACTCTTTCTATTTTGTCAAAGTGTAGAAAAAAGGAACCCATCTTATTCTGTAAGGACTAGCTATAACTCAGGGTTCCTGTAGGAATAGCACTGTTTGGAATACGCGGCTGGTTTCATTCCCTTTAACTCCTTATTTTCATATTTTGTAGAACTAAGTAGCAGTCTGCACATTATTTAGATAGGTATGTAGGCAAGTCTTTCGCAGATTGCCTAGAGGCTATAACTGAATTCTTAGTTGTATTGCATTGTGCTTTCCTCTGCATCTTAATTTATACTTATCATAGTTTTACTCTAAATTCGTTTCTACGTCAAACTTGTTTTATAATATAGGCTGTAATGGTATTAAGCACCGGAAATCGTCACTCAACGGAGAGTAAAAATACGTGTCTGCTTTGAATTATTTCTCGCTTATTACAGGAACAGTCCACAGGTACAACTCTTGCATGATCTGGAAACGGATAGCTGTGTAAGATTACCTCTTTCATTCATGCCGCTGTCTGTAAGCAATGTTTCAAGTGGTGTTATTCCTATATGCACGCGAATTAATTCGTGAAAGAGTTATTAATATCCCCACTGAAACATGTTTCTTACTGTTACAATAACTTTATTATTGCCGTTAGTGTTACGCATACAAGGAATGCGAATTAACGCAGGGGAGAAAGACGTAATATCTCGTCTAAAACATGCCCTTTGCTAAAGTAATCGCCTTACCCGGGGGGGGGGTTGAGTGTTATTATTATTATTAAAACTTCACGCCTGAGCTCCCACGGACGGGTTATACAACCCAAATGAAGATTGTTCAAGCAATGAAGAAAAAAAACTGATAATTTTAGGTGGCTAGCTTTCCATCTTTTGTACTAAATCCTGAAGTCAAGAGATACTCGCTGGCTGAAGACTAGCGTTGTATTCTAACGTTGCTGCAATTAAGTAAGCCTTTTATATTACTTTGAAGCTAGAACGCTTTTACTGTGAGCTCCAAAAGTAAAAAAAAAAAATGTATAACCTCGTGTCATACCATGAAGACAAAACGATTCAGATGTAAGCTCCACACATTAATGCCATGCATTATACCGTATCCCCTGCTAAGAATAGCCCACGATGAATGTGCAGAAAAAAAGGAACTTCCCGTGCATTGTTACATCCTCGGCCAACAGTACTCCCTGTTTGGAGGTCAGCCGAGTCTCTCCAGTCATAACAGAAGGTCGGCATGCCGCACAAAAAACGAACAATCTTCCCTTCCGGTCAGCTGTTTTGGGCGATACACCGCTATTGCTGGTCTCTGCAAGTGACCTTCTATGGGTCTAAAATAGCATCAGACTTTTACTCCTGAGAACTGCATGCTAAGGAGATACGTGGCCATATTGCTGGTCACTGAGGGTGGTCGTCTAGCTGTCCAGCCTAAAAATAGCATCAGACTAGGGCGTTGTATGAAGAAATGAATGCTAAGGAGATACACTGCTATTGCCGATCAGTGCCCCCGTCGTCTGTGTAGCTTAGAAATAGATCGCGTTCTGTGAAGAAATGAAGGGTAAGGAGAAACACTGCGAATGTTCGGGTCTGTCGGCAGTCGTCTGTGTTGTATATACAGAATTGAATCCTGATATTGCCGATACTTTTCAATGGTCTTCTCGGCAGTTTAAAAATAGCCTCAGACGTTGAGTTATTAAGCACTGAACGCTAAGAAGATTCTCCAATATATTGCTAACCTCAGGGCGTAATGATCTTGTCGACGACTCGATTAGTAGGAGGCAGGCATGGTGCTGAAGCTGAATCCTTTATAGCGTATTTATAAGTTTGCTGTCCGTGGAGAAGTTGTTGCTCTTGCAGTTTATGTTGTGTATGTTTTGAAATATGCATTTTCTATAACTATAGCAGAGTTAGCAATCGCAATCTCGTTCATAAGTAAGTTATTCGCTTTATAGCGCCTTTTTCCTGCCAGCAGTAGTGCACTGAGCCAACTTTTACTATGTGGCAGAGGAGAGCCGATGTCGAGATGGGATATTCCTAATTGCGCCTCCTGACCGACTAGCATCGCTGTGCAGATCGCCCTTTGGCGGAAATAATAATCCACTCAATGAAAGCCGTCCTGTTATGAGATATAAATACATTATTTCAAATTTACATGTTAGTACTGTAGGTTGTGCTGTATAGTACCGCCATACCTATAGGATGATATTGTATGTAATAGTGTTTAGTCAATTAGGTGAAATAGTGCTAAGTCATGTAGATCTTTCCTCGGGAAGCAATAACTACATTTCCCATTTCCTTACTTTAATTGAACAGGTTGTAATATTAGCAGAAACATAATTATACTTTATTTTGCTTCTCGTGCGAGGGTGATCGTTAGATACCAGCACTATTGTGCTGCCAGTTCACTTGACTCGTTTGGTATGTGATGGCGCTGTAATATTGTCAAGAAATTAATGTACACGAAGTTTTTAAATGCAAGCTGTAACATAATAATCCACGAACACCTCCCGCCTGTGGAAAAATAATGTTGAATAAATAAATAAATAATTAGGTATACCGTACAATGAAAATATGGCTCTTTGAAAGTAGGTCACTTGTAGCAGGTGTCCAAGAAAATAGGAATAATTTTTTCAATAGCAGGATAATAAATTGTAGCAATGAATATATACGCAGCATTCTATCGGCGCCGATAGCGATTTTTCGAACCGTCACCAAGTGGTGGAATCTTCCTTACAAACAACTTTAGTTGTCTCACTGATGCATCAGTAGTATAGGTGCTATATTTTTCAGCGCATTGGTACTTTTGCGTTGTCTATTACAATCCATCGACTGAGCTTCAAAACTAATTTTTAAATTTTGCTCCTCAGATCATTTATAATTCATATGGTTGACATGTAGCGCATGGCAGGCCAGCCGGTAGGCGCATGGATCAACGGTACAGCGTTTTCTGTCATGGTGCCTACGGTGAGGGTTTTTGGGTTAGCAATTTCGTGTATATCTCACCCAGAAAAGATGTTACAAATACTGCAGTATTTATCACCTACAAAAATGAATGCGTAATTCGGGTCCGAAAGCGGTATTACAAAAATAGCTTCCTATCTTTTCGTGCCCACTGAAAACTCTCCAGATAATATGAAATTATTTGAACATCAGGCAGTTTTATTTTGGACCAGTAAACTTAATCGTGTCATCTAGTTTTTTAATGGTCATCGCCAAGTGTCCCACCCCATGTTCTTCTATGAAGGATGTAACACTTCAAAGTGCTGCCTGTTGTAGCACTGGTTCTCGACACTTATCAGCGTTTGTAGTGTCGATGCTCGACACCCATACATTTCTAGTTTAGGCCTCGAGACCCAAACATTTCAATGCTTGTTTTGGTCTTCAAGGCTCGAGTATTTCTTACATGATCCACGAGACAAAATAATTTTTAGTTTATTAGTTAGGTATGGTTTCATTAAGCATAACATTATCTTTGCGTAGAACTGAAGCAGTCACGGAAGAATATTGGACTGTATAGCATGGAACGGTTATTTCCGTACACCATCTGTCCCTTCATTAGCGACAGAGAAGACACTCGTATAGGAGCCACAGGTATGAGGGTACCGTATTTAAGTATCAGCGAGGCGTACACGTACACGGCGTACGTACGGAGCCTGCGTTCCGTTGCTGAGGAAGCGCAAAAAAACGGCAGTGCGGCCTTCAGCGGACCGTTAGGTGGCAGCGGCCAGCGCGCGCCTGCTGCTCATCAGGACCATACTTCCCCTAGCTGGCATCTCCTCTTGCACAGGCGCCGGGATGCGGTTTTTAAGTTGCCACCACTTGTGTTATTATAATTTTAGCTCTTGACCAGATATACGTATTCATACATATTACATAGGGTTAGTTAATTGAAAATATAATATATTTACATACGGTAGTTTCCGTAAGTACCTTCATCTCAAGACCAATGTGATTTCGGCCCGCGGCCCTGTAACAGTATCTTTGCTATGTCTGCCTGTTACACGGAATGCAGTAAAGTGCATAAAGAAAATGCCCCTACTTTTCATAAGCCGAGCACTGTTTTTACCGTCCAGAAAAATTATGGGTATGTGTTAATTTTTTAACTAGGTCATGATTATGCTTAGATTCAGAATATCTTAGCACATCTTCACAGACTAACGATGGCACCAATATCCTCTTTCACGCCCACGGTAATACAAGATAGCTCTTTTGAAGGTGATGCCCTCAATAAGAAAAATAAAATAAATTAAGTACAAGATATTTAAGAGGATCAAATATTTGTTGCAGCATAATTTTATGAAAATGGGTCAAGCGGCTCCAATGTCCGGAATCCCCCGTGGCCATCTCACACGGCAGGGATATACTTTACTTCTTTTGGTTGCCCGATTCCCTTCCGTTCCTCCGATACTATTCCCGGATACTTTAGAATAATAACTAGTGTGCTAGACTCATAAATGATCGACCGTTCAGAATTTGCATTGACACAGCTTAACGCTTAGCCTATGGCCAATATTCTCTTATGGCTAGAACCAGTTTTTTCAGAAGCGGTACAAACCCTGGTAAACAAACTCTAGTGCTTCATACCGTCGCCTCGTGTCCCAGGAGTAGATAAGATACACAGCATCATATTAGTCCCGTTCTTATTACCTCCGCCAAGGAGGTTATCTTTTTGTCGTGTTTTTTGTTTACTTGTTTGTCACTAAGACAACTAAGAAAGTTATGAACGGATCTTTACGAAATTTTCAAGGATTGTTAGGCATGTTAACAGTAACAGATGACTAACTTTTGGTGAAAATCCGATTATCTGTTTGCTTGTCTGTCTGCCTATTTTTTCTTAGTACCATAACTCAAAAAGTTATGGGCGGATTTTGATGAAATTTACATGAGTTGTTTGGTAGATTTCGAGGAGTAAATGACAAAATTTTTGTGATGATCTGTTTGTTCGTTTGTCGCTGCTTAATTTTGTGCTTGTTAACACAGTGACCTAAAAAGTTGTGGATGGATCTCTATGAAATGTACAAGAACAGTTAGTAATGTAAAAAACATAAATGATTGAATTTTGGGGATGATCGGTTGGAACGTTTGTGTGTTTGACTAATGTTTGTCGTAATATTTGTTAGCAGCATAACTCAAAAATTTATGAACGGATTTTCAAGAAATTTCATAAACTGTTAATACTATCAAAAGTCACTAATGATTAGATTTTACAGTAGATACAAAGAAAATCATGGTTTCAGAACCAATTTGAATTTTTCGTTACCGTTGCCTTGCTTGGCGGAAGTGTGCGCTCTCATAAGGCTCTAGTTTCAATGAAATCCAGCACTTGTATAAGCTGAGTACGGTGAAGATTGAACTTCGATTAATTTCCGTACGTTTTTTCCTGAGATGGACACGAAATATTGTTAGCAAATAAATACACTATGGAATTCGTCACAGTGCTTCGATTGTTCGCATCCTCTTCGTCCGGCCATTTGATATTATTTGCAGATCCTTGAATTGTCTGCCCGATCTAGACTCGCCCCCCCCNTATCCAATTTCTTAGGCAGAATGCTGAATTTTCAATAAAGAAGCCTTCTGAACAGTAATAACCACAGGAGACAGCGGGGGTTTTCCTGAAGGGCTAACTTACTGCCGTCATTTATCGAACACGTGCACCAGTCACTAATAACCCAATACGCCGTCATTTACAATGACGGCTCGGGACACTAGTATTTACATAGTTACCGTAAGTACCTTCATCTCAAGACCAATGTGATTTCGGCTCGCGGCCCTGTAACAGTATATTTGCTATGTCTGCCTGTTACACGGAATGCAGTAAAGCGCATAAAGAAAATGCCCTTACTTTTCGTAAGCCGAGCACTGTTTTTACTGTCAAGAAAAATAATGGGTAAGTGTTAATTTTTTAGCTAAGACATGATTATGCTTAGATTCAGAAAATCTTAGCACATCTTCACCGACTAACGATGGCACCAATTTCCTCTTCACGCGCACGGTAATACAAGATAACTCTTTTGAAGGTGATGCCCTCCCTAAGAAAAATTAAATAAATTAAGTACAAGATATTTAAGAGGATCAAGTCTTTGTTGCAGCATAATTTTATGAAAATGGGTTAAGCGGCTCCAATTTCCGGAATCCCCCCCGTGGCCATCTCACACGGCAGGGATATACAGTACTTCGTTTGGTTGCCCGATTCCCTTCCGTTCCTCAGAGGATATTCCTATATTCTTTAGAATAATAACTAGTGTGCTAGACTCGTAAATGATCGACCGTTCAGAATTTGCATTGACACAGCTTCACGCTTAGCCTATGGCCAATATTCTCTTATGGCTAGAACAACTTTTGCAGAAGCGGCACAAACCCTGGTAAACAAACTCTGAGTGCTTGATACCGTCGCGTCGTGTCCCAGGAGTAGATAAGATACACAGCATCATATTAGTCCCGTTCTTATTACCTCCGCCAAGGAGGTTCTGTCCTCATCGAGTTTTTTTGTTATTACTACCGCCAACGAGGTTATCTTTTTGTCGTGTTTTTTGTTTACTTGTGTGTCACTAAGATAACTAAAAAAGTTATGAACGGATCTTTACGAAAGTTTCAAGGATTGTTAGGCATGTTAACAGTAACAGATGAGTAACTTTTGGTGAAAATCCGATTATCTGTTTGCTTGTCTGTCTGCCTATTTTTTCTTAGTACCATAACTCAAAAAGTTATGGACGAATTTTCATGAAATTGACATGAGTTGTTAGGTAGATTACGAGGAGTAAATGACCAAATTTTTGTGATGAACTGTTTGTTCCTTTGTCGCTGTTTAATTTTGTGCTTGTTAACACAGTGACTCAAAAAGTTGTGGATGGTTTCTATGAAATTTACAGGAACAGTTAGTAATGTAAAAAACATAAATGATTGAATTTTGGGGATGATCGGTTGGAACGTTTGTGTGTTTGACTAAGGTTTGTCGTAATATTTGTTAGCAGCATAACTCAAAAAGTTATGAACGAATTTTCAAGAAATTTCATAAACAGTTAATACTATCAAAAGTCAATTATGATTAGATTTTACAGTTGCTACAAAGAAAATCATGGTTTCAGAACCAAATTGAATTTTTCGTTACCGTTGCCTTGCTTGGCGGAAGTGTGCGCTCTCAGAGGGCTCTAGTTTCCATGAAATCCAGCACTTGTATAAGCTGAGTACGGTGAAAATTGAACTTCGATTCATTTCCGTACGTTTTTCCCTGAGGTGGACTCGAAATATTGTAAGCAAATAAATAGTTTCACTATGGTATTTGTTACAGTGTTTTGATTGTTCGCATACTCTTCGTCCGGCCATTTGATTTCATTTGCAGATCCTTGAATTGTCTGCCCGATAGACTCGGCCCCCCGAGGCAGGCACTCGGCGTGGGGCGGCGCGCAGCGAGCTGTGGGAGAAAGAAAGCGAACTGGAGATAGTCAATGATAAGTTGTCGAGCAGAATTAACGATCCTTTGCCGCGGAAGAGAGGCACAGGAAGCGTTTCCTGTTCAGCTGAGTAGAAAATTTGTCTGTGAAAGCGACATCGGACGATGATGGAATGATGTTGATGCGCAGCTCTTCTGTTACATGTTGATGCGTTGCTCACCAACCCAACTGCATCGGTTGTTTTACTTTGATACATCGTCGTCTGATTCATATTTTTGTGTAACGTTACTACTAGCCTGTTAATTTACATACACTGTTGTCTAACTACTTGAAATATATATATTTATTTTAAAATTTTGTACATTAGTATGCACTGATTTGCTGAAGGGACATAATATCTTGCAACGCCATTTTGCTTATATATAGAAAGCGTAAAGGTATGTCTTGTTTTGTTTATTTCTTGAATACAATGGATGCAATAATTGAAGTGCTTATAACACAACTGCAACAACCCTCTCTAGAATCCACTTATTCTCGTTGGAGCAAATTAAAGGATAAAAGCACTTCTCAAATTAGCCCTCGACTGCAGACGCGAGGGATGCACAGAATACATGCGGACAGACAAGGCAGTAAAAAGCAGAGACCGGTACCTCACCGACACAGACTCTTCGGTCTCGAGTTACTGTACTCGTCGTCTTCGGTCCTTCGCAGTCTGCATCTACAGTCCGACAGTCTCATACTTGCCTGTTGTGGGTGACATCGTTGTGCACGTTGGTCCTACTTCGTCTTTATTGACTGTTTTTGACATATAGTACTTAAATATTTAATTTTTGTGGTATAGATATATTTATTGTAGGGACTTAACCTTGTTGCCGCTATCGGTATCCCTAAAAGCAATTACCATATTATAATTTTCTTGTTTCTCCGATGTCTTTAAACAGACGCTCATTTCTCTGCACCAGCTGTCTCAAAAATTCAGTTCATTGTTTTTCTGGGGAAGCTCTACAACTGACGTAGGATCCAGATCTGCTTGTTATATAGCTGGAGAAATAGGCAAAAGTGACAAAAAGTGTTGGTGGAACGAGTGGGTTGTATTAATAGGTACTTCCCCAGTTATTATATGATTGTGGTAAGGCTAGATGGTCTCCAGCCTTTCAATTTTTACGATATGTTCTAGAGTTCAGTATGCCTAGTATTAAGCATAATACAAGGCAAAAAGTGAGTTAACTGTTAGCCATTTAAATTCAATGCTTCCGACTCAATTGTTCTTCTTGCCTTCCAAATTACTTTTCCCCAAATGGCACGCTTGTCTTGTGTGGTAAGTTTGCATTATGTTGCTTTTGCACTATGAGGCGTTTGCCCTAAGAGGTACGTTTGCCCTAAGAGGTACGTTTGCCCTAAGAGGTACGTTTGTCTTAAGAGGTACGTTTGCCCTAAGAGGTACGTTTGCCCTTAGAGGTACGTTTGCCCTAAGAGGTACGTTTGCCCTAAGAGGTACGTTTGCCCTAAGAGGTACGTTTGCCCTAAGAGGTACCGTATATGGCATACGTTTGTCCTATGTGGGATGTTTGCTTATTTGGCACGTTTTCCCTACATGGAAAGTTTACTTTGTCCTGCGTTTGCTTTACGTTATGCTATATCGTTTACCCGATGTTATGTTAGGATTGCCCTGTGTTACCGACATCCTTTGTTCACCACAGCTGTTGGGGGAGTTACCGAACATGACCGTAAAACGCATCACCAACTGCCAGTCAGCTGTCGTTCCCTCTCAAAATCAGTGCAGGTGACCAACCCGGTCTCCTTTACCTTCCATCATTTACTTTTCAATGTTGGCTCACGTGATCATTGCGTACCTACCGCTTCTCTGTAAAAGAGATAGTGAAAGGCGTCGTGAAAGAGTTGAGCTGTTATTTATGCAAGGGAGGCTGCTCAAGCTTTTCTCCCTATCACCGGCAGTTTACCTGACATTCAGATAGGTATTGTATGGTGTGCTATGTAGGCCTATGACTGAGATAGGTACCTGATCTAGCTAAACCGAACGTGTCCAAGCCTATTCTTAACTAATCTAACCTAACAGATTCTCTGAGGTAGATAGGTAAGTATATAGGCCGTATACCATAGGTACAAGGACAGTTTTTGATTTTTCATTTATATTTTTGTTCTGAGCTTGTGTTTCCATGCTTGGTTGGCATCCATCCACTGGTTATATGTTTTGTTTACATATCTGCTACTTATTTTCCTTTTGCTGCTCTTGATATCCTTTACTTTTTCTCAACTTCGGCTTCCTTTACTCGATTGATAATCTACATGTCCCTTCTTGTTTCCTCGCTATCACAGCGTATGCTCTTGTGGCCGTGGATATTGGCTAAGGGGACTGAAACTAGAAAGGTTGCAGTGATAATTTATTTGCATAGACGGGTACAATTTGTACCTACATCCCATGTTAGTCTTCCCTTGGGATGATTTATTTGACTAGATAGGTACAATCTGCATGGCCTATGATAGCCTTTCCTTAGAGTAATTTATTTGCTTAGATAGCTACAATTTGGATGTCCCATGATAGTCTTCTCAATTAGGGTACGATCATTTATTTGCCTAGATAGTTACCATTTACATGTCCTTTCTTTAACATTGCTTTGTGGCACAATGTTAGCTGAGGTCTTTATGTATGCGTTTAATTTAAAAATTTAATTTCTTTCCCGGCACGCTGTATATACTCGTTCGCCCTGAGCCAGTGTGACTACACCCTTATGCTGTACATGGGTTCCCCTCTTGTCGCAACGTGTTACCTGTCCTTTTTTTCCTCCTCTCTTTCAACACTTTTAGCGTGACAGTAAGAAAGCTCAAACAGGGTAGTTAATACTGTTTCGGTTAATTGCGATCGTAAGGAGTTTAGAATGTCTAAAGCCGCGTTGACAATAGAGTTTTTAATGCCCTTAGACAGTACATATTTTACGAACGCTTTGTAACGGCCTTGTAAACAGAACAGTGTGTCTACTGAAACATGATCTCAAATATTAACCGTCACGCAGGGGTGTGTCGCATTCAGCATATTTTAGGTTACCGGTGCAACACCGCGTAACACCGGTGACCCAGCCAGTCGCAACCCGTGTCGCAATCATAGCTCAAATGACGACTGCGACACGGGTTACGGCGATGTAGGTCACCGAGCACAAACGTCTATTTTGAATAAAAGGAGCACTGAATTCATTCGAATACGCAACAAGAAAACGCCTTACACCAGAATACGTAAGTTAGATCATGTACTTGGAACTTTCAATGAGAAAATTTAAAATTAAACTGAATTATAAGATTTTTGAGCTTGCTACGATCGTCGCTAGATGCCGTTCTCACGGGCTACGGTAACCTTTTTTCAGGTTGTGGTAGCCCGGATTTGGCGTGATTGCGACACAGCCCTGCTGGCGCTCAGTATATGTCATTAGCAAGGCCTTACATGTCTCTTTAAGTTTGCACGTGCACTAGCGGCTGCGTCGGGGAGACAAATAAAATAAATCTTTAAACTTGGAGTGCCTTATAACTGAAAAAGTTGTGCATTTTTCTGTTGTTAACTAGGAGGCAAATGAACATTCAGATGCGTTCTGCTGCGTTTGGGAACGAAAGAGTGTAGGGTGACTACGGCTTTAGATTGTTACTGTCAATGCCATAGATAATACTGTAATATTTGCGATAATTATGTCGGAACTCATATGCTATACATCCTGTTGCTTTTATCCTCTGAGGAGCATTGAATACTTGCAGGATATTAGCCAAATACTCCACCCATTTCCTGAAGTGTTCTTAGCCGAGCTTGTACGTTTTAGTCATTTTCCGTTTTACACCCATCGTCCATAGTACGCACACGGCGCCTGTACACATACACGCTCTGGGTTTATGTACGTGCAATACATACGCCCCCTATTTACACGCGCACAGTGCTGTACAGATCACACCAGTAGTTCTGATAGCATAGCACTGTACGATACGTCGCCCCACTGGCTCTATGTGATCAGTGTGTTAGCTTAAGCTCTTCTTGTTTAAGCGGAGTTTCTGCTGCCATAGTTCCGTTTAATGTAAAGCAATAACCATCCCAGTTTAAGCATCATTTCTAGCATTAATAGCAGTATTAAGTCAGGTTTACTCAGCGGTAAAATGATCGTATTGTTTTTGCTAGAATTTTCCCATTGTTGTGTTGGGTCCCCGTGTATTTATAAAAAAAATATTGATATGTACCCGTCGAGTGAGCAGTGTTAGCAAGAGTTGTTAGCAAAGCTACAAATATTATTTTAAATTTGGAGTGCATTAAAACGAGCAAAGTTGCAGACTTTTCTGTTGTACAGAGACGCAACTACGCATTCGGACGCTGGGACGTACGTACGCGGGGCAAAAGGTTATCGTGCGAATCCGCCCTCTTATGACAATGTGAAGCTTGAAGAAAAAAGTCCCCGTGGGAGTTATAGGGTTAAATTTTAACCGGTCAACTACCATTTTCCAGAGTGAAACTAGGTTTTGTTTTTCAGAGTTGTACCGAGCCGTGAAGTTCTCAAGGGGAACATTTTTTTTTCGTTGTTAGTGAACAATTTCTTGTGGTGTGTCATAGTTGTTTCAAGTAATGTGGGATGCGGTGCTTTCTAAAGCCGAGTGCGCTACGTTCCATGATGTACTTCGGTGTAATTTTCATCTACGAAATCTATCTAATATACATTAAAAAGGTTTCCACGAAATTCATAAATAATTACCTCCGCCGAGGAGGTTGTTTTCGTCGTGTCTGTCTGTCTTTCTGTCTGTCCGTTTGTCTGTCACCAAGATAACTCAAAAAGTTATGAACCGATTTGGATGAAATTTTTTAGCGATTCTTAGGTATGTTAGGAGAAACAGATGATTAACTTTTGGTGAAGATATGTATATCCGTTTGTTTGTTTGTTTGTCTGCCTCATTTTTCTTGACGCTCTAACTCATATAGTTATGAATGGATTTTGATGGAATTAACATGAGTTGTTGGGTAAACAACAAAGAGTAAATCACCAAATTTTGGTAATGATTCGCTTGTTTGTTCGCTTGTTTGTCACTATTTTTAATTTTATGCTTGTTAGCACAATAACTCAAAAAATATTGAATGAATCTTTATGAAATTCATAGGAGTTGTTAGTAATGTTAAAAGACATAAATGATCAAATTTTGGTGCAGATCGGTTTGTTCGTTTGTATGTTTGACTCATGTTTGTCATAGTGTTTGTTAACAGTATAACTCAAAAAGTTATGAACTGATCTTCAAGAAAATAAAATAAGCTGTTAATACTATGAAA
Organism: Parhyale hawaiensis; assembly: GCA_001587735.2. Classification (NCBI taxonomy): domain Eukaryota; kingdom Metazoa; phylum Arthropoda; class Malacostraca; order Amphipoda; family Hyalidae; genus Parhyale; species Parhyale hawaiensis. The sequence continues at coordinate 14,498,777 of LQNS02000210.1, forward strand.
AGGCACAAATGATTAGATTTTGGAGTTTATACAAAGAAAATTATGGTTTCAGAGCCAATTTTAATTTTTTGCTGCCGTTGCTTCACTTTGCGGAGGTATGCGCTCTCAGAGTGCTCTAGTTATAATAGGTACCCCTTGATGGTGAGCAATGCGCAACTTCGTGTGTGTACCTATGCATACTCCCGTTTGCGTGCTGGTGGCATTCTTTCAATTGTATCGTTCCAACTTCTACCTAGCTAGTGTCGAATTTAAGAATTCGTTTTGGTAAATCATGTCCTATTTTATTTTATGTTTTTAAAATAATCATCTAATCAAGTCACGTCCTGTGAACCCTTGTCTTGTATTTTATCAGTGTTATTTTTACTCAACGGCCACTTGGTAAATTTAGACTTTTTTTTTAAATAATTATGTTGTCGTGCTCACGGGAATGTCAGCGACGAGTGTCTAAAAAAATCCCACCTGACTACCAAGCGTCTCTTGTAGATCAAAAATAAGTGCTTAGTGGTAAATCATTACGAATTCTAACACTACACCGCCCAGCGTCAACGCTACGTTTCAGACCATGCCATTCCAACGGGACAGATGGGATTAATCCGTCGGTGCGGGCTCGGTCCTCAGCAACGGGAAAAACGCAATAGACTAGTGCAATCATTGGCAATTTTAGAACTCATTCTTCGACTTTTTTGGTGAAACAATAATAGGTCTCCCCTTACGACGGCATGGGTTGGATCTCATATGATGTACGTAAAGGTAGTCTATCTTGTAGGGAATGGCGCCCTGTTGCAAACTACATTTAGTTCGCTTTCTCCGTAGTCATAGTCCAGTTAATTGAATATCGTGCTAAACCTAATTTGCTTCTATCTTAGAATCAAGATGTTGACCCTCAAAGAATTAGATTCCATAGCGCTCTGCATTCGAATTCTCCGTCTTAGTTAGTAGTCAGGCCCGCCTCTCTAACTAACGGGAGTGCCAGCGCAGAGCTCTCGCTGCATGACCAGCCCCAGTGTATGTATCGATGCGGTTGTTGCACTTGCATTCATTGTTGACTTCGACATTCCGGCTTATTGATTCAAGTTAGACGATGCGTAGAGTACATACACTCCGTAGAACCTTTCAAGTTCAATACTCTCCATTTATTTCTTTCTTATAGAATCAGTTTTAGTTGTCTATAAGATTCTTTGTTATCATGTAGGTATTGGATTAGTTCACTAAACTTGTCCGGTAATAGTGTCATCGTATGAAACCCTTCTTACGGGAAACATTACGTGTTTTGGTTTATCACGATCCAAATCTGGTGGTCCTCAGATGTACTGCTCAGCTTCCGAAAGCATTGTTCTGTCCGTTAACCCTATTCGCACCAGCCTCTGCACACATGTTATTTTGCTACAAGAGTTCTTCGTCCTATTGCACTCCTACTAGAAAAAATTTTTCTAGCGAGGTAGCACTACCTAATACAAATAGGGTTGAACAGAAAAAACGTGCCTTGTTTTCAGAGTTCTTTTTTTACTTCGTAATCTAAACAGAAGCCGTAACTTCACAAGCGACTTTTTTCAAAGCCCGCGGGTGTGACGGCTAACATTTTTGTAATACATTTGGTAGATGCGCAGTTGTGTTTAAAAATATACCACAAAATCTTTGGGCATTTGGGCTCTTTAGTCCTACGTATATGAGGACCAAAATTCCGCGGTGTGAACCCGCCATTAGCTTCAGAATCTCCTTCTGTACGTCTGACCTGTCGAACCCAGTTTCTATTTTCAATTTTTCGTACTTAACTGATCATGTTTTTCTTGCTGCATCTTTCTGTTCAGATTCCCCAGCTTAGGGACGAATGTTCCAGTTTTGCTCAACATACTGCCTGTCACGCCTTTCTTTCTCTCTGGATCGCAGTGAACTCTTGGAAAGGAGATTTCAATTCTGTAACTAATCATGTCTATTATAGGCTAACTGCCTGCGCCGTTACCTATTATAATAAATGCCCAAATTACAGTTTTCCACGGATTTCTGTGTAGGTATATCACAGTCACTGATCACGCCTATTCACGCCTTTCGTGGTGTTATCGCTCCAATCGTTACCCTGATACCGAAGTTCGCTTTTCCGTATTTGTATCGATAATTTGTCTTTGTTGTTTAGAGTCGTAGTGATGTACTAGTTATGTGCTATCCAGGTTAGATTGTTAACAATATAGTGATCATAATATTTTGGTGATGCGTACAAGTTGACGCAAGGTCAGTAATTTGATTTGGCCTGTGATAGTGAATCGTAATTTGATTAAGCTCTGATGATACGAGCGTGATGAACATTCTGGAACACAAAAAATATGATATTTTGCGACTCTTGACGTGATTTCTCCGTTAGGTATCAACGTATATGAAAAATTTTTCCGGGATGATTATAAATGTGAGTAATGTGATGATTATTAATGTGTGTATACACTTTACGATATGTTCATTTGACAACTGGAAATTTTTTTTTTATGTTGTATTAAGCTATCATTGGAATGGTAATTTGAAATAAAAAAGACTACATCGCATTAGCAAATTATTGGTCCACATTCGGTGCTTTGGATATGAGTTGAGTTTTTGAGTGCCTACTATTCGTATTAGCTCCATCTTAGAATGGCTTGTAGGAGATAGTACTGTTATGTTCCATTTATTTTAAGGTTATCTTCACAAATAGCAGAGAACGTGAGCTGTAACATCAAGAACTCCTGGTTTTCGGCAATTCACTTGTGTTCTATTAATTTTGTACAGCATCTAGACATGAGTGATAAAATGCACCACGGACCGCAAACTGTTATTGAGGAGCTCGAAATCACTGTCTTCTATTTAGGGAAGTGTTCGAATCGCCAACTTGGATCGAGATAGCCTAATCCGTTGCGTGAAACTTCAGTTCTGACCGTTGTTGGTTTCGCCACTTTGACTCGAAAGAGTTTCAGGCAATAACCTCAAACCACCTGCGCTGGGAACGATAGAAAATTCAGTATTTTTCGGGCACGCTAAAGCTTAACGTATTATACAGTAGATCGTATTGATATAAGTGGACGGATAGGATCCACTCTTGGTGTGTAATGGCCCTATGTTTGTGATAACATTTACATGGGTCTCTCTTAAACTTTAACTGTCAAATTAATATTCAGTTTCCGTAGGCATAGCCCGTTTTGAAACGGGACCATATAGAACTCGTGTGAACAGTTGTATTTTTAACAGTAGCCTTCTTCTTCTTCTTCTGTTCTTTCAAATCTTTTCCGACTTGCTGTTTCCACCCACACACGGTGTTCTTGAATTCACGGTTTCCCAATTTTTCAGTTTTGATGGTTTTTACCATTCCGTTTATTCTCTTAATATACGATGCCATAGCAGGCTAGGGAGGCACTTGCTAACTTGTCTGTTAATAACAATAACAGTCTCATCCCGCTGAACCTTGAGCTTCCTCTCTGGCAGATATATAGGTACATATTTTATCGTTTATTTACGACAATAATAATTAGTGCCATCGTCTATTTTCGTAAATATTTTCCACTATTTAATGTTTTCTTTCTTTTTCAGGTGAGTGACGGTTCCTTCTTCAGTTCAACAGTAAGTGAATATTATTTTTTATCCATTCCTGTGGTTTCCCTTCGCTGTTGCTGACACTAGCAAAGGCGTCCCGGTAAGCCAGAGAGCGAATTATTTGTTTTATTTTAGCTTGTTTATTAACGTTCACAGTACCGGTATTAAGAGCTGAACACCACCCAGTGGCGAGCCGCATCAATTAAGTAAATGCATAACCAATTATATCATCCCGACCTTGTTTGTTAAATTCCGCACTTTTTATTTAACGAGTATGTTGCAAGTGTTTCTTTTGCTAGATGTCCCTTTTATATAGTAAAAAAAAAAAACTGAACAAAGTATGTTTCAGATCATCTAAAGCATTTGATGTAATCTTTTTTTTTTAGATTTCCTCTTCGTTCATGCTTTTCTTAGCCTCATTTAAAAATCTGAAAATTCTCCTTCAAGTAATGTAACCTTCCTGAGTAGGAAATCTGTTAGCTGACACATCATTGAAAGCAAATGTCTTCTGCCGGACTTCGACAGCCTTACATATTCTGTTATGGGTTAGTTAACCCTTTACCAGGTGCTGAAAAAAGTCGCATCGCATCAAGATGATGCAAGTAACCGTGTTCGGTAAAGGGCTAATCGTTTTTCACCCAGTTAGAAATCATACTCGTTTGAACTTCTATCCATACGCATTACTTTTACGGTCATATAATATTTTTCTGATTTTAATTATCATGTGCGATTCAATTTCGAAATCCATTGATGTTTTGAACTTTGTTGCTTCATCCGTTCAAGGTCAAAGGTGTCTACGATTGGTACAGTTCCATCGAGATAAGCTACTCTCATTAGCTTTAGCATGTCCAGAATTTCAATTGTGAGCGTTGTTTTCGCTAGTGGGGCCGTCTCAGAGGTAAGTGATTTGAGATTAACGCCTGGAACGTAACTTGAAGTGAAGACACCAACGCTCATACCCAAAGTTCCGGGCAAGTTAATGCTAATGAGATTAGCTCGTCTTTTTTCATGTCCTAATTGATGACGCCTCTAAAAGATTCTTTATGCTAGATTAGATTAGAAAGCTGACAATATAGCTAGACTGACTAACAGTCTCATTCCGGGCGTGGGCTGGGCTACACTTGGATAATACACGAAAGAAAAAGATTTACCCTAAAATTAAATGAGTCTCTGGTGCAGTTATTAGGATATCTCCTGTTCTGATGTATTACTGTATGCTGTGCGTAACTATAGTGGCCTACGTCGTCGTGGGAAGATGGGAAAACAGTAACTTTAACGAAACAATCACTACGGGGCGGGGTTCTGCTCTAAAGAGTGCCTTACCAGTGTTTTTCGTTGGTCTTCTGCTCAGTTGCGCGCTGTGAGCTCAAGGCAAATAAAGTTTTCGTGTGGGCAGAAAGTGAAATTCACTCCCAATGCCTCCGTTAAGAGGTATTTCAATTGTTGTCAATGTTTAGATTCGAAACATGAAACATAGTTCAGTATTAGTTTTAGCTTCGCTTTTCGTCCTGCGCCACCCATATGCATGCAGCCGTAAACTTATGGCCTTTTCCTTCGGCCTTTGTTTTTTTTTTTTTTGTAGTGGTCGCAAGTGGCTAAGTGCCTACGGCTGTATAACCTGTTGAATGAGTGGATGGCGGAAGACCTCAATGGACTGTTGGGTTTGCCAAAACGTTCGTTCGTTTTTTAGGTACAAATTCATCTTTGACTCCGTTTTTGGATATGTAGAGAATATCTGCAATTTGTCTGGTAGTGAGGCTGCAGTCTTGTTCGACTACAGCGTTCAGTTGGCCGGGCAGCGCGAGGTGCATCTCTAAACTAAAGCCTTGCTCGCACTTGGGATAGTATTTAAGAGCCGAACAGTAAGATTTTAGTCAAGTTGTTTCGTCAATTACCAATCTACTGGACTAAATTTTCAATTCATTCTGTTCTATTTTTCAGGCAAGTCAGCAGGGAGTAGCCCCTTATTACTTTCCACTAAACAAGTCTGAACCTGTTCAATTTGAGTGCAGCTCTAGTAACTGTTTAGTCATAAGTCAACATGTCTCGTAGGAATGAGAACACGACATTCAAATTCGTTTCGAATTATATAAACAATATGATTGCTTGTGGAACATTAAATCGCTGAATTATAAAAACAAGGAAGTAGTGCCTCCTGGCTCGTTCCCTCTCTGAATCCATCTTCAAACGCCAATTTTTTTTCTTTGATATAGTAGTTTCAATTTCTTCTTCTAACTCATCAGCAAGTGCCATAACAAGCAATTTTGAAAATTTATTTTGCTGCGTTGTGCGCTCATCTTTGAACTCTTTTGTGTCCATACTTCAGCCAATAATGCACGATACACCCTTCAATAGTAAGCCACTGATGCACTTTACACACTTTAAATATAATATATAGTGTGAACGAGTTTTGGTAAGAAGTTAGTCAAGTGACAAGAAGCTATGCTTACCACTTGACTAAATACTATCCCAAGTGTGAATAAGTCTTTACTGAAATTTCTCTGATCGAAATCGAGTAAACCATTCCTGGCACACCATTTCTTAGCCTAAACAGCAGTGTCTCGATGCACACTGCAACTTTTTGGCAAGTTTCTGGTGCTTTCTTTCGTTTTCTGCAGTAAAAAATCGAAAATACCGATCGTGCTCCGCTTGATTGTTCATTTTAAAGGCCCAAATGCAAGCAAAAATGTTATAACCTGCTTCCTTCGAGGCTTACTTCCCACTGATGTAACTGTAATCGCTCTACCGAATACAGTATCTAAGCAATAAGAATTTTGGAACTATAATTAGAAGACCAGAAAGTTTAAGTTTTAAAATGAAGTTTGAGTCAACCCTATACTTGTAATGCCTGCAGTGCGGGCACGTAGTAAAAATACCGGTACACAGTGGTTAAATGGTACCCAGTGGGACGTACATGAAACGAATGCAGGAGGTATAGCTGATTACTCGAATTACATTGGACGAATATAATACTATTAGTACGGACTGCATTTTGGCACATTGTTGGGCCCCTATCTATTATCAATTTAGTAGCCGGCCGTTTTCTTGTAGTTCACCCAGTGACTGGGAAGCGAAGTACAACAGTCTAACAGCTTATCACATGCATAGTCTTTCTCGTTAATGCACTCCACTGCGTGGAGCTTCTGCACTTCAAGTAGCTTGGTGCGTCGGTTCCCCTAGTTGGAGCGCTGGATAAGTTAAAGCTTCATGCCGAGTGGTGGTTCACTTTGGCTGGTGCGGCGTCCAAATATGAGAAAGAGCTCCATAGTTCAACGTGGAATAGCCTAGTTTGTTGTGGCCCACAAATTGGCTGACATGATGTAGCGATTTAAGGTTTTGCTTAGTACCGTTATATTAAGCAGTGACCCACTTTATCCGAAGATTTATGATTTTGCTCACTAGTGACCACTTGGCTGGTGCGGTACCAAGTTTAGAGTTTTGTTGACTAGCTCAAAGCGGACTACTCAACATTGGAGCGGTGCCCATATTCAATATTTTGTTTTGATCAAAATTTTCTACTTTTCTATTTTTTGACTGATCGCTTTTGAGCCGCAGCAGCCGCCCGTCTCTGTCACTCAGTGTCGGTTGGGATGCTCAGGCCGAGGCCGAACTCTCATCGAGGTCAATAATTTTGGTCCCCATCAGCGCTGACGTTTGCCGTTACCGCGAGTGCTTTGTGGTGTATGGGCTTCCCTCCGGTGGGTATATGGCACAGCTAGCGCTCTGAACCGAGGAGCAATTTTAACTGAAGGAGCAGCCAATATATTTAAGAGGATAGAGAAGTGTGCTTCATTGTGGGACAGCTTGTTAATTGTATCGCTAGATTGTAGTTATGTGAATGGATTGTTAGTCTTTGGGCAAGGATTAACTTTAAAGTAGCCCTTGATATTGGGTTATCTCTCATGAAATATATTATTAATGAATCTCTGGTTTCCAGTTATAAACTCGATTATATGTATAAGTGCTTGTGTTGTATTCCATTTGTATTCCATCCGATACAAAATTCAAAATGCTACCCATATTTCTGCGACAATGTTGACACCTGAATAAAAATGAATGATTTTCTTGTACGGAAACAACGTACGTGCAGCCACTGCGTGCATGCCTCAGAAGCTCTACGAAACATCATACGGGCTGCAGCGGTTCCCTTACATACGAAAACTGTTCAGAGATGGTTCGTAAACATTAGTTCAGAAAGTGGGGGCCTACAATATGGACCAAGTGGGAGACGAATTTCTGCATTCGTCACGAGGAATTGGATGCTGTGGCCAGCGAAGTCCGAAACTAACGTTCCGAAAAAACTCGCCAGAGTTCAGACATCTCCCGCAAATGTTGTTCCGCACTTGAAGAAAACTGAAAAAGTTAAGATGATGGATACGTTTGTTCCACATTTATGTAATAAAATTCATAGAAAGAAGTAAATCACACTGCTCAGTGTTGTTTCTTCGGCATTGACCCATCACGTGTGATGAGAAATGGATACCATTCCATTATTGCCAGAGGACTGCATTGGCTGTTGTGTACCAGAGTCACCGAAGCCATAATTCCACTCTATAAAGTGTTGGTCATCGTATATGTCTCGGTAGTCATTTACATAAGAGTTTATTCATTACACTGGTCTACCAGGTTTTAGGTGTTTGAGATGTTGAGGTCATTCCTATAGTAAATCGAGCTCCTGAATCCACCGCCTTCATTTTGGCCAATCATGTTTAGTCTTCATTTTATTGCAATTGACTATAATCACGAAGTGATTACATCCACTCTCATATCCTTTTTCTAATTTTTAGGTTTTCCATGCATATTGAGATTTCATTTAGCTAGTGACTCAAGCTCCAGAATATACGCATGAGTCCTCTTCTAGAAAGAATTGTGCTAATTCTCTCATTATATTCGGCTTTGTTTGGGGAGAATCCGCATTACCTGGAAATCATAACACTACCACAGTCTTTGTTGAAAAAGGTTAACTGGCATACTTTGGAGTGAAGCTGGTACACCAGGCTTAAATCCTGGGCACCGTGCTGTTAATGTATTGCAAGGACCTTTAGTCGAACGAGATAAGATCATTTTCCCTCTGTTGTACATCAAACTGGGACTGATCAAACATTATGTCAAAGCTTTTGATTGAAATGGACAGTGTTTCAGATATATTTGCTATATTTTTCCAGAACTGACTGGGATCAACCCAGCGAAACCTAGCGATTTTGGTCAAAATTATAAATTTTTTCTGTGTTGAAGGAAGAGAGCCCTTAGGTAGTAGGAAAGTGTGTCCTGAAATTTTATGGGACTAGGGGCCCCAGAACCCCCCAAAGAGGGGTCCAAAGGGGTGGGGGGGGGTCGGGTTTGCAAAATTATTAATTGTGGACCGATTGTTCCGAAGCCTGCACTATACATGTATTTTTGAAAAAGAATCTCATTTTGCTTCGACAGCTGTTGTGATTTAGGCCTTAGTTTTTGAAATAATAGGAAATATATGAACATATATACCTATATATAGGATCCCCATTGAGGGGTCCTAACGGCTGGCCGATAGGTGAGGGTCAAAAACCATGCAATGATGCATGTATATTATTAATAGATGCCAGAACAATATGAATACAGCATTGAAATTTCATTCACAGCGCAAAAAACTGCATTTTATGACATTTCACCACAATATTTTATCTTTTTTGCCTCTCCTGTAAAATATATTTTTTCCACTGAAAAAGGAATAGAAGTCAATGAGTTTTCATGCTAGAAAAAAAAAAAAAACAGATAGACTTGGAATCTTTGAAACATTTGTAACAAAAGAACGGAGTCGGATTTTCCATTTCTGCCCTGATATTTTTTTTATCGGAGCTCAAAACCGAAAATTTGGCTTTTTTTCACTATACCTATATCAGTTAGCGATCGAAAGCGCATATCAAAAGAAAATGAAATAGAAAATGAAACATCCGGCTGAGTAGTTTTGTTAGGAACGTTTCAAGGATTCCAAAACTGTGTTTGGTTTTTTTTTGTTAGCATGAAAAATTGTTGACTTCTATTCTTTTGAAATTTCCAAAAAGGAATGTACACACATATATACATATATATATTTCCCATCATCTCAAAAACTAAGGCCTAAACCAAAAAACTTCTACGAGCAAAATGTTTTTCTTTTTCAAAGTTACATATACTGTGCAAATTTCAAAGCAATTTTTTGACAAATAAAAAGTTTTCTAAAATCTGGGTTGTTCCCCTTAAAGTAGGGATTTTGGATGGCCCACAAATATACGTAAGCTCGAGAAGGACAGAAATTTCTCAAAAATGATGAGTGAAACTGAAGCACTAGCTTGACGAGCCTCTGTTAATGTAGTGCAGAATTTCCTTGGAATTCACAAAAGCGACAACTATAAAGACCCTAGTGCCAACCTAATATCTACCTACTTTTCGTGACACTGGTGCCCATATGAGCATCAAAATGCACTTTCTATTAGTTACTTTGATCGCTTTCGTGAAAATCTAGGAAATGCTAGAGATGAGTAGGGAGAAAAAATTTACCTGGCTATAAAGGAGATGAAAACTCTGTACCAATGACGCTGGGACAGAGTGATGGTGACCGACTACTGGTACTGCTAATGATTAATTAAAAGGAGATTCACCAGCTGCTCAACATTCACGACGTCCAAAGAAATGCAAATTTAGTCCATGAATTTTCCGCCAGAAAGCTCGTATTTTTCATTTCTATTTGTGCCCTCTTCTGTATAATTGCTTCTTAATATGTCCTAGATTTGATATCATGGATCAATAAAATTCTTTGCTAAGGAACAGTCTTGTTTAATTTCAAACTTCGTCAAACATTAATTCTCCTATACTTTCTAAGACATTTTTATTTGGTTTTATGGGAATTTTTATCATCTAATAGGATAGGCTACAACCGATGTCATTTTTGCATTCAGGAGACAAAATTACAAAAGAATTTCTAGAAACATTTCAAACACCTGACAAAAATTTTACTTCTGTTGACCAGTGCATATGTGCAACACTGAAAACCTGCAACAGCAACATCCTTTTGTCGAAGGAAGTTGATTGTGTGCGCGAAAAATTGGAAACGAAGCAACCCACTCTATAGTGAATATACATGGCCCAGTTTTACTTATAATAATAAACAGTACCACACTTCTCAGGCTGCCGTGCACAACTTGCAAGGTTGAATAATGAAATTTGTAACATCTTGCACAATTTCCTGGTTTCGGCCTTTAATTACGCAATAAAACATTCCTGAATGGGAAAGAGGCAAATAAAGCATTCGAACAGCTTCTCCTTATAAAATTGCACTCTAGAGTGCAGCCTCAGGGCTGCAGCAGCTAACGGTACAACGGGTCCCTCGAAACCAGAACATAATTGGATGGCACATAGAAATTGCGGCATCTCTGCTTCACCCCGCTGTGGTCCGCTTCCGATCACAATCTTGCCTCAAAGTAGCCTAATCGTAATGTCCAGCCCTCACGGAGGTCAGCCCAGCATATCAGGCTATTTTGGTTGTGCCTGGTGCCCCTTCTTTTACTGCACCCTGGTCTGTTCTTGTATTCTGGTTTGTATGCTAATGCTATAAGCCAAAGTGTCAAAGAACGCAGGTTCCCTGTAGTGAAGCTAACCTCGGCTAAAAAAGGGAATCTCGATACTTTCTTTGGTGCTTACATAGTAATCTAACATTGTTTGTATTCCCAAGAAACTCCACTGGAGCCCTTGCAACAGATGATAATTTTCTGGATGAATTTATGTTTGGGGCACGATTAGTAGACGTTTAAATGTTGAAATGGGTTCTTCCCATTCTTAAGATGTATCGATGATGAAGTATACATTTGGCAGCGTTTCAATTAAAAACATCATTGTTCATGATCTTCCAATTTTTATTGTCTTTATCTCTTCTTTCGCTCTTCATGTAATACAATTTACGGCCGTTTAACTGCTTTCTTAAGAGATGATTGATGCTAACTACTTATTAAGCTCATGTTTGATTCATATTTTTCCCGTATTCCTTGACACACTTCTGATTCGCAAGCTGCCGGTTTTTTATTGCCTGATTCATTATTATCGCCATATTTACCCACGCTATGGCACTGATTCATTTTGGACCGAGCTTATAACCAATGCGTTGTTGGATGATAGCACCACAGAGCGGATGCGTCTATCTCTTCTCTCTATTCATATCTGGTGGCGTTTGTGTACTTCGGTTGTTTATCTTCGACAAGAGCCGATCTGCGCGAGATGCCTAGTACGCGGATCGGCTCAATGAGCGGATTGTGTTCAGTAGCCAGGAAATGGCGCTGTGGGTTGGTGCCTCTTTGGATACAGCCGCTCACTACACGCAGGGCAGTGAGGGATAATATATAAATGGACTTATGGTGCTCCAAACGTGGATTATTGCAGATAGATGTGCATATCGCGAGTCCGTGGGGCGATGGGCAATAGAACAAAACAACAAAGAATGGTGCTTGAAACGTTGTGGGTTATTGCCTGTTTGGATATTGCCAGTTCTTATACTGGCAGGCTGCAATGGACATTATACAAATGAGCAGATAGTGAGCAAAACGTGAAATATTGCCTGTGCGTATATTGCTGTTCCGTGACTAGCTGCGATGGACTATCTATAAACGAACTGATGGTGTTGATAGTCAGGAAATAATGTTGTAGATTATTGTCTCAAAGCATACTACCGGTGCCTAGAATATTTATCTGTATGAAGAATTCGTGCAATTAACAATGTGGTTAGGTGGCTCTTTGGCCATTGCCGGTTTTTTAATTAGGGAAACTAAGTCAGTTTATAAGTGAACTATGCAAGCAGATATAATATACCACTACAATTTTGGGCCTTCTTTGGATACAGCCCTGCCCACTAATTAGAAGACACAGAGATAGGCAAACGCTTCGTCTGTTCCACTGAATGTCAACTACAAAGATTCGTATCAGATGTATGACATTTTTCGAACCCATATTCTTCACTTCCATTTTCACCATTTTGCAAACGATGCTTTCTTCTGTTCTTCCCCTTCTATCTTGACGCGCTGCTGCCTTGTTCCTTGATTCGCTGTGGGAACACCTACGCAGAGGTGTTCAACATTATTTTCGACTTATGACGTGTCCCTTCTTTCTTCTTCTCGTTGGATTGCGATGTACATGCGCTGGGAGTAGAGACACTTGAGTACAATAACAATAATAGCTGTGTAGGAGCAGTCGCATCGTTTACGTGTATCGAAGTCGTTCTCACATATACGTCTGGTATAAAACAGCTACACGCCCATTATTTCCCTATATCATATTTGTACGCAGCAATATCACCACTGGCGTCGCCTACATTGGTCGCTATGCAATGTTGGCAGCATTTCCGCTCGCACGATCCCATGGTTGCGGCCACTAGCTGCATGCTTCACTGACTCTCTGTTCGTACCGTACTGTTGCGTATATGTTGCTTATTGAACCGAGTGTACAATACCATAGTTACCATAGACGAAAGTAGCGTGTTGCTTGTTAAACAGAGTATACAGTACCTCCTGTACTCCTCTCACTGAAAGCAGTGCGTTGCTTAATGTACCAAGGCTACAGTCTATACGGTATTACATTACCACTGTAACTGATTGCGGTGTGCAACTAATTGCTAAATAGCCGTTTAAGTTATTACCGTTTAACTGGCGCAACAGCATAAATTTATTGTTATTTAACTGTATCTACGCTTATCGTAAAAAAATATCTACAAAATGTTAGGATTTTCAGCAAAGATACCAGTAAGTTTGATAGTTATAAAAAAAATAGCCGTAAGTAAATTTAACGGATTGTAACACATTAACGCCTGTATCCTGCTGATTTTTTCTTTACGGTCTTAATAGGGCTATTCTTACGGGTAATGAAAGGCTCACTTATGCTTTAAAGGGCAGTAAGACAGGTCTACATGATTTTGCATCTTCTTATCGATTATTCATTTATTATTATTATTATTATTGTCTTGAGATGGCATTATTATAAATACTGAAGAAAATTAGAGAAGCTTATCAGAAATTTCGTTACCCGCGACGCGCGTTTCGCCGTACCTCGGCTCATCAGGTGGGAGGTCGAAGATGGTCGAATTTGAAGA
>LQNS02000210.1:14520524-14532179 GCA_001587735.2 Parhyale hawaiensis
TAATAATAATTTTTCATGTCTCTATTAGTAACGGTCCTTGAATGCCCAGCATCTGATCATCTTTTCTGTGGTGAAGGGTCCTTCAAGAATCGTGTTACTGTGCCAATATGGCGTCCTATTTTTCGGGCAATAACATCAGGAGAGGTGCCTTTAGCAGTTTCTTTGATGATAATTTCTTTCCCCTCGTTAGTTAGAGCATTTCCACTTCCCATTTTAGTAGAATATACAAAAAGCTATTGTTGTCGTTTACCTCAAAATGAGAAGAAAATTCAAAGAGTTGTCAATCAGGAGACATAGCAAGCTGTTAACAAATTCAACAGTGTTGCCATAAGATGTCACGATTTCTTTGCAAGTTTCATGAAAATTTGATTGCGCAAAGATGAGATCTGGTCCATTTTGTGCTAAAGTAATCATTTCCGTTCTAAGTGTAATTCTCATATTATCTATAAACATTGTGGGGCTTCCATTTTTTATTTACTACGAGTGTAGTGATGGATCGGATGTCCCTTTTTGGACATCTGCAGATGCGGATACACGTGCGAATGTTGCCATAATGACATCCGCGGATGTCAAAAAAAGGTGCGGATGTTCCGTGATTGCGTCTGCGGATGCGAATATTCACCCTAACATAAACGCACACACCCCCTTTAACGAAGTCAGTTAATACAACACTTGGGGTGGGGGGGGACTTAGATGGTGCTTTGTATGTAGACAGGGACAACACTTGCTCATATTTCATTCCAAATGACAATTTGCAGTTGTCAGCCCTATAGATGAGCTTAGTGTACAGTGATAAACCTGCGCCTCCTTTGCTGTGGATTTTATAGTTGATATCCGCGGATGCGATTGCGTATGTTACCAGCTTAGCATCCGCGGATGCAGATGCGGCTGCGGATGTGACAAAAGGTGCGGATATTTCGCGGATGCGGATGCGAATATTCGCCCCATCACTATGCGAGTGCAAACCATCGTTTTAATATCATTCGTACATTAACGCGCAAACCTTTGCATTTGTCTCGTCAAAGCTTCACGCGCGTCTCGATCATCTTACATTTACCCGCTAACCTACGCAATCGTTTCGATCACCGTACATTAACCTGTTAACCTTCGTACATATTCGTTTCTTCGTACACCGACACGCTAACCTTCGCTTCCGTCTCGATCATCGTACATTGACGCGCTAACCTTAGTTCTCCTCTCATTAGTACCTCGCTGCGCCAACCTTCGCTGTCATTACATCAACACGTTGTGAAGTCCCAACCTTCGTGCTCACCTCTGCTGCCTGCTCGGTACAGTCACATGGCAAAGTTGGCTCAGGCGACTGGCTTTTTTTGGCGAGGCTGAGTGGCAAACCGCGTCTCTGCTGCAGCCAAACGCGGGGCCCGCCAGCCGATCGCACCTCCGTCGCAGCAGTCGCTTGGTACGAGCGCCCGTATAGGCTGCTGCTCGTCCCCGGCACTCGTATTTTCGCACCTGTTGTATCGTAAATGTGCTGTGTAGCGACAGGGTGCACTCAAAGTGCTAACGAAGTACTTAGGCGTGATGGCCAGACTTGTCACGAGATGGTGTGGTATTGTTAGTGACAGTTTATATCAATAAATGTAACTGACATTTGCGGTCAAATATGTATCTCAGTAATTGAAAATTTCCCCTCTACTAATAATAATTAAAACTACAGAGGCCAATTTTTAGGAACCCTTGAGATTACTGCTCTTATTTGTAGTTTTATTATTATTACCTCCGCCAAGGAGGTTATGTTCTTGTCGCGTTTGTTTTTGTTTTTCCGTTTGTCTGTCACCAAGATAAGTCATAAAATTATGAACGGATTTTTACGAAGTTTACAGGGATTGTATTTGTTAGGCATGTCAGAAGGAACAGATCACTTACTTTTTTGAAGATCCTTCCTACCATTTGTTTGTTCGCCTCCTTTTCCTTAGAGGCATAACTATAAAACTTAAGGACGAATCTTTATGAAACTTTTAGGAGTTGTTGGGGTTGTTAGTAGGAAAAAATGACCGAACTGTTATGTTGATCTGTTTGTTTTGCTATTTTGATGTTTGTTTCTATGTTTGCAACATAACTCCAAAAGTCATTTGCGGATCTACATATAATTTGTATGAAATGGTAAACGATACATCAGACGAAATGTTTGTGATAATCGGTTTTTTCACTTGTGTTCGACCAATGTTTGTCAAAACGTACGTCAGGATACAACTCAAAAAGTTACCGACGGATCAAGAAAATTACAGAAGCTATTATTGCACTCAAGAGGGAGATGTGACCAAATTTTGGTGCTGATAAAAGGGAAATCCTAATTTTAGAAACAATTTGAATTTTTTGTTAGTATTGCCTTTCTTGGCGGAGGTATGCGCTCTCAGGGAGCTCTATGATCCGTCCAACCGTTTGTTTGCTTGTTTTGTTTCTTTTTTCTTAGTACGGTACCATAACACAAAAAGTTAGTGACTGATTTTTATGTAGTAGTAGAAATTTTACTAGCGCTTCAATGGCACACTGCCTATATCGCGCCGAACTATTCCTGTGTTTAATCACAGGCTCCTGCGTCGCTAGGGCCCGGGATATGTCTCATTTTATATTAAAAAATAGTTGTAAGGAGGAAATTATTATTATTAGTTTCACATATAAGTATATGTAATTCACAAAGATAAAGGTAGAGCCGTAGTTGACGATAGCATTTATTGTAATGGATTCATCACAGTTTGTGATAGAGGTCACATCTGAGAAGAAAAGTCTTGAGGGGATTTCTGTTAAATTGCCCGCACGGTCCCTCAGAAAGCATTCCTAGGAGACGGATTTTTATGGAATTTACATGAGTAGGTAGTTGTTAGTTATATAACGAAGAGTAAATGACGAAGTTTTTGTGTTGATCTGCTGTTCGTTCGTTGGTCTCTGTATTTGGGTTATTGTTAGTTGGCAAAATAACTCGAGTTATGTACGTATCTTTATAAAATTGACAGGAATTGTTAGCAATGCTAAGAGACATAAATGATCAAATTTCGGTCATGATCGGTTGGGCTGTTTATGTGTTTGACTAATGTTTGTCAGAATGTTTGTCAGCAATAAAACTCGATAAGTTATGAACTGATCTTCAAAAAAATTAAAGAAGCTGTTATTTCTGTCACAAGGTACAAGTGACGAGATTTTGGTGCTAATTAAAAGGAAATCATAGTTTCGGATCCTACTTAAATTTTTCGTTACCGTTGATTAGTTTTTTGGAGGTATGCGTTCTCCGAGTGCACGAATTCTACTTCTTACAGTGCTCTACCATGGCAGTGTGCCCACTTTTTATTGTCATATTGGTAAAAATTTGAATATTTTTCGTACGTTGCTGAACGCATTTGAATATTGCATTTTTACACTGTATGTAGACAAGGCTGTGTCCTTTTGCTTCGTGGATTATAGCTACTTCCTTTTGCAGTCTTACGAAAAAAGTGGTTTTGGAGAGAAAACAGTCCTTGTGGCAAAGAAGCATAGCCCGGTTGAGATTGGGTTGGCGCTTTTCACCACCATTTTGTTTGATATTTTTTGTGTTTTTTTTTACCAGATGTTCGTGATGATTATGCAGTGTAAATTCCGCAGATTCTAAAGGTTATTTTTAAAAGACGCAATGAAAACCTTGGTAGAAAACTTGACAAACTTTGTTCACCATGCTAAAGCAAGCGTGTTGCACGGGGCCCAAGAAAAGCCCCGCAGTGATGAAGGCGTGAAAACAAATTCAATTAATATTGGAAAGGATACTCAGCTTGAACTGTACATCCCTGCGGCGTTAAGGGACGATATTGTGGAGTTAGATTCCAAACCTTCACTTCGAAGTGATATAAATAATGCGGCTGTGACGTTAAGGAAAACCTCGGCTCAGATGTGGCAGAGGTTGTCATGGCGGTACTCAAAGCAGTTTTCTGCGGAAAAGTCATCTGTTGGCAAAGAAGTCCAAACCTTGGACCAGGAAGTTGCTCCCGTCGACTCGGTTACTAGAAGCTCACGAGGCGCCCAGCCACTTGCAATATCAGAAAAGTCCCGCCTCCCTCACTATGAGAATGAAGACGTCGAAAAGACGTCCAACTTCTGTTCTGAATTCAATGTCGTACACCGACACGATGCCTTGGCATTGACTGACAGAAGCCTTGGCACCACCCCCACTACTTGTTCTTGTCTGCCAAACGTGCGACGAGTTTTCGACATCGTTGAAAACAAACACAGCTTTTATCTGCCGAGCCACGACTGTAGACCCGTCGTCGAACACAACGCAGTAGATGAAGCTATTGTTGCTTTAGACAGCGGTTATCAAGGTTGTGAGGTCTTTGATCTTGAACCTAACGATGATTCCCTTTCGGCCACGAGGTCCGATGTGTCCGATGGGGATAGCAGAGAATCATCGGAGTGTGTATGCGATGACAAGGATGTTGCAGGTTATTGTCAAAAGATGGATATGCGTTCGAATTTTGTAGATCCCTATGGCACGTGTAATTCCCTTACGTCGAAGTGCCCGTACTTGCTTGATAATAGAGAGGATACCTCACCACTCAGGAAGAGTTCTTTTTGTTCTTGCTCGGCATCTTTTTGCCTCCCTGAGGTAGATGACGTTGATTCAACTAATGTTGAGAGTAGAGAAGGCACCAGCGCATCATCTACTTCCATTACAAAGACAAAGTCTATCATCATCCCTGTGCCCAATCGCACACCTGAAAATGAGCTGCTCTGTAATACAACAACTGAGCTTCCGTGCTGTGATGCTTTGAAAGTCCGGAACTCTTACTCAGGAAATTTAGATAGCAAGGTAGAGACAGAGAACTTTTGCAGGCCTTGTTCTGATGATGTCCAAAGTACTGCTACATCTGTTGTTCATTGTGACTTGGCTGAGGATACTCCCGGTCTCTCTGTTACCATGCCAGTTGTCAGTGTATCTCATTCTGGCGACACCGATGATGACTGCTTCAAAGAAAGGGAAACATATGAAACAGAACTGAAATTTTCGAAGAAATGTTATCAAACCTCTCAACCTGATTTAAGAGACGAAGAAGAAGAAGAAGAAGAAGGCGAGTATTCCAGTTCCCCGGAAACCAACAAGCTTACGCCGGACTGGGAACCTACAAGTGGAGGAACTCCGTTTGTAGTGCTCAATTTCTCCAACAGCAAATCCGACACTTTCCTCAAGTCGCTCTTTAAAACTCGTAATTCATTCTCAGCTGACAGAAATTCAAGTGGGACTGAGTCTCCTTTACTCCACATTACGAGAAGCTGCAGTAGATTTAGCAGCTTCAGAAAGAGTAATGTGAGTCTCCGGTCATTCTTTGCCGATAAAGAAGACGCAAAGCAAGACAGCGACGGTGACGGAGATGACTATGAGTTAGAAAGAGTTCAGTCAGGTCTCTTTGATGTCTTAGAAGAGGAAGCTCCCTCATCGCAGAGTTTACCAAATGACACTTGTGATCTGTTTGCTAAAGATGATATTCCCGGGAGTGTAAGCTTTTATGAGACTTTGAGAAGAAGTCGCAGAAGTCGGTCGCATAGGAGACACAAAAGTGAAAGAAGCAGACGGCAGAGTTACTTTTTTGAACCATGTCCAGACTCTTCTCCTTACTTTAGCGGTGGCAGATTATGTTCTCACGGTGTCTCTTGCAAGGTAAGATTTTTAATATCCCTATGTTCACGTTACTTATTTGCTTGCAGCCACTATTTTCTCATTAATTGCCTGACGTGCCCATCACCCATCTCGACCACTTGATCCCATCTTCCCCACCTCCACCGTTTGTTCAGTGCAGTTTAGAGAAAGTAAAAATTCGCAAAAAATCTGCTGAAGTGTTTTGATTAAATTAAGACTTTTTCTTCCTGTAGTTTGAACTTATGCTTGTTTTACGAATCGAGGGGACGGTTTTAGTAAGTGTTTGGTGTGTCATGTTCGTGTATGATGTACAGTGCCTTGGTCGTTTTAACTTGAGTTCCGTGTTACTTCATATTATCTCCAAGCTTTGAAACTTTAAAGTACTAGTATCGCTATATGAAGTAATATGATGGAGCAATAGTATGGTATTTATATTCTGTAGGCAAATTCTGGCATACAGTATGCACGGACTACAACCCTCTACGTGACGTATTCCGTAAGTTGGCGGGTATTAGCGGACATGACCAACGGCAAAATTCTCACGGTAAATACTGCTCATTAATTAAGCGATGGCGAAATTCTGTGATAAGGTAGGCTTTATCTTCACGAACGATCTTGTATCTCATATCACAAATAAACGGATCTCGGTTTGTTTACTGCTGCCGCTGCTCATTTCTGTTTTGTTTGGATAGATGTTTATCTTTACGGTGCTTTGTTGTCCCCAAGAAAATAACTCTGTCATCGTGAGATCGTGTTAACTGTACTGTCCGGAATTCAATTCCGTCTCTGTCTTGGTTCCTAATCTTGCTTATGATAACAGTTTCAGGAATAGTACTGGTCTTGATTGCTCGTCCAAAATTATTGGCTAGGCGGGTGTTGGGAGGAAAGCCTGCTTGCGAATGGTTTGGACACGTACAAAGAAATACTGCTAAGAAGTAGGATCGGGACGAAAATAAGCGCAGTTCTGAAAACTTTGAAGTTAAGAGCTAGGTTTGGCAATTTACTCCTGGTTTCATTATGAGGATTAGAATCACTTACGCTGAAATAGTATCAAACTAGAGCACTCTTATAGCAGTGCAAATCGCCGGCGAGTAAGGCAATGTTAATGAAAAAATTATATTGGTCGTGAAATCAGGATTTTAATTTTATCATCACCAAAGTTTGGTCGTGTGAACTTGTCGACATTAATAACAGTTCCCGTAATTTTCTTGAAAATCCTTTCGTAACTTTATTAGTGTTATATTCTGACAAACAGTAAAGACAGACTGACAGATTGTCATAAAAATTTGGTCAGTTACTCTTCGTAACCTTCCCAACCATTCCTGCAAATTGCATAAAGATCCGTCCTTATCTTTTTGAATTAGTTTACCAAGAATAAAATAGGCAGAAATATCATAAAACTCGGTTCATAAATTTTTTTGTATATTTGAAACACAAAACATAGCCACCCGGGCGGAGATAATTATAACGTAAATGGCCGTAATTTATTTTTATTTTGCGTCTGCTTGCTCCCTTAATAACGACTCGTTGTAATTTCTGGCCTGCCGAGTCGTTGTCTCTTCTGCTTTGTTGAATGGCTAAACGACTAATTTTTGCGATTCCGTGTCCATGGGAACACCTTCGTGCATGAGTTCCCAGTTTCTATAGACATGCATGCTGTATGTTCCCTATTCCTTGCTCTGTTAGATCACCTGAGTTGTGGGGCGGATGTTTAAACTATAAATTATCTAACTACTTTTTACGTTTCGCCTCCATCAGGTTTCGATCCTCTAAAATAAATCATAGCATGAGATTCATTGCATATTGGTAGTAGCATGAACTTGGCTTCTCTCCTTGACTGCCACAAGACAGTTTAATATTTCTGACAGGCTGGGCACCCGTCCAACCTTCTCGCATGAAGCGCTGTTACTTCGTTAAATCTTATGCATTTCACACGCTCCGTCTTAACGAAAGCAAAATCAGACGTTATTGCAAACACTCTTGCATACCTACGCGCATAAAATGTAAAGCAAAACAAATTTTTATCATTATAATTCACTTTAAAAGCTTTCAAGTTTCCGAAACCAATATTATTGTCAATTTCCTTGTTTCTCGGCTTGTGATGTTTCTTTTTATCTTTTGCTAGATAGAGATAGAGCTTTGAACCCTGAAGATCGTGTCAGCAGATTATAGGAAAAGTCAAGGAAGCTCAGTACACTCGGTAACATGGAGTCAATGTTACTTATAAAATGAACACAGAAATACGACTTTGTACTGAAACGTTGCACCAGTTTTATTTCTCGTAATGTAATTGTCATGGTGCCAAGTTATTTTAGCTTATAATTTCTAAACAATTACGAGAGGGCTTGCTTTTGGCAATAGTTCAGAGAGAGCCGGAGCGTGAGTCTCGGTTCCTCTCTGGGAATAGGCTCGTTGGCTCGTCTGCTACCAGCAATCTAAGCTGTTGCTACGTGTAATAGAGCCTCACCTCGGTGCTATTCAGGGGATAGAAATGGTCACTGATATATAATTAGCTACAAAAAAAAATAGCATCAAATGTTAATAAGTTATCCTTGCTCCACCATTACCATTCGATCTTGTAATTAATAGTCTCTCGTTCAAAATGATTGTTTGTTACGGGATGAGTTCTTGTTAGTTTTTAATTAGTTATTGAAAATAAAGCATTTGTTAAAAAGGTGGTTAATACAATGTTGATCGGGCAAATTTTTTATCAAACATCTGGCAACTATCCTATGTTAAGGGGGAGCAGGTTACCTTTGCCTCGGCTAAACTTTCGAGACATCGTTTCTCCTTGCCCATTGTACTTCCTTTCAGTTTCATTCTCTTATTGATGATGCTCTCCTATCTGTTTCCTCTTCCTTGCCGACTTGCTGTGCCCATTCCCGTTGATTCTGTGTGGTTCCTCTTATGTGAGAACCCCTCGTGCTTGAGTTCTCAATTTATTTTTATCATACTGTAGGCTATGCTTCTTCTTTTGCTTCTCTAAGAACATCTAATTTAGATTAGATAGGCTGCAGTAGACGGACCAACAGGCCCATTCCCAGCTCCAACAGGCCCATTCCTAGCAACAGAAAGGTTAAGCTAACTTATTTAATAATGTTTGTCAATGTATTAATATTTGAATTCAAGAGCGTGAGGAATTTGACGTCGTAGATCTGTGAACACATGTAAGTACGCAAGTCAAGGGTGGCAAGAACAGTTCGTAACAACACATACGCACACCCAAAAAATAGAAAATTGGTTTTAATTTTAATCGATAGTGAAGTAACATGCTTACATAAAAGAAGTATGGGTAACCTATTTATTATTGGACGAGGTCTGATCCAATGAGATTTTTACCTTGACTGTTTACTGTTAGTCCCAATTGCTCTGAATAGCACTCGTGGCCAAGGTGAATGCACGACCCTATTTTGGGCTAGCATTCTCTGAGCTACATGCATCGGTACGTCGTCAGTGTTGTCTGATGCACAATTTATGGACTTGTTGACACTGCGTCGGGACCCCTCGGGCGCTGCGCCCCATAGACGCCCGTCTATTGGAGACGGGGCTTTTGTGCCACACCTGCCTCTACTTAATCCATTACAGCCTGAACTAAACCTTTGTTTCTTGTAAGTGCAGCACTGCTAGCAATGTCCAGAAAAAGGACAGTCCGAGTTAATGGGTTAACTCTGTCGGTGCTACTTTAGTGTGCAGTCTACCATGTATGATTTGTTTTAGCGTGCAGTCTACCATGTATGATCTGTATTAGCGTGCAGTCTATCATGTATGATGTGCTTTAGCGTGCAGTCTACCATGTATGATCTGCTTTAGCGTGCTGTCTACCATGTATGATCTGTATTAGCGTGCAGTCTACCATGTATGATGTGCTTTAGCGTGCAGTCTACCATGTATGATCTGCTTTAGCGTGCTGTCTACCATGTATGATCTGTTTTTGCGTGCAGTCTACCATGTATGATGTGCTTTAACGTCCAGTCTACCATGTATGATCTGCTGTAGTATGCAGTCTTTATGAAAAATACCAGGAAAATAATGTTTGAAGTATCTGAAAAGAAAACAATAGATAGTATTGTTTCTAAATGATGTTTGCGACTGGGTAGACTGCACGCTAAAGTAGCACCTCTCTCTCTCTCTCTCTGCATGAGACTTCGTTGCGTCGCTACAAATGCTTCTTTTCTCTCTCGTAAGAATACATGTGGACCAGAAGCTCTTGTTGCAAAACAGCACAGGCTGGTGCAGTATATGAACAGGCTGTAAGGGTTTCGTTCTTTCTGGCCGTGGTTAAGATCGCCTAGACGGCAATTGGGGTAGCTGATAGTTCGGTGCTCAACGCTGCCTGCACGGATTTTCACTGGAGCATTCTGGCATCCACTGAAGAGAGAGAGAGAGGTTAGGGCAGTAGTGGGCAAACTTTTTGACTCAGGGGGGGGGGGGGAGTCACATTGGCTCATAAAAGTTAACATACGGGCCGGGCCAGCACTCGATGGTCGCATTTCAAACAAGAACAGGGAAAGAAATACAGTGTTAATACTTACATTCATCGTTCGTGATACGCAGATTGCAGACACTCAATTTTGAAATAAATCTCACAATATGCACTTAATATGCATCAGTGTACCGGAGAACCCAAAATCTAAAGCGGGCCGGCCTTAAAAAGCTAACGGGCCGGATGTGGCGCGAGAGCCGTAGCTTGCTCACCCCTGGGTTAGGGGAAGTTCGACGGGAGTTTCTCAATTTGGAATCTCGTCACGGACTTACTTTTCCTCACACAGCCTCCTTATTGAAATTCCAACAAGAAAAAGAATAATAATAGACGGTGTACTCGTAACTGATTACTACTTGTTGAAATTAGGATGTATCGGCGGCAGTACGGTGAGTTGCCTCGCCCAAGTTAGGAGCAATGCCTGTTCTAAGCTCAGTGCATGTAACAGCATTGTCGCCTGAGGTTGCGAGCTGGTGGTTTCCACCAGGACTCGAGTTAAAGATTCACCTCATTGCAGAATAGTTTTCGGTCATTGTGTGATAAGCTGTTGCATTTAAATACAATTAAACCATATGTTCAGACACGATACCTTTGAGTGGCCACTACCTCGCAAAATTAGCACGACAGATATACATTTACCTCTATATTTACAACAAATTAAATTATATTTTGATTTAGCTAAAACGTATATTTATCACCCGCGAACAAAGTGAGAGAGGTAATAATGTTTTCATTGGAGATTTTAGTAGATATATACTTATACTATTTTCTAGAGATGTCATACAAATATATTTATACATATACAAATATATATTTGTCTCCACCCAATAAGTGGTCGAAAGAGCTGAGCTATGTTCATATTTTTTGCAGGAAGTCTGCTGGGTTGCCTTCAACGTCACCTATGCAAAAAGAGCAAAAATTAGGATTAGCTGGCCATGAAAAAATGACGGCAATGCAATTTCTTTCCACCCAAAAACAGATAGAAGGAGTTGAACTATGTTCATGATTTTTTTGCAGGGAGTCTGGTGGGCTGGGGTTGCCCTTGATGCGACACAAGCAAGAAAACTAGGATTAGCTGGCCATAAAAAATAACGGCGATAAAATTTGCTCCCACAGCGGGTGCTGGTCTCACGCCACGAGGCGATCTAGTATACAGATGTATTTATACGTACGTTGTCCATATTGTTTTTCGAATTGTTATTCTAAAATATCATCTTCATTCATGCGTCGACGATCTTCTCTTATCTTTATGTATTGCTGAAAATCATATTCCCTTCCAGTTACAGTGCCTCACTGATTGCTGGGTGTCCATTGTTTTGATCTTGTGAGTAATGCCATTTCAATAATTCGTATAGATTTTCCCTCAGTGACATACGATGGACAATAGGGTTATGCAATTAGGTTTGTCTGTTACGGTATTAAATGAAAGATGTTAAAAATAAAAAAAAAAGTGTTACCGAACATTTAGGGAGGACAGCCAACCTCCGACACAGAATAAATGATCTTAAATTTAACATGCACATGACAAACAACGGTGTCTCACCTGGAAGATGGC
>LQNS02000210.1:14533824-14544751 GCA_001587735.2 Parhyale hawaiensis
CTCTGATGCTAGTGTTTAGTATTATTCTTAAGTTAGTTTTAATCATGAAAACCTCAGGCGCTGTGTCCTAATCTTGTTGGCCACAGTACCTTATGAGAACAATAAATGATTTTATTTTTATTATCTTTTGTTAGATAGAGATAGAGCTTTCAATCCTGAAGGTCGTGTCAGCAGATTATAGGAAAAGTCAAGTAAGCTCGGTACACTCGGTAACATGGAGTCAATGTTACTTATAAAATGAACACAGAAATACGACTTTGTAGTGAAACGTTGCACCAGTTTCATTTTTCGTAATGCAATTGCCATGGTGCCAAGTCATTTTAGCTTCAAATTTCTGAACAATTACGTGAGGGCTTGCTTTTGGCAATAGTTCAGAGAGAGCCGGAGCGTGAGTCTCGGTTCCTCTCTGGGAATAGGCTCGTTGGCTCGTCTGCTGCCAGCGATGTAAGCTGTTGCTACGTGTAATACAGCCTCACCTCGGTGCTATTCAGGGGGTAGAAATGGTCACTGATATATAGTTAGCTACAAGAAAGCATCAAATTATAATAAGTTATCCCTGCTCCAACATTACCTTTTAATCTTGTAATTAATATCCTGTCGTTCAAAATGATTGTTTGTTACGGGATGAGTTCTTGTTAGTTTTTTATTAGTTATTGAAAATGTAGCATATGTTACAAAGATGATTAATACAATGTTATCGGGCAAACTTTTTATCCAACGTCTGGCAACTATCCTATGTTAAGGGGAGTATGTTACCTTTGCCTCGGCTAAAATTTCGAGACATCGTTTCTCCTTGCCCATTTTACTTCCTTCCAGTTTCATTCTCTTATTGATGATGCTCTCCTATGAGTTTTATCTTCCTTCCCGACTTGCTGTGCCCATTCCCGTTGATTCTGTGTGGTTCCTCCTATGTGAGAAACCCCCTGTGCTTGAGTTCCCCATTTAATTTGTCAAACTGTAGGCTATGTTTCTTCCTTTTCTTCTCTAAGAACATCCAATTTAAATTAGATAGGCGGCAGTAGAAGGACCAACAGGCCCATTTCCAGCTCCAACAGGCCCATTTCCTAGCAACAGGAAGGTCAAACTAATATAATAATGTTTGTCAATGTATTAATTTTTGAATTGAAAAGCGTGAGGAATATGACGTCGTAGATCTGTGAACCCCTGTAGCTACGCAAATCAAGGGTCGCAAGAACAGTTCCGTAACAACACATACGCAGACACACATAAAAATAGAAAATTGATTTTAATTTTAATTGATAGTGAAGTAACATGCTTACATAAAATTTTAAGCAAAGCACGTTACAAATTGCGTTCAAGCCGCGGATGAACTTCTTAACGCAAATAATATTTGTATTGAAAGCAGTATGGGTAACCTATTTATTATTGGACGAGGTGTGATTCAATGAGATTTTTACCTTGACTGTTTACTGTTTGTCCCAATTGCTCTGAATAGCACACGTGGCCAAGGTGAATGCACCACCCTATTTTGGGATAGCATTCTTCGAGCTACATGCATCGGTGCGTCGTCAGTGTTGTCTGATGCACAATTTATGGACTTGTTGACACTGCGTCGGGACCCCTCGGGCGGTGCGCCCCATAGACGCCCGTCTATTTGAGACGGGGCTTTTATGCTACACCTGCCTGTACTTGATCCATTACCGCCTGAACTAAACCTTTGTTTCTTGTAAGTGCAGCACTGTTAGCAATGCCCAGAAAAGGGACAGTCCGAGTTAATGGGTTAACTCTGTCGGTGCTACTTTAGCGTGCGGTCTACCATGTATGATGTGCTTTAGCGTGCAGTCTACCATGCATGTATGATGTGCTTTAGCGTGCAGTCTACCATGTATGATGTGCTTTAGCGTGCAGTCTACCATGTATGATGTGCTTTAGCGTGCAGTCTACCATGCATGTATGATGTGCTTTAGCGTGCGGTCTACCATGTATGATGTGCTTTAGCGTGCAGTCTACCATGTATGATGTGCTTTAGCGTGCAGTCTACCATGTATGATGTGCTTTAGCGTGCAGTCTACCATGTATGATTTATATTATTTGCTTTAGTGTGTAGTCTACCATGTATGATCTGCTTTAGCGCGCTGTCTACCATGTATGATCTGCTTTAGCGTGCAGTCTACCATGTATGATCTGCTTTAGCGTGTAGTCTACCATGTATGCTGTACTTTAACGTCCAGTCTACCATGTATGATCTGCTGTAGTATGCAGTCTATATGAGAGATACCAGGAAAGTAATGGTTGAAATATCTGAAAAGAAAACAATAGATAGTAGGTATTGTTTCTAAATGATGTTTGCGACTGGGTAGACTGCACGCTAAAGCAGCACCTAGCTCTCTCTCTGTATGAGACTACGTTGCGTCGCTCCAAATGCATCTTTTTCTCTCTCGTAAGAATACATGAGGACCAGCAGCTCTTGTTGCAAAATAGCACAGGCTGACACAGTATATAAACAGGCTGTATGGGTTTCGTGGTTTCTGGCCGTGGTTAAGAACGCCTAGACGGCAATTGGGGTAGCTGCTAGTTCGGTGCTCAACGCTGCCAACACGGATATTCACTGGAGCATTCTGGCATCCACTGAAGAGAGAGAGAGAGGGGTTAGGGCAGTAGTGGGCAAACTTTTTGACTCAGGGGGGGTCACATGGGGTCATAAAAGTTAACATACGGGCACTTATGCATTCATCGTTCGAGATACCCAGATTGCAGACAATCAATTTTGAAATAAATCTTAGAATAAGCACTTAATGTGCATGAATGTACCGAAGAACCCAAAATCTAAAGTGGGCCAGCTTTAAAAAGCTAACGGGCCGGATGTGGCCCGAGGGCCGTAGCTTGCCCACCCCTGGGTTAGGGGAAGTTCGACGGGAGTTTCTCAGTTTGGATCTCATCACGGACTTCCTCCTCCTCCTCACACAGCCTCCTTATTGAAATTCCATAAAAAAAATAGACAGTGTATTCACAACTGATTACAACTTGTTGAAGTGAGGATGTATTGGCGGCAGTACGGTAAGTCGCCACGCCCAAGTTAGGAGCAATGCCTGTTCCATGCTCAGTGCATGTCAAAGCATCGTCGCCTGAGGTTGTGCTATGTTGCGAGCTGGTGGTTTCCACCAGGACTCGAGTTACAGATTGTGATTCACCTCCTTACAGAATAGTTTTCGGTCATTGTGTGACAAGCTGTTGCATTTAAATACTTAAACCAAATGTTCAGATACGATACCTTTCAGTGGCCACTACCACGCGTACTTACGATAGCACGGGATAATTTCGGATGAAGTTCGGATGTAAAGTTAGCAAGACAAATATACATACACCTCTATATTTACAACAAATTAAATTATTTTTTGATTTAGCGAAAATGTATATTGATCACCCGCGAACAAAGTGAGAGAGGTGATGTTTTCGTTGAAGATTTTAGTTGAGATATGCTCATATTTTTTAGGGAGTCTGGTGGGCTGCCCTCGATGTGACCCATGCCAAAAAAACTGGGAATAGCTGGTCATAAAAACTGACGGCGATGAAATTTGTTCTCTACCCAAAAACGGGTAGAAGGAGTTGAGTTATGTTTGTGATTTTTTTTGCAGGAGCATGGTTAGCTGTCCTCAATGTCATCCATGCAAAAAAGAAAAAAAAAAAAAAAATAGGACTGCTGGCTATAAAAAATTACGGCAATGAAATTTGCTCTTCACCCAAAAACAGGTAGGAATTGAGTTATATTCATGATTTTTGCAGGGAGTCTAGTGGTCTGGGGTTGTCCTCGATGTGACTCATGCCAGAAAACTAGGATTAGCTGGACATAAAAAAATAACGGCGATAAAAGTTGCTCCCACCGCGGGTGCTGGTCTCACGCCACGATGCGTTCTAGTATGCAATTGCATTTATATGTATTATTTATTATTAATATTTATTATTATTTATTATATTTATTATTATTTAGAGTATATGTTTTTTCGAATTTTTATTCTAAAATTTCTTCATGCATGGGCCGACAATCTTCTCTTATCTTTATGGATTGCTCAAAATCATATTACCCCTTCAAGCTACAGTGCCTCACTGCTTGCTGGTTGTTTATTGCTTTGATGTTTTCAGTAATCTCATTTCAATAATTCGTATACATTTCAGGGACATAGGATGGACTGTAGGGTTATGTAATTAGGTTTGTCCATCCTATGTTATGGGAGCAGCGACCCCATGGGGAGGGATGCTATATGTTGCCTTAGCTAGGCCTTCGGGACTTCTGTCCTTCGTGCTCCCTTAGCTTCTTTCCACTTGCATACTCCTACTGATGTTACATGCCTCTGTTCTTCCTCTTCTTTCCCGACTTGCTCTTCTCATGTGCGTGCTCCTGTGTGGGAACACCTTCCTGCATAGGTTCCACGTTTTATTGATGTACTGTAGGTATGTCCTTTCTTTCTTATTGTGAGAGATCGTCTTTGTTGTGGAAACGGAGACTTCAAGAACTTAATAAATTTGTAACATCAGCAGCTGCATCTACCCACCGATAGGACAGACCTCAGGGATTAAGTTCCGCCTACACTTGCTATGCAACGAAAGCAAGGAAGAGCGGCGTCCGCAAGACCCCATAGATTTCGCTGGGGAACAAGCAATTTGTTGTTGGATTTTTTGATTCTCTTTCTCTTCCATATTATGTCCCATATTCTGATCTAAGGGTGCGTATTCTGTCTCTTATATTATTTTATTCCATATTCTATCCCGCCTACTGTTCTATGCCGTATTCTGTTCTAACCCGTATTTTGTCTCGTATCCCGTCCCGTGTACACGATCCTATTCCGTATTTTGTCCCGTCTTCTGATCTGTTCCCACGGGTGCACTTGCAATAACTGCCTCGCCGTTGCTCCGTGGTCGCGCTGCTGCACGCATTCATGACGCCCTGTTCCTCATGCTTTCTTCATTTCTCTCTCCCTGCGCATATTTGGCAGAGGCTCAAAGTAGCATTGGCGCCAGGTGATCCACGTAAGCGTCTGCCCCGACCGATGTGTTGCGGCCCATGCTTGGCAATTAATCCACTTTTGCAAACTGTTTATTTTTTTATTATCGTCGATTTTATTTCCGTGTCGAGACTGATCGATGTTCGTCGATATTGTTAGTGCAAATGGCGTTCGCCAGCTACCGGTTGTTTCTGGTCTCGCCGGCTCTCCCCTCCGGGGGCATAGGATGGGCCATAGGCCATATGGTTAGGTTAGTTAGGTTCGCCCATCCTATGTTATGGGGAGTAGCGCCCCCAGGGGGTTTGAGTAGGTTACCTTAGCCATTAGCTAGGNCCAGCTGTATAATTAGTATTTAAAGTAGCACATAGTATTTCCCAATCACCGTTGAGAGAAAAAAAGAACAAACGCTATATTAATATGTGTAAATAATTGACATTCAATCGTAATTTAATTGACTTCGAAACTTAATTCATAACAGTCCATTCGATATTATGGAAGCAGCGACCCAATGGGGATGGATGCTTTAGGTTGCCTTAGCTAGGCCTTCGGGGCCTCTGTCCTTCGTGCTCCCTTAGCTTCTTTCCGCTTGCATACTCCTACTGATGTTACCTTCCTCTGTTCTTCCTCTTCTTTCCCGACTTGCTCTTCTCATGTGCGTGCTCCTGTGTGGGAACACCTTCATGCATAGGTTCCACGTTTCTGTTGATATACTGTAGGTATGTCCTTTCTTTCTTACTGTGAGAGATCGTCTTTGTTGTGGAAACGGAGACTTCAATTACTTTAGATTAGATTAGATTAGATTAGATAGGCGGCAGTAGACGAACCAATAGGCCCATTCCCAAAGAGACACCGGAACATACGCCCCGGCACTCTATGAGCTATTGCCATTATGTTAGTAGNAAAGAGAGAGAGAAAAGAAAAGGGGGGAGGTGAAGAGTCCCTGCCCAAGAAACGATCTAGAATGCACGCAAGCACGTTCAAGAGCCGCTGCTATGCGTAGCTTAGAGATATCAAAATAAATTTGTAACATCAGCAGCTGCATCTGCCCACCGATAGGACAGACCTCAGGGATTCAGTTCCGTCTACACTTCCTATGCAACGAGAGCAAGGAAGAGCGGCGTCCGCTAGACCCCATAGATAACGCTGGGGAACGAGCAATTTGTTGTTGGATTTCTTGATTCTCTTTCTCTTCCATATTATATCCCAAATTATGATCTAAGGGTGCGTATTCTGTCTCTTATATTATTTTATTCCATACTCTATCCCGCCTGCTGTTCTATGCCGTATTCTGTTCTAGTCCGTATTCTGTCTTGTATCCCGTCCCGTGTACTCGATCCTATTCCGTATTTTGTCCCGTCTTCTGTTCTGTTCCCACGGGTGCCCTTGCAGTAACTGCCTCACCGTTGCTCCGTGGTCGTGCTGCTGCACGCATTCATGACGCCCCTGTTCCTCATGCTTTCTTCATTTCTCTCTCCCTGCTCATATTTGGCAGAGGCTCAATGTACCATTGGCGCCAGGTGATCCACGTAAGCGTCTGCCCCGACCGATGAGTTGCGGATCATGCTTGGCAATTAATCCACTTTTGCAAACGGTTTCTTTTTTATTATCGTCGATTTTATTTCCGTGCCGAGGCTGATCGATGTTCGTCGATATTGTTACTAATTGCAAATGGCGTTCGCCAGTCACCAGTTGTTTCTGGTCTCGTCGGCTCTCTTGTTCGCTGCTGTGCCGGCCACTGTTGCTACCTCTGATTATTTGTCTAGTTCTCTGCCCTGGCCGATGCTGGCGGCTCCTTGCTTTACACTATCGATTGCTGTTGCTACCTGCATTACGTACACCATCAATTATGTTCACTGCTCTTGTCTATACTGGCCGGTTTTACTGCTTGAGGGCTTCCGGACGTCGACCAGTTTTGCAGTTATGTCCATTGTAATTATATAGCGTGGCGACAGTTAATTTTCAACTAGTTACTAACCGCTGGTTCAGCCTATATATCATATCTCAACAGCTGATTCTGGTGGCGACAGTCGCGTTTTCCATCTATACACCTATGTTGATCTTTGTGTCAATTTATGTTTCACATCTTAAAATTATTCCTGGCAGCCTGGGGCGACAATTGTTTTATTAGCTGCCGACCGCTGTTGCTACTACTACTTTTCTGCTCTTTTTGCCTATTCTTCATACCCTGGCAAGTGGTGCTACTACTGGTTACAGTTTTTGTTTGGTTCTTGAAATGCAGTGACTGTTGCTAACGTACGGTGCTGCACACGTATGTGTGGGGCCTGTCACTCGCTGCAGCTACCCGCCCGTGTTCTGCGTTTTGCATAGCGGCCTCCATTTACAATAAGCAAGTCTTTGAGTTGCACGAAGCTCGTATCCATTTCTAAATGTAAACACCTAATCTGATATGGAAGTTAGGAGCTTTAGAATGCTTTCCTCAATAGTGCAAACACCGCAGGAGTCGGTGTATAGGTACACCAGCCAGCCTTTGAAATATGCATCAGTTTTGGTATGTAATCAGACTGTGTAAAACTGTGGTGGCCGAGTGGTAGAGTGGGGGTTTGGTGATCTATAGGTCCCCAGATCGAGTCCCTGACTCTACTCGTTGTATTTATTCTAATACTTACTCAAGGGCGAACGGATAAAGCCTCTGCCTGGACAATGTCAGGTGTTACGGGACAGTACTGTGTATACCGTACAGTGAATATATATATGTATATTTTACAGTTTCTCGTCCCGTCAACACCCGGAATTATCCAGACAGGGGGCTCATCCGTCCACCCTTGTGTTTTAATAGAATAAATACAAAGAATCGAGCCAGGGCTCGATTTTGGGGCCTACAAATTACCACGCCGATACTCTTTTACCAGTAAGCCACAGCAGCTAATTTAAAAGCAACGCAAGCATACGAGGTGCTTATGCTGCCCGCTGCATTCTGGCAAACTTATCGGCGTGGTAATCTCTTGGTCCCCACATCGAGTCCCGGCTCGATGCTTCGTCTGTATATATATACATATTTTTCTTAAAATGGCATAATTAATTGTAGAACTCGAAATGAAGTAGTAGAAGAAATTTCGAGTTCTAAAATATATATATTTGTACACATATATGCCACGCCACCAGGTCACACTATTTATATATACCGGGTATTTTTTTTAGGCGGACAAATTTCAACCATAGGTAGAAAAACTCAACATAATAGATTTCAGGAATGATAAAATTCCCAAAACTCCTTAGTTTTCAAGTTATAATGACCTAAAGAAATTTAATGCTTTAACTTTTAACTTTATCGGTCAACACGGTTTCCGACCACATTCCTGCCCATGCGCTTACACTGTATCGATGTTGATGATTATTTGGACGAATGACATGAGGATTATTAGGGTTGGGCCCAATGATGATTACTGTGAATGTTAAAAATCCCTTCGCGAGTGAAATACGCTTCATCTGTGGAGAAGAATCAGCTTAGAGAAGTTGGGATCCCTTGTTCTCTGTTGCATGAGCCACTCTGAAAATTGTACACAAGGTCCAAAATCTGGTGGCAGCAGCCCTTGCATTTTTATTTTTTGAAACTACAAGAATGTAAACTCTGCCGACGTAGTGTCCGCCACACAGTAGTGTGATGACGTTAAATGCTAAATTTGAAACTGCAGATATTTTTTCCTAACCATGAAATATTTGCAGTTTTTATTGTAAAAATAATGCAAACTGCTTTTGTGAGGTCAGAAACGTGCTGAACTATCAAAACTATTGCTAACATTGACGCGCACGTAGTATCCTATCCTACTTGAAGCTTTAAATTTCTTTGTCATTATAACTTGAAAACTAAGGAATTTTGGACATTATATCATTCATGAAAATCTATTTTGAGTTCTTATACCTATAGTTGAAATTTGTCCGCCTAAAAAAACACCTGGTATATATATTTTAAGATATATACCGTTTGTATTTAGTTATGGACGGTGTGCTTTTACTGAGACTCGCAGTTACGGCTTCGTTCAGACTTGACTGCATAATTCTTTTGTTTCTGTCCTAGTGCACTTGCGTCTCACCTATCCTGACGATCGACGTGAGATCTAGAACTTCACACTGACCTCATTCTACACTTTACTGCCACCTGGCGCCAGGCTCTCCTTGGCTTTGCCGTAAAACAACGTTGTTCTTAACCCAGTTCCGTCGACTTTCTTCTTGTAACGAATTCCTTCGATTACGATTATTTTTCGGCGACAAAAGCACAAGATAGAAGTTAATGTTGTTGCTAGGAGGTAGGCAGAATGTGCGCATTCTGCAACTTCACCCACTTGAAGCATCGTTAGTGCATACATCTGCAAACGACCAGCAGTAATACGTGTTTACTCCCGTACTTAACGCAAAATGAATTGACCCCGTAAGGAACGGCGGGTTATCGCAGCACTGTCCTCTTTTGGAACATTTATTAGGTACGCTAGTCGTCAAGGGGCTAAATAACAATGGCGGTGATGCATTTGTCGTATCGATTAACTATGAGCAGTTCCCGTAAACTGTATAAACTGTCCGTGGAGCGCACACCGCGTGCAGTTAAGGGGGGGGGGGGGTATAATCCACATTATTTCGAAACGTCGGTTTTAATCGAATCGCTGTATGTCCCTCCTTGCTTTGTCTGTTAAATTCTCTTTGTAGTGAAAACGATTAATACTATACAAATATATAATAATTATAATGACAGTAATGGGAAATAGCCAATGAGTGGTGGCAGTATGCAGCAGTAGTGTGCGAGTCGCTATACATTAAGGGAGGTCTGAAAGATCGCTGGATCACATTTCAAATAAAGTACACTAGTTCTACGAAAAAAATAAACTTTAATGGGGACTGTAAAAGGGTGGTATTATGTATAATGTTGAAGAAAATATGACAAAGCAGATAATACTAGTAACGGTTATATGAAGAAAACTTTATGATATTTATTTTAAAATATAAAATTCGAGTTCAGAAAATGTGTAGGGAAGTTTTTCAAAGAAAACGACCGCGTTATGTCTTAAACACAACTTACGATTATTTCTTTAGTGAATGTCACTTACGAGATCAGTGGACAATTAGTAATTCATGTGAGCGCATTATCGCTTGTTGAAGCTTATAACATTTTCATTGAAATGTTATAAAAACAATTTCTTTAATATTGATTAAGCTTCTAGTGAAGGGATAGTGCCTATGAAATAAATACACCAGTATATCGCTGGTTCAAGGGGTTTATATACATCTATTTAATTAAAGCATGCCTCTGTCACATGAGATCACGTGACCCACATCCGCGGTAAACAATGCGGGTCAGACATCGGCTTGTTTTCTCAATATGGCGACCGAGCCGTCTGCATTGTTCATAGTGGGAATCTCATTACGGGACGAATACGTTTGTCTACTGAAATAGTTTTCTAGCTTAGCCCCCGAACACTTTGAAAATACATTAATGTTACAGTTTTGTACCCCATCGCTCGTGATTGAGTACTTAATATTCTTATGCAGTTCATTCTTTCTTTTATACCCGTGTTTTTTTTTACGATTGCTCACGTAGTATTTTCTCCTACTGTCTCATTGTCTCTCCTCTTTGTCATCTACACGCTGTGAATTGCTACATGTTTACCTCATCCTGTGTTTTGGTACCCATGCATAACTTCACTTATTATATATGTTCGTAACTTTTTCGTTCGTGTCTTGGGTCACATTCACTCGAGTCTTTTGGTCCCATACGCAACACTCTGTTTTCGCTTACGCTGCTGTGGCCGTTTACACAGTAGAAAAGTGCACACAGTTTTCTGACTGCCACTTCACTTCAAATTTCAGGATAGTTGTAAAATTTTACTTGTGACACCTACTAAGCCAACTGCAGTGACGGCCAACATTTTAATACTTTATGTTGAAGGACACAGTAGTGTTTACAAAGACAACTTATTGGGACCAAACGACTGTCATGCGCCCCCGCCTATATCCCT
>LQNS02000210.1:14547184-14558463 GCA_001587735.2 Parhyale hawaiensis
CATGATGATGAATTCCCCGTTTTTCTTGGCGTACTACATGTACCTTCTTCTTGCCTCTATTGGTACACTGCGTCGTATCCAGGAAAACTTAAACTATATTTTATTATCTGACCATTTTATCAAGGTAGTTCGGTCGAGGTTAAATTCCTCTATAAATTTTCCAAATTCTATGGGTATTTCTCAGATTTTGCTTGGCCCATATCTTAGCCCCACCCACTACCTGTATATTGAGAAATCTCATTAATACCCATAGAATCATCACTGCTATAGAGGAATTTGACCAGGTACTAACTGCCTTGATAAAATGGTTAGACTATAGTCTAATGAATACCTTACCTGTAAGGCATATTTTTCCTTAGTTGTCTCGATCAATACCTTTAGTTTGAACGCTTTTTGTAATTTTTTTTATTGCTGCCTTCCCTTTATACATTTCTGGCTATGATCATCTTACTTAGGGAGTTTCTTCAGTTCTGACACATCGAATGCCTTTGATGTCAATCAGTTCATGGCTGCACCAATGTCTTCTTTTGGACCGTCCCACTAAAACAGCTCATTTGTCCTCAGGCCCCAACGTGGCGACTGTGGGGAGAAGAAAGGGTAGATGGCGCTGTCTACACCGTCTACCTCAAGAAAGTTAGGTATCATCATCCATCTCGCTCTATTGCGCAGGTCAGTGACACAATCCAGTTATGGTTTCCTTACCGCATTGCTCTTAACGATTTACAGAACAAATGTCCATGTATTGTTATTCCATTATGCTATTGTTAAGAGAGGGTTTTTGAGCCGCCCAATAAAAGGCTAAAGCAAATACAGGTGAACCTTGCATAAGGTGCACTCATACAAGGGCTTACTCGCATTAGTTTTGTAACCATGTTCATATATGGAACGTGGAACTCATATGAGGCAGATAAGAAGTACATTAGCCACTCGTTTTAATTTTCATTTTTTTCAATATTACAGTACCTATGTATTTCGAAGTTTTTATAAGATGTGATACAGTGCACCATTGCCAGTTTTCTGTAGTAATAAAGAAAAAACAACAACAAAGCGAGTGGTAACTGAAATTTTTGTCATACAAGGTGCTTTCGCAAATAAAGTAGACATCTTTCGGTCGGCATCCCCTGTCATATTATCATCTCACCGGTACGGTATATGCCCAGACATTGCAGTCGACCATCTCGTGGTAGGGAAAAATGCCGAAGCGTGATTGACTGTGACGTCATGCATGGGTTTATTTTGGTCACGTGAGAGTAACTATTTTATATATTCTATTGCTTTGGATAGAATTGCTACAACTAATCTCATTCACTTCTTTTTTTTATGTTCTCTCCTTGGAAATTTTGCGATTTTTTTGAAAAATTTGCTAATACTGCACGGCTTATTCTAAGTAAGTCGTTGTTATGAACACAAAAAGATTGAGATGTATCCCTACCTACTAGTATTGTGATGTTTCTTGTATACATATTGAACAGACTACAAATAACTATATAATGTTGTTTTATTCATTTTATACATTTAGTTGTTATATAGTGAGGTTCACACTATCTGTAATACAAGCATATTTATAATATGAACTTTTATAGATATTGTATGGCAATGAGCAGCAAAACACGATACACTGATCTCTTTTGAATTGTACAACATTTTATAAAGCTCCTGCTTACTTTAGCTGCTCTCTCATCCTATGCAAATTTCTCGTTCGCGAGAGCCATCACTTGTATGCATATACTCGGGTGCCGGTATATCTCGTATTTGGAATGAGCCACTACTAACTCTATGATTTTAATCTTTTTATTCACGGGAATTTATATGGAGGGATTCTTGAATTGTTCACATAAACCCATTTTTCATTTCCAGGAGGCAGAGGACGATGACATCTCCCATCTGGAGTGGGAGACAGTCCGGGTTTGGTTCCTCAAAGCTGGAACACTCGAGAAGCTGGTGGAGAGTTTGGCATCTTCTGAAACTGGAGAGCTCGATAGCACCTTTGTCAATGTCTTCCTGGCTACTTTCCGGACGTTCTCAAACGTCCCTCAAGTTCTCAACCTCATTATTGAGCGATACATGGCCTTGCTCGACACGGAGAATGAGGACGTCGGTGTTCCCGACCACCTTAGAGAAGAACACAAAAAGTAAGAGCGAGATGCTCCTGCAAATTTAGACAACTGAGTTACCGTGTTATTGAGTACATTTGTGCGGTTCGCTGTTGTTAAGGTTTATTGGACATACAGTATTACTAATGCGCTGAAATATTACACACCTAAGAGAAGTTAAGTGAGATTAAAATAATCATTTAGTTCTCCACTGAGTGAAGGAATGAAGTATTTAATACTATTGCAGTCTGTTTCCTAACTAAGCGTGCTATTTAAAAAAGGAAGCGCAGAGATTGAAAGGCTTCTCTATTCGAATGTTTTAAAAGGACTCGTTGCTAAATTACAAAGAAATGTAAAGAGAGAAGAACAACGAAAACTCATTTATAATTATCAACTGGTTGCAGTGCCCAACAGATTAGGGGCGCAACACCCTGAGGTATTAGTGCAAAGACATGTGAAGTGTAACGTGTACGTCACCACTATACCTAGCGACATTCAATTTTGTGCTCAGTGCTTAATGCTGAGTGTGGTAGCAGTTGTGATATATATACGTGAAAATTTTGATACCAGTTGGTATGACTATCACTACTTCAAAGGCTAAGCGTTATAATAGCACAGTTTGAAGCTGTGGCTCACTCGTATCTCTGGTTGGGAAGCTGTAACTCTATCTGTAGCAGGCCAGCTACCCACAGCAATATCAAGCTTTTTATACCCGTATACTGCCAGCTCTGCTCGTAAGTGAGCACAGCTGACTATAATACTT
Source organism: Parhyale hawaiensis (assembly GCA_001587735.2). Classification (NCBI taxonomy): domain Eukaryota; kingdom Metazoa; phylum Arthropoda; class Malacostraca; order Amphipoda; family Hyalidae; genus Parhyale; species Parhyale hawaiensis. The sequence goes on from LQNS02000210.1 coordinate 14,550,041, forward strand.
TTATCCCCTTAAGCTTTGATCGATAGTAGTTTCGTGTCTTCTTTTCATGGATGCACACTGCATAGGTTCTCTGCAATCACTGTGTTTCCTACAGTTGTTCTCTGTGTTCAACATGCACAGGTCAGGTAATCATTTGTGTTTATGCGCAGGGCTCTGCGTCTTACGCTGCAAGTGTGGCTGGACACATATCCTGAGGACTTCAGGACGCCTCCAGACTACCTGTGCCTGAAGCAGCTCAAACAATTTACTGATGAACATCTCCAGGGCGCCGACCTGGATGTCAAAGTCAAGTACAAACTGGAGAAGATGATGAGGGAAGATCAGGAAAGAGGTGCGTGCGTATGCTAAACTACCCCATCTGATGATTGCGAACATCCAGATACTACGGAGAATTCTCGCTAAAATCGCTAAGTGTTTCTTAATATTATTACTTAGATAGTTTCGGTTGAAGTATTTAACTGGATTTGATACAGTAAATCTGATACAGGTTAGTTACAGTATGAAAAAGCTTCATACCCTTCATATAATACTAAAAGTTACAGCGTGATTTTTTTACGCTAACGTTATCGTAGCAAAGGATGGGTCTCTTTTTATAGTTCTAACAGTCTACGACGAACGTTTAGGTTTAGCTAGCTATAGTGATCTTTTCTTCCAGGTATTTGAAAGTATGCGGTATCTGGCTGCATTCCATGGTATAAAATAAACGTCAAGTTTAAAATAACAATGGAAGTCCTGTTAGCATGTTCACAGTCCTATACTACAGATCATAGGTACATTTTACAAAAGATGTCCTCCTAGTTGAAAATGGTATATGGACACCAGCTTAAACCAAGAGAGCAACTAGTCAATAGCAAATTCAGTTGGTCATGTTGGGAGTTAGGTCATTCAAACCATTCACTTGCGTAATTTCATTAAAAAGCACGTGACAAGCCCAGGATTAAGCACAATTTCATCTTATAAACTTCTATTTGTTGTAGTAGGGGACATAAACTCCCTCTGCTTTCTTAGTTCATAGCTACTAAGTAGCGAACATCGTAGCAAGTAAAATAGTTTGCCCAAATTATTGTTTAGTCCGTGAAGGCCGAATGCCTTCATATCCTGTAAACTGTGTATGCGTGTATGCAGGTGCACAAGCTTGCTGCATTGTATTCTGTATAGGGTTTTTTCAGCACATTATTCAATAATGGGCTTAAGTATTGTAATAATTTTGTTCTTTTGCAGAATCTAGTCTATCTGGGGTGGTGTCTTGTGATGACGTCATCCTGCACTGCGGGGGCACGAACGGGGACTTGGCCCGACCCACTTCCCCTCTGCCCCCACCCCCTTACTCCTCATTCTCTGACATTCCCGTCAACATCTTCGCCAGCCAACTCACTAGGATGGATATGGTGCGTTACGTTTACTAAATGTTCCGTTTGTTCTGGTGAAGAGCTCAGGTACTGAAGTTGTTGTTGGGAGTTACGGGTAGATTGTGTAGGCAATTGCTTGCACCACTGCTGTAAACGGAACCATATAGTTGAATAGACTGATTACCGCGCTGCACGTAACCGCCGCACAAATTGCATTTCTATGAGCATACTCAAACTCCTGCATAGTCGATCTCTCAGGGGACATAGGGCGAGCCATAGACTATAGGCAGTAGCTATAGGGTTAAGATGTTTTGGATCGCCCGTCCTATGTCACGGGGAGCAGCTCCTAGGTGGACCTCATACATCACTTCAGCCTTACCTGGGCCTTTACGATGTCTTTTTTTTGTGCCCGCTTTATTTCCTTCCATTCTCATGCTTCCTCTTGTAACGCGTTCTTTTGTTTTGCCTCTTTTGTAATGGAACACCCTCCCATGGGTTACACGGTTCGATCGACACATAACCCTTCTTTCCTCCTTTGTAGGATCGCCTTAGTAGCGGAAACTGAGGATTAAACTACTCAACATAACGATCACTTCTGCAGCTTTATGTATAGTAGGTATGTAGGTAGGCTAATATGTTGAACCCCTCTGTTGAGTCGCCTGCAGTCCCAAAGAGAGCTATGTACTCAGCATTGGCCCACTTTACCCGTTGCCTCGTGTAGAACTAATCTGAGATTTTGGTAGCCAACTGATGACAGCTTTGGTTTTCAAGCAATTTTTCACTGGAGAATAGCTTCAGTAACAATGGTAGCCGAAGGTTTACACTTTTTATGTGGCCACATTTTAGCAAAAGTTACAGGACTACTCCCCTCTCTAAATGCCATTTAGTAATATCAACTACTGCGGCGCTCAAGAATTCTGCTAGAGTTAGAGGGGGCAGTTCCGTTCCGTCATTGTTGGCCCGTGTAGTTGTACTCCAATGGACGACTAGCAAGGAATGAGAACTGTTCGTTGATGGAATGACTTTCTGTCGGCCATGGAATAAAGATTTGGCTTTAACCGAGCAGCGCACATGCGAGTAGCTCAAACTTTTCTGTGTCCTTGCATGTTTGCTATTTTCAGGTCCTATTCTGGAAGGTGCTGGGAGCTATTTTGTTGTCTTACGTATTGGATATTTGCAGGTGCTGTTCCGGCACGTGCTGGCCCACCAGTGCTTGGGCAGCATCTGGGGCCGGCGGGACCGCCCGTCCAAAAACGGTGCCGGAGGAAAATCCGGTCGAGGAGAGGCCGCTACAGTTACCGCAACTGTCGAGCAGTTCAACGCAGTTAGCTTTAGAGTGCAGTCCACTGTGCTGCTCAACACTGAACTCAGGGCCACTGACCGAGCCAAGTTATTAGTGAAGTGGATAGACGTCGCACAGGTTAGTTGTTCAGAGGTCAAGAAATGGGTCTTATTTAAAATTTTGAGTCATATTTAGATTGTAGAAGTTATTGACATGTTATAGCTGTAGTTGCCCAAGCAATAGGTATTCGTGAATCGGAGAGAAGTCTCATAATTTTATCATAAAGCCTTCATCAAGCCAGAGCAATGGCTGACTCCTTGGGCTGCTATTGCATTGGATTACATGAATATAGGATTTTCTATAAGTAAAAATTTTTTCAGCTACTTGAAAAGCAGATTCAGCTTCGGGGGTTTGAATGCTTTGTGCAATTTAAGCAAAGGTGTTGTGAATTGGATGTGGACAGCACAGAGGCCAGCAACTACTGGATTTTAAAAAGAATGCTGGACTTCTTTCCGTACCTATTTGCTATGTTCAATTCAGTGATAGACGTATTGCTAATGAGGATAGATATGGTACATGTGAGCGAATTTCATTTCCCTGTGTGAAAGTCAGTACTATACTGTGCCTCTAAATAATAGATCACCAGGAAGGTATCTTCCACTTTCCGAATGTGAAGAACATTGTTTAAAACTGTATTGAAATAATGAAAGTATCATTCCAATGCTGTTTCATTTTGTAATATTTTTTCCATTGCATAATTTATCTCGGAATTTAAGAAATCAGAACAGCATTGTTAACTCCTCAATACTGCCAGTACCGGTATAACGATTACGCTCTATAAAATTAGTGATAATATAAATGATAAAAAATTTTCTATGAGTCAGAATACTGCTCGCGAGAAATCATGGCTATTATATACTTTTTGCTGTAAATCTTAAGTTTTTATTACTCAATGGTGCTTCTTAAAGACTTCCTCAAACACGAGTTTATATATTTGTTAAATCACAAAGAATAATATAAAATTCATGATTATGCGTTTATTATTCTTTCAGGAACTTCGGATACTGAAAAATTTCTCTTCTTTAAAAGCCATAATCGCTGGTCTACAGTCCAATCCCATCTATCGGCTGAAGAAAGTTTGGGCGTGTGTACCAAAGGAGAAGGTGAGTAGGCAGTAGTGTATCTTAGAACCTCTGGCGAACTTAATGATGTTCAACAGCTTGTCCAGGTGAGATGTATTCCTACTGATCAATTTTTTTTTTCATCCCACCTCTCCTTCCGTGACTTACGTTGCCCATGCGCGTTGATCCAGTCTAGGAACACCTTCGTTATAGCTTCAGTTTCATGTTTCTGTCGACATGCCATGTGTTCTTTTATTTATTATTTTCCATGAAACTTGATTTTACAATTTAGTAATAAATGGTAATAGCAGCACTGATGATGTCGGACAGAGACAAATAAACTCGTATATTTTCCAGTGTGCCTTTTACAGATTTGACCGTACGAGTTAGCTCAATTATGAAAATAATAGGTTTCATAGTATAACTTTAAACGCACACAAAAAAGAAAATGGCAATGCTGGTAAAATATATACTGTATACTACTACTAAATACACTTCTGAATTACGCTAAAACTACAAAAAAAGTTAACCATGAAACGCTAAAGGGTCAAGGTGGAGTCGTTTGGCCCTCTGAATTTGCTAGAACTTCTACCTAACTTCGCTATTAAATTTTTTAAGGTGTCAGTCTGAGTAACCGATAAAACATCTTCTACATAATTCCTTTCATCAGTATTTTTATAACCTCTATTTGGAATTTTCTAAAATGCCAGCTGCTGCCACAGTAGGGGGTTTTCCAACCCAAGGTATATTACCCCAGTGGAGAAATGAACACATTTTTGGGGTAATGGCAGTTCTGCGTATGATTGGGTGGCCAGACAATAGCGAGCTTTATCATGTGATTTAGGATAAAGAACATCTGGTATTGTTTGTTTTGGGTTGAATACGGTAATTGATCACTACAAAATTGCATTTTAAGGTTAGTTATAAGGTTGATAAACACTGTGCGTCCTTAGCAGAGTTGTAAAAATATATAGAAAGTTTTACTTCATGGTACACTTAAGAAGCTTCTTTGTGGTTATTCTTATCACCTTAGCCAAGGAGGTTATCTTTTTACCGAGTTTTGTTTGTTTACTTGTTTGTTACTAACTCGAAAAGTTATGGATGGATCTCCGAAAGATTTTCAATAACGGTTTGGAAGGTCGCGAACAGCAGGTGATTAAATTTTTGCTATGCTCCGTCCGTCTTTTTTTTTTCTCACTGTCTACTATTCTGTTTTTAGCATTACGTTACAGGGGGGAGATCAGCGCTCTCGGAGAGCAGCTGTTGTCAGTTTTAGAATTACACCGTATAATATTCTCAGACTAACTCATTGAAACTACTATTTCTTTTGCCCGTGCGATGTGGAGGAAGCGCTGGTTGTGTAAGCCAGCCAGCGCATCAACGTGATCAGTGCTGCCGATACTACAAAGTGTGCCAATGGGTGTCGCATATCATTGTTTGATATATTAGCGCATTGAGAACTATTGGCAGCGCTTTCTGTACGAAGTGGATACAAAGAGCTGGCCGGTGCTAATAATTAGTGCATTAACATATTCGTCCTGTCGACAGTGCGAAGTATACGAAGAGCTGGCGCGGATCTTCAGTGAGGAGAACAACAGGCTGAATCAGCGGGAGCTCCTCATGAGGGAAGGTACTGCCAAACACGCGCAGACTGCTCATGCTAACGACCGCCACTTGCCCAAGGCGATAGAGAAGCACGCCAACAACCCATTGGTGAGGGCTTCATATGTGCTTATGTTGACGGCTATGAGTCACCAGCCAACTTCGTAAATGATGGATCAGTTGATGTTCTTTATCAGAGAAACTGACTTTTTACTTGGTGACTTTAGGCTGACTTTAGGGAAATCTCCGTCCAAGTTTCATTGTTGACATTATGATTCAATTTGCTAATAGTATAGAAGGCATTGATAACAGCTTGCTACATCTAAGTGAATAAACAGGGACTTTACTCTTATAAATGTACTACTAGTGTTATAATGACATTAAAATACGAGTCTTTGGTTAGGGCTTATCATCTACAGATATACCAAGAATTGGCTTCATTATTGTTATTCAAAGGTGTTTGTTACTCGAGAAAAGAAAAATCTTTATTTGAGACCTGTCGTATCTATCATAAACTACGGGAGTGATTGTTATGATGCACATTGGTTGTTTACAGGCAGTAAATCACGGCACGATACCTTACCTTGGCACCTTCCTCACGGATCTCATGATGATCGACACCGCCATACCTGACACTGTACACAACGGGCTCATCAACTTCGACAAGAAGCGCAAGGAGTTTGAAGTTCTGGCTCAGGTAATTGTAGCGTCTCCTTTATGTTTATTTTTCGTCGAGTGTTAAACTGGTCAACTTTAGCTAGTTCTTGTTAATACAATTAAAACTTATAGGTGTAGAAATCGAACATGTCCATACGTCTAAGCATAACACTGACAGCAATCACAACCATCAGGTGTACGATAGCGCAAGATATCATTGGTATTTAATCCTGCATAATTACAAGTGTCCTTCTCTGAAGTCATTTCGAGCAATACTATTCCTACAGGTAAACACTGACTGCCAACTTTAAGAATGAATACCTCATTGTACTGTGCCCCTTATATTTTGGGCGCTGCATCCATGAGAAAATCAACCAGTTTTCTTTCTGTTTTTCTTGCAAAAAACTGATAGTCTGTCCACGAGGGCATAGCAGTTTAATCAATGGTTTGGGTTGCACGAAGAGAGCAGGTACGAGCTGCAAACTTTTATTTATTTAGAATTTCAACAGACCTGAAGACGGGCTCTCAGCTCCCAACATTGCCACTAAACAGCGTAATAAAGACCAGTAGGCACGTAGTCCGACCGCTACATAACGGCGCGTTGCTACTTAGAAAGTCGCATGTCCGGAATCGCTCCTTTACCTTTTGTTCTGGAATTTTGAGTAGCTCTCTATTAACATATTTTGGCATTGGCTGGCCCTTGTTATGTTCTGGAGTGTAGAGCCACGCCTCCAGGGGTTCCGATTGGTTACCGTTAGCTTTAGTGAGGCCTTTGGAGCATCATTCTTTTCTGTCCCCTTTGCTTCCTTCAACGCGTCTACTTCTGCTGACGAAGTTTTTTGTTCTGTTCTTCCTCTTCTAAAGCCCGGCACGTCGATTCCCTCTCGGAACTCTCCCGCGCATCGTTTTGCACATCCAGCGATATGCTGCATGTCCCATTTGTTCTCACTTGAGATATCGCGTTAAGTAGAGTTATTAAAGCTATCGACATTTTGTATGTCCTTTTCTCTTCCGCTCTTATGCATGATGTTTTCTCTTTTATTTTAGATTAACGTAAAGTCTAACTAATAATTACAGATCCGGCTACTACAAGGAGCAGCAGCCGCGTACCAGCTGGACCCGGACGTGCAGTTCGAGCAGTGCACCCTGAGCCACGAGCACGAGCTACTGTTCCTTAGGACCGCCAACTCAACACAGTAGCTCGGAATGCTCGGGCGCAACCAAACGGCCAACTCTGCCCGGGAGAACAGAATTAAGAAACGCGCAGCGCAGTAAGTTCGCACTTTACTACGCAGGGGAAACAACCCTATGAGTAAATCGTCAGCATTGATCCGATGACTACGAGTGTACAGTGAGGGGTATCGGAAACTTAATATCTGAAGTTTTCCGATTGGGAAATGAAAGCAAAATGATTGTATATTGTATATAAATTCTTTTATTTATATGACTTGGTAGTAAAACACAGCTTCATTTCTTAAAACACCATTTAATAATCACACACTAAATCATCTCGAAATGTGTAATTCATCTCTTAGTAAATGATTTAATACTGGCTACAATTTGTTCTGTTTGTAAGACTTGGTAGTAAAGCACAACCACGTTTCTTAACTCACGATTGAATACTGACAGACTGGGACATCGCAAGAACGACAGCATAGCGAGCACGTCGAGTGGTTCATCATCCAGTCAGTTCCTGGCCGACACAGACTCGGTGAACAACACGCCCGGTCAGGACAGCCCTGCCCCTCATGTACTCAGGAAGGTGAGATGATTATCAGTAGAGTCGAAAAACACCATTCCTTGGACGATTATACCTCGGTGCCTGCCACAGTTGTGTTGTAAACACTTCGCTTTTTCATTAGTTTGGGTCGTTTACTACGGGCAATAATAGCTAATACGCAATAATTGTTGTGTCCACAGATGTCTACCAGCTCCACGAACTCCTCGCAGCCGTCTCTGGACACTTCACTGCTCTCGAGCGTCACCGCTGCGTCAGGTGCTGCGGCTGACCGTGCCGGTCTTCCAGTAGATTCTTCCTTACTTATGTCCTCCGATATCTCTAATTTAGCTAACTCTCCGTCCGCTGGTGATTGTGACGAATCCGTCCATCCAGCTGCCGCCATGATGACCAGCTGCTCGACGCACAATTCCTTATCCAATACGTCCATGATCTCAAATACGTCTTTATCCAACGCCTCTACGTCCTTGTCAAATGTAATGCAGAATAGTTTCAGCAACTCCAGTGGAAAGGTTTCTTTGAATGCGACGAATTCTTCTACCAAAAGTATGGGAAGCTCTGGAGGAAATACGACGTCTGATAAGCTTGGGAGTGTGGCCTCTAATCCCTACATCACGCCCGAGTTCTATATAATCAAGGTCTCACTGGAGAATAATGCTCAAGAAACTGATGGT
>LQNS02000210.1:14563709-14574754 GCA_001587735.2 Parhyale hawaiensis
CGTTTGGTTGGCGGGCTCGTAAGGCTCGATGACACAACTCAACCGCCAGGATTCCTTGTCATCGAGCACGAGCACCGAGTCCCACCACTGCTCGAACTGCACGTCCGGGTCCAGCTGGTACGCGGCTGCTGCTCCTTGTAGTAGCCGGATCTGGAATAATCAGATTAGACTTTACGTTAATCTAAAATGAAAGAGAAAACACCATGCATAAGAGCGGAAGAGAAAAGGACATACAAAAGTCGATAGCTTGAATAACTAACTCTACTTAACGCGATATCTCAAGTGCGAAAAAAAAGACATGCGCCATATCGCTAGATGTGCAAAATGATGCGCGGGAGAGTTTCGAGAGGGAATCGACGTACCGGGCTTTAGAAGAGGAAGAACGGAACAAAAAACTTCGTCAGCAGAAGTAGGAACGTTGAAGGAAGCAAAGGGGACAGAAAAGAATGATGCACCAAAGGCCTCACTAAGGCTAACGGTAACCAATCGGAACCCCTGGAGGCGTGGCTCTACACTACAGGACATAACAAGGGCCAGCCCATACCCAAATCTGTTATGGAGAGCTACTCAAAATTCCAGAACAAAAGGTAAAGGAGCGATTCCGGACATGCGACTTTCTAAGTAGCAACGCGACGTAGTGTAGCGGTCGGACTACGTGCTTACTGGTCTTTGTTACGCTGTTTAGTGGCAATTTTGGGGAGCTGAGAGCCCGTCTTCAGGTCTGTTGAAATTCTAAATAAATAAAAGTTTGCAGCTCGCACCTGCTCTCTTCGTGCAACCAAAACCATTGATTAAACTGCTATGCCCTCGTGGACAGACTCAGCTTTTTCAAGAAAAACAGATAGAAAACTAGTTGATTTTCTCATGGATGCAATGCCCAAATTATAAGGGGCACAGCTCAATGAGGTATTCATTCTTAAAGTTGGCAGTCAGTGTTTACCCGTAGAAATAGCATTGTTCGAAATGACTTCAGAGAAGGACACTTGTAATTATGCAGGATTAAATGCCAACGATATCTTGCGCTTTCGTACACCTGATGGTTGTGATTGCTGTCAGTGTTATGCTTAGACGTATGGACATGTTCAGCTTCTGTTCATATAAATTTTAATTATTTTAAGAAGAATTAGCTCCAGCTTAACACTTAACGAAATATAAATATAAAGGAGACGCTACAATTACCTGAGCCAGAACTTCAAACTCCTTGCGCTTCTTGTCGAAGTTGATGAGCCCGTTGTGTACCGTGTCAGGTATGGCGGTGTCGATCATCATGAGATCCGTGAGGAAGGTGCCAAGGTACGGTATCGTGCCGTGATTTACTGCCTGTAAACAACCAATATGCATGATAACAATCGCTCCTTTATTTTTATGATAGATACGACAGGTCTTAAATCAAATCAAGACTTTTCTTTTCTCGAGTAACTTAAACACCTGTAAACAGCAATAATAAAGCAAATTCTTGGTATTTCTGTAGATGATAAGCCCTAACCAAAGACTCGTAGTTTTATGTCATTATAACACTAGTAGTACATTTAGTGGAGTAAAGTCCATGTTTATTCACTTAATGTAGCAAGCTGTAATCAAAGCCTTCTATACTATTAGCAGATTGAATCATAATCTCAACAATGAAACTTTGATCGCGATTTCCCTAAAGTCAGCCTAAAATTACCAAGTAAAATGTCAGTTTTTCTTATAAAGAAGAACTGATCCATCATTTACGAAGTCGGCTGGTGACTCATAGCCGTCAACATAAGCACATATGAAGCCCTCACCAATGGGTTGTTGGCGTGCTTCTCTATCGCCTTGGGCAGGTGGCGGTCGTTAGCATGAGCAGTCTGCGCGTGTTTGGCGGTACCTTCCCTCATGAGCAGCTCCCGCTGATTCAGTCTGTTGTTCTCCTCACTGAAGATCCGCGCCAGCTCTTCGTATACCTCGCACTGTCGACAGGACGAATATATTAATGCACTAATTATTAGCATCGGCCAGCTCTTTGTATCCACTTTGTACAGAAAGCGCTGCCGGTAGTTCTCAATGCACTAACATATCAAACAATGATATGCGATACCCATTGGTACACTTCGTAGTATCGGCAGCACTGATCATGTTCATGCGCTGGCTGGCTTACACAACCAGCGCTTCCTCCACTTCGCCAGGGCAAAAGAAATAGTAGTTTCAATGAGATAGTCTGAGAATATTATGCGGTGTAATTCTAAAACTGACAACAGCTTCTCTCCGAGAGCGCTGACCTCCGCCCTGTAACGTAATGCTAAAAAACAGAATAGTAGACAGTGAGAAAAAAAAAACGGACGGAGCATAGCAAAAATTTAATCACCTGCTGTTCGCGACCTTCCAAACCGTTATTGAAAATCTTACTGAGATCCGTCCATAACTTTTCGAGTTAGTAACAAACAGATAAACAAACAAACCTCGGTAAAAATATAACCTCGTTGGCTAAGGTGATAAGAATGACCACAAAGAAGCTTCTTAAGTGTACCATGAAGTAACACTTTCTATATATTCTTACAACTCTGCTAAGGGCGCACACTATGCCAGTGTTTATCAACCTTATAACTAACCTTAAAATGCAATTTTGCAGTGATCAATTGCCGTATTCAACCCACAACAAACAATACCAGATGTTCTTTATCCTAAGTCACATGATAAAGCTCGCGATTGTCTGGCCACCCATTCATACGCAGAACTGCCATTACCCCAAAAATGGGTTCATTTCACCATTGCGGTAATATACCTTGGGTTGGGAAACCCTTACTGTAGCAGCAGCTCTAGCAGCTGGCATTTTAGAAAATTCCAAATAGAGGTTATAAAAATACTGATGAAAGGAATTATGTACAAGATGTTTTATCGGTTACTCAGACTGACACCTTAAAAAATTTAATAGCGAAGTTATGTAAAAGTTCTAGCGAGTTCAGAGGGCCAAACGACTCGACCTTGACACTTTAGCGTTTCATGGTCAACTTTTTCTGTAATTTTAATGTAATTCACAAGTGTATTTAGTAGTAGTATACAGTATATATTTTACCAGTATTACCATTTTCTTTTTTTGTGTACGTTTAAAATTATACTATGAAATATACTATTTTCATAATAGAGCTAACTCGTACGGTCAAATCTGTAAGAGATACACTGGAAAAAATGAGTTTACTTGTCTCTGTCAGACGTCATCAGTGTTGCTATTACCATTTATTACTAAATTGTAAAGTCGAGTTTCATGGAAAATAATAAATAAAAGAACACATGGCATGTCGACAGAAACAAGAAATTTAAGCTAGAACGAGGGTGTTCCCAGACTGGATCAACGCGCATGGGCAACGTAAGTCACGAAAGACGAAGTGGAATGAAAAAAAAAAAAATCGAGCAGTAGGAATACATCTCACCCGGACAAGCTGTTGAACATCATTAAGTTCGACAGAGGTTTTTAGGTTTGAAAGGTTTATTAAACACAGATAAAGATTACAAAAATGAAAACTTTCCGAGTTCAATATACGTACAGCAATGTATCTGCATAACCCATATACTACCGCCTACTCACCTTCTCCTTTGGTACACATGCCCAAACTTTCTTCAGCCGATAGATAGGATTGGACTGTAGACCAGCGATTATGGCTTTTAAAGAAGAGAAGTTTTTCAGTATCCGAAGTTCCTGAAAAATAATAAACGCATAATCATGAGTTTTATACTATTCCTTGTGACTTAACAAATATATAAACTCGTCTTTGAGAAAATCTTTAAGAAGCACCATTGGGTAATAAAAACTGGCAAGATTAACTGAAAAAAGTTTATAATAGCCATGATTTCTCGCGAGCAGTTTTCTACATTATGGAAAATTTTTGATCATTTTACGATGTATATTATCATTAGTATTATTCTGATTACTATCATTAATTTTATAGTACCTAATCGTTTTACATCCATACAGTATATACTGGTAGTATTCAAGAGTTACAATGCTGTTCTGATTTCTTAAATTCTGAGATAAATTATGCAATGAAAAAAATATTACAAAATGAACCAGCATTGGAATGATACTTTTCTTATTTCAACACAGTTTTAAACACTGTTCTTCACATTCTGGAAGTGGAAGATACCTTCTTGGTGATCTATTATTGGAGAGGCACAGTGTAGTACTGACTTTCACACAGGGAAATAAAATTCGCTCACATGTACAATATCTATCCCCATTAGCAATAAGTATCACTGAATTGAAAATAGCAAATAGGTACGGAAAGAAGTCCAGCATTCTTTTGCAACTCAGTAGTTGCTGGCCTCTGTGCTGTCCACATCCAATTCACTAATACCTGTTTGCTTAAACTGCAGAAAGTATTCAAACCCCCCAAGCTGAATATACTTTTCAAGTTGCCGAAAAAAGTTTTTACTCATAGACAATCCTATATTGATGTAATCCAATGCAATAGCAGCCCAAGGAGTCAGCCATAGCTCTGGCTTGATGAAGGCTTTATGATAAAATTATGAGACTTCTAACTGCTTCTCGAATACCTATTGCTTGGGCAACTACAGCTATAACATGTCAATAACTTCTATAATCTAAATATGATTCAAAAATTGAAAAAACTACCCAATTTCTCAACTTCTGAGCAGCTAACCTGTGCGACGTCTATCCACTTCACTAATAACTTGGCTCGGTCAGTGGCCCTGAGTTCAGTGTTGAGCAGCACAGTAGACTGCACTCTAAAGCTAACTGCGTTGAACTGTTCGACAGTAGCGGTAACTGTAGCGGCCTCTCCTCGACCGGATTTTCCTCCGGCACCGGTTTTGGATGGGCGGTCCCGCCGGCCCCAGATGCTGCCCAAGCACTGGTGGGCCAGCACGTGCCGGAACAGCACCTGCAAATATCCAAAACGTAAGGCAACAAAATACCTCCCAGTACCTTCCAGAATAGGACCTGAAAATAGCAAACATGCAAGGACACAAAAAAAGCTTGAGCTACTTGCCTGTGCGCTGCTCGGTTATAGTCAAATCTTCATTCCATGGCCGACAGAAAGTCATTCCATCAACGAACATGACTCTTTTATTGCTAGTCGTTCATTGGAGTATAGTTACACGAGCCAACAATGACGGAATGAAACTGCTTCTCGCACAAGTCGAACCTCTCTAACCCTAGCAGAATTCTTGAGCGCCGCAGTAGTATTAGGTATTAGGTATTATAAGAAGATTTAAACCTCCCTAAATAAGAACTAAGCTCTTCTAAGAGAGGAAAAGGAAGGGACATATAGTATGTCGACAGATAAACGGGGAACCCATGCACGAAGGTGTTCCCACATAGGATCAACGCGCATGGGAACAGCAAGTCGGGAAAGAAGATGAAGAACAGACAACAGTAAGATCAGTAGGAGTATGAAAGTGGAAGGAAGCAAAGTGGTCACGAAAGACAGACGTCCCGAAGGCCTAGCTAATGGCTAAGGTAACCTACTCAAACCCACCGGGGCGCTACTCCCCATAACATAGGATGGGCGACGCCGCAGTAGTTGAAATTATAACATCGCATTTAGAGCGGAGAGTAGTCATGTAACTTTTGCTAAAATGAGGCCACATAAAAGTGTAAGCCTTCGGCTACTATTGTTGCTGCAGCTATTCTCCAGTGAAAAATTGTTTGAAAACCAAAGCTGTCATCAGTTGGCTACAAAAATCTCAGATCAGTTCTAGACGATGCGACGGGTAAAGTGGGCCAATGCTGAGTACATTGCCCTCTTTGGGATTGCAGGCGACTCAACAGAGGGGTTCGACACACTAGCCTACCTACATAGGTACCTACTATACATTATTATTATATTGTGGGTTTTCCCGCCGTATTAGATACAAAGACTATATAACAGCGATCCAATTTTGTATGATACAGTTTAGAAGTTTAATCGAAATCAACTGAGTTCTATTAGAATAATCTTGGCCAGGTGCACCGTGCCTGGCAGGAAATAAGGCGCCAGCATCTCTAACTCCACACGGCTCGGCCGAACGAAATCGCTCAGCCGTGCGGCGCAGAGAAGAAGACGAAAAACGAAGAAAGAAGAAGACAGAAGAAAGCGAACACTCGCGCGGGGGTCCCTTCCGTGACCCCCCACATAGGATCAGATACGAGTCCCATGGGATGGGTCGCTTACCACCATTCGGCGGCAAACCTCGCGGAACAGAAGAGAAAATATAAAGAACCTACCTAACTCTACAAAACTAACCTTCTCAGCAGGAACTGCGGGCAGATACTACATCCCCTGCGGAGAAGGCACTCGGGACTCTTGGGTGCGTGATGCCAAAACATATTGTGGTAGGGAAAGGGCCCGCCACAATACGCCCCTGAGGGCCCCTACTATACATAAAGCTGCAGAAGTGATCGTTATGTTGAGTAGTTTAATTCTCAGTTTCCGCTACAAAGGCGATCTCACAGAGGAAGAAAGAAGGGTTATACAGTATATTGATCGAACCGTGTAACCCATGCGGAAGGGTGTTCCCATACAAGAAAAATAGTAAGTCTGGACAGAAGAGGAGAACAGAAGAACGCGTTACAAGTGGAAGCATGAGAATGAAAGGAAATAAAGCGCTCACGAAGAAAAGACATCGTAAAGGCCCAGATAAGGCTGAAGTGATGTATGAGGTCCTCCTAGGAGCTGCTCCCTATGACATAGGATAGACGAGCCAAAACATCTTATTCCTATACCTACTGGATATAGTCTGTGGCTCACCCTATGTCCCCTGAGAGATTGACCATGCAGGAGTTTGAGTACGCTCATAGAAATGCAATATGTGCGCGGGTTACGTGCAGCGCGGAAATCAGTCTATTCAACTGTATGGTTCCGTTTACTGCAGTGGTGCAAGCAATTACCTACACAATCTACCCGTAACTCCCCACAACAACTTCAGTACCTGTGCTCATCACCAGAACAGACGGAACATTTAGTAAACGTAACGCACCATATCCATCCTAGTGAGTTGGCTGGCGAAGATGTTGACGGGAATGTCAGAGAATGAGGAGTAAGGGGGTGGGGGCAGAGGAGAAGTGGGTCGGGCCAAGTCCCCGTTCGTGCCCCCGCAGTGCAGGATGACGTCATCACAAGACACCACCCCAGATAGACTAGATTCTGCAAAAGAACAAAATTGTTACAATACTTAATCCCATTATTGAATAATGTGCTGGAAAACCCTGCATGAACCCAATACAGAATACAATGCAGCAAGCTTATGCACCTGCATACACGCATACATAGTTTACAGGATATGAAGGCATTCGGCCTTCACGGACTAAACAGTAAGTTGGGCAAACTATTTTACTTATTACGATGTTCGCTACTTAGTAGTTATGAACTAAGAAAGCAGAAGGAATTTATGTCACCTACTACAAAAAATACAAGTTTATAAGATGAAATTGTGCTCAATCCTGCGCTTGTCACGTGCTTTTTAATGAAACTACGCAAGTTAATGGTTTGAATGACCAAACTCCCAACATGACCAACTGAATTTGCTATTGACTAGTTGCTCTCTCGGTTCAAGCTGGTGTCCATATACCATTTTCAACTAGGAGGACATCTTTTGAAAAATGTACCTATGATGTAGAGTAAAGGACTGTGAACATGCTAACAGGACTTCCATTGTTGTTTTAAACTTGACGTTTATTTTATACCATGGAATGCAGTCAGATACCGCATACTTTCAAATACCTGGAAGAAAAGATAACTATAGCTAGCTAAACCTAAACGTTCGTCGTAGACTGTTAGAACTATAAAAAGAGACCCATCCTTTGCTACGATAACGCTAGCGAAAAAATCATGCTGTAACTTCTATTATTATATGGAGGGCATGAAGCTTTTACATACTGTAACTAACCTATCTCAGATTTCCTGTATCACGTTCAGTTAAATACTTCAACCGAAACTAAGCAATAATATTAAGAAACACTTAGCGATTTTAGCGAGAATTCTTCGTAGTATCTAGATGTTCGCAATCATCAGATTGGGTAGTTTAGCATACGCACGCACCTCTTTCCTGATCTTCCCTCATCATCTTCTCCAGTTTGTACTTGACTTTGACATCCAGGTCGGTGCCCTGGAGATGTTCATCCGTAAATTGTTTGAGCTGCTTCAGGCACGTGTAGTCTGGAGGCGTCCTGAAGTCCTCAGGATATGTGTCCAGCCACACTTGCAGCGTAAGACGCAGAGCCCTGCGCATAAACACAAATGATTACCTGCCCTATGCATGATGAACACAGAGAACAATTATAGGAAATCCAGTGATTGTAGAGAGCCTATGCAGTGTGCATCCATGAAAAGAAGACACGAAACTACTATCGATGCAAAGCTAAAGCGGATAAAAGCATTATTATAGCCAGCTCTGCTCACCTACGAGCAGAGCTAGCATGCCTACAGGTATGAAAAGCTAGGTATTGGTAGGTAGCTGGCCTGCTACAGATAGAGGTACAGCTTCCCAACCAGAGATACGAGTGAGCCACAGCTTCAAACTGTACTATTATAACGCTTAGCCTTCGAAATAGGGATATTCATACCACCTGGTATCGAAATTTTCACGTAGACAACACAACTGCTACCACACTCAGCATTAAGCACTGAGCACAAATAGGGAATCTCGCTAGGTAAAGTGGTGATGTACACATTACACTACACATATCTTTGCACTAATACCTCAGGGTGTTGCGTCCCTAACCTGTTAAGTATTAAGTACTTCATTACTTTACTCAGTGGAGAAGTAAATGATTATTTTAATCTCACCTAACTTCGCTTATGTGTGTAAATATCTCGGCGCATTAGTAATACTGTATGTCCAATAAACCTTAAGAACAGCGAACCGCACAAATGTACTCAATAACACGCTAACGCAGTTGTCTGAATTTGCATGACCATCTCACCCTTACTTTTTGTGTTCTTCTCTAAGGTGGTCGGGAACACCGACGTCCTCATTCTCCGTGTCGAGCAAGGCCATGTATCGCTCAATAATGAGATTGAGAACTTGAGGGACGTTTGAGAACGTCCGAAAAGTAGCCAGGAAGACATTGACAAAGGTGCTATCGAGCTCTCCAGTTTCAGAAGATGCCAAACTCTCCACCAGCTTCTCGAGTGTCCCAGCTTTGAGAAACCAAACCCGGACTGTCTCCCACTCCAAATGGGAGATGTCATCGTCCTCTGCCTCCTGGAAATGAATAATGGGTTTATGTGAACAATTCAAGAATCCCTCCATATAAATTCCCGTGAATAAAATGATTAAAATCATAGAGTTAGTAGTGGCTCATTCCAAATACGAGATATACCAGCATACGAGTATATGCATACAAGTGATGGCTCTCGCGAACCAGAAATTTGCATAGGATGAGAGAGCAGCTAAAGTAAGCAGGAGCTTTATAAAATGTTGTACAATTCAAAAGAGAGCAGTGTATCGTGTTTTGCTGCTCATTGCCATACAATATATATAAAAGTTCATATTATAACTATGCTTGTACACTTATGTATTACTACTATATATCGGTGTATTACAGATAGTGTGAACCTCACTATATAACAACTAAATGTATAAAATGAATAAAACAACATTATATAGTTATTTGTAGTCTGTTCAATATGTATACAAGAAACATCACAATACGAGTAGGTTGGGATATATCTCAATCTCTTTGTGTTCATAATAACGACTTACTTAGAATAAGCCGTGCAGTATTAGCAAATTTTTCAAAAAAATCGCAAAATTTCTAAGGAGAGAACATAAAAAAAAAGAGATGAATGAGATTAGCTGTAGCAATTCTATGCAAAGCAATAGAATATATAAAATAGTTACTCTCACGTGACCAAAATAAACCCATGCATAACGTCGCAGTCAATCACGCTTCGGCATTTTTCCCTACCACGAGATGGTCGACTGCAGTGTCTGGGCATATACCGTACCGGTGAGATGATAATATGACAGGGGATGCCGACCGAAAAATGTCTACTTTATTTGCGAAAGCACCTTGTATGACAAAAATTTCAGTTACCACTCGCTTTGTTGTTGTTGTTGTTGTTTTTTGTTTATTACTACAGAAAACTGGCAATGGTGCACTACATCACATCTTATAAAAACTTCGAAATACATACTGCAGTATTAGAGAAAATGAAAATTAAAATGAGTGGCTAATATACTTCTTATCTGCCTCATATGAGCTTCTCGTACCATATATGAACATGGTTACAAAACTAATGCGAGTAGGCCCTTGTAAGAGTGCACTTATGCAAGGTTCACCTGTATTTGCTTTAGCCTTTTACTGGGCGGCTCAAAAACCCTCTCGAACCAGTAGCATAATGGACTAACAATACATGGACATTTATTCTATAAATCGTTAAGAGCAATGCGGTAAGGAAACAATAACTGGATTGTGTCACTGACCTGTGCAATAGAGCGAGATGGGTGATGATACCTAACTTTCTTGAGGTAGACGGTGTAGACAGCGCCATCTACCCTTTCTTCTCCCCACAGTCGCCACGTTGGGGCCTGAGGACAAATGAGTTGTTTTAGTGGGACGGTCCAAAAGAAGCCATTGGTACAGCCATGAACTGTTTAACACCAAAGGTATTCGATGTGACAGAAGTATAAAGAAACTCCACGAGTAAATTGATCATAGCCAGAAATGTGTAAAGGGAAGGCAGCAATAAAAAAATTGCAAAAAGCGTTCGAACTAAAGATATTGATCGAGACAACTAAGGAAAAATATGCCTTATAGGTACGGTATTCATTAGACTATAGTCTAACAATTTTATCAAGGCAGTTCGGACCTGGTCAATTTCCTCTATAGCAATGATGATTCTATGGGTATTTATGAGATTTCTCTATATACAGGTAGTGGGTGGGGCTAAGATATGGGCCAAGCAAAATCTGAGAAATACCCATAGAATTTGGAAAATTTATAGAGGAATTTAACCTCGACCGAACTGCCTTGATAAAATGGTCAGATAATAAAATATAGTTTAAGTTTTCCTGGATACGACGCAGTGTACCAATAGAGGCAAGAAGAAGGTACATGTAGTACGCCAAGAAAAACGGGGAAT
>LQNS02000210.1:14574854-14591333 GCA_001587735.2 Parhyale hawaiensis
GGCTGCAGCCAGTCACTTAAGCACCAATCGCATATCAGCCACTCGGTTCGTCTGCTGCTCCCCCGTGAAACTCAGTGCTCCCCCGTCTTTTCCACCAATGAGCGTCTCAGCCATAAGAGATCTGGTTGACTCGCTGGTAAGTCTAAGTCTGTAACAGGGCCACAAGGCTCCCTCCTTCTCTATTGAAGCTCCTTAATCCTTTTCCCCTTCCTAATACTGAAGAAAGAATATTCCAAGGTACCTAACATTTTTCTTGCGGAAAAGGTATCATGGATACGGCGGGGACTCACGACTCACTTGGGCGCTTGCCTGCATGACTGTGTCTGGACATGTTCATAATAGCTCTTGAGAAAATCCCATTTTTCCCATGTTGGCCGCCAGCGTCAAAGGCCACTTGGACCTAAGAGTAGTACTGTTGCGGTCTATGGTAGTAACTAAATGATTCGCTACTAGTATAGTGTATGAAGCTCGTGTTATGATAAACGCACTTTTTTGTCACAGAAATGATCCTGCCATCGTCAGCGAATGTTTACTACGCCATCAGCACGGTGCATGACCTCAACTTCGTGCTGAGGAGACGACGGCATGGCGACGAGAACACAGTTATCCGCCGACACGCCGACAAGGAGAGCAAGAGTCGCAAGCGATTACCAGTGTAGGATATCATCCCAACTTCTGCCATTGACTTAACTATATGAACACTGTGACCGCGAGTCCAAGAATAGGTAACTATTCCTATGGCGGCCAACCGAGCTATGCTACCTCACTTCAAAGACTTGTTTCCCCTAAGAATACAATAGGATGAATAATCCTTGTAAGTAACACGCAGTGAACTCTGCAATTCATGATTTGAACCATAATTACTTTGATGTCGAACCTGAGCATCGCTTTTCATAGGAAGAGCATAACTTGGACACATGATGCAGCGTGCTGTAATGGGTCAGTGGGGGACCCATTTGGTCGCGTGATAAGTAGCGTAATTGCTGTGAAGATTATGTTTAATTGCGACATTAAGGGTTCAGGTTGCCTTTGCCATACGAATGTCCGTATGCGGCACGTGCCACGGACGGTACTGACGCAGTGCGAGACTATTTCATTAAATCAACTCGCTAAATATCTAAAAGTAAAGCCGAAGGTTCAATGCGAACTCATGTTGGCATAGTCATGTCACCCTTGGCACCAGCGAAATATAGCTGGGCCGATGTAATCGGTCTGTGGCACATCAAGGGTTAAGCAATCGTTTCGGGGATCAGTTGTGTAGAGTAACATATAGAGACGTAAGTGAACTCATGATTGATCTTGTTTCCGAAGCGGTTTTTAAATGTGGTGTCTATTTTAACCTTCGATTTTTCTTTTAAACAATTAACAAATATGTGATTTTAGCGACAAAATGAGTTCCCTGAATCTGTAGGTCATGTGACGGAGTCTTCCGCTAGAAAGTAAGCAATCCGTGGGTAGGATTCTGGTATTAAGTAGAGGGTTAACACACATTTCATTATGCCGTTAGGAAAAAGTTCATTCTTTCAAAAGAAGGAAGTACTTAATGCGAATTGAACGTGTGAAAATGACGTTAACTTCGATTGAAATTGAGGTATTATCACGCTTATTACGCTTATCATGTTCCATTGAAGGTAGCGCGATTCGTGCGGAATGTGGTCTTATTTGGATTTTTAAATTGTGCATAGTTGGAGGGCTAATTGCACAAGCAGGACAAAGGTGTGGGACAAATATCTATGTTTCCTGTTCGTAAGCTTTGGGCACTAGAACATGAATGCCACCATAATAGTTGAACTCAACTTGATGCTTCCAACGCAACGTGTACGGAAACCATTCACATCCCCTCCCTCCTTTCGTGGGACTCCTGCAGCGGTGGAGGTATTTGCATGCATTTTACCGACGACATCCCAGTCTGAAATTGGTGCGGTTTTGGAGTCGTGTCGGTGCCGAATGAGAGGTGCAATGGAGTCATTGTAGGGTCGGTAAAAGGTTATTTTAGAGGTGCCGGTGTCCGTATTTTAAGTTGTTAGGTAACTGCGGTGATGCAAGGCTCCAAAAGTACCCTTTACCGCCAGCCGCAGCTTCGGCTCTCCAGTCGTGTCTGCTTGGTGCGGCTTTTTGCGGCTCCAAGTCGACTTGAATACGGTGCCGATTTTTACAGGTATTGATATTCTACACATAGCGGTTACTGCAGTTGTTCAATTAGCTTTTTGTTACAAATGATCCGAGCCACCGTGCTACTGACGCTTTATGTTTGCTAGGTTTTGAGACTGATAGGACCGATATTTTTTACGGCTCATGACTGAATTCTCAACGACGTGTTGCGAAAGTACATTCATTTTTTTTTTTTGACGTGCTTGGATTCAGACCAAGCGATTGTTTTTTTTACCTAAGGAATGTACCTTCGTGCATGAGGGGATCATTTTACGTGATGTGTACGTGTCTATGGTTTCTTGCTTCCACTTTCTTGCTTTGGATCGATGTATCGTACAGAAGAAGGCTTAACCCTATCACTGGAGACGTTAAATCAATATCATTAGGCAACCAAAAAAGTGCGTGCAGCTTGTATAGTAAATTATATAACAAAAAAAAAAAAAAAACCTTTCTACGGTGCCTGATAGTAGTTAGATAAACCGATGATGAAACTCATATCATTTCTCTCGTCAGCCTGTAAAGGTAGTTGGGTCTTATGGTTTTAAAATCCAACGTCTTTCATAGAAGACATTTCAAACAGTACTATTACTGTACTAGAAACAGAAATTATAGTTGGGCCTTCTAGAGTTAAGCCTTTAATGTGCAATAAGTAGCACGAATATATTGTAGCACGTTTCACGAATATATTGTTCAGTCGTCCGGTACATGGTTAATACTGCTAAAATTTTGCTCATACTGCAGGCAGTTTATAGAAGGGAAGGTTACCAATTTCGGATGTCATTATTACCATTTTTTTTTCATTATCGAATGTAGTTCTTTGCTTTCCCACGAAAACTCGGAAGGCATTCTTGTAAGATTTGGCTATCACTGTTCTTTCGTTAGGAGGTGTCTAGAGAACTTCTTCCCGCCAGGAAGGTCTTCTCTAAATTGACAGAAAAAAAGGTCAGAACAGTGGAGGTGTCGTACGGTTAATGTTACCCTATTTGCCTTTTATTGCTAATGAAAATGTAGAACTTTACTATTGTTCATTAATTGAATACTAGTAAGTATATATATAAATTTTTCAACCAGGGATAAGTTTTTTTTTCTATGTTATGAAAGATATGAAAGAAAAAGTCTAGTACGCAAGAGTTTTGGTTGCGAAGATATTATCATCAGCGTTTTGGCATTTAGTTTAGAGCTCAATTTTTCTTGCAAACTCCAATAATTGATTGCATTAACCTGGTAACATTTAGGCTTCGTTCGACTAGCTGGCTCGTCAAAGTCGATTTGACTTACCCGGACTACTGACAGGATCTTTGGCTTCAGCAGCATGGATTATGGCGCACGTGTGTAGAAGCGACCCAATTATGCACGTGTGTAGAAGCGACCCAATTATGCATGTGTGTAGAAGCGACCCAATTATGCACGTGTGTAGAAGCGACCCAATTATGCACGTGTGTAGAAGCGACCCAATTATGCACGTGTGTAGAAGCGACCCAATTATGCACGTGTGTAGAAGCGACCCAATTATGATGAGCGAACTGAGAACTTCATTTGATGGCGCAAAATTCAATTCTTGGACGTCTCACAGGTAATGGCTTAACCCTATATGGACCAACTACAATGCCCGCGTCTAACGGTTACTAGCTAGGCCGGTGGTCCTTATAGGGTTAAGGGTCAACACCTGAAAATTGAATCTACGGGTCAAAGCCAGCGCACCTGCCTGAGATTTCGGACAAGTCCAACGTCGACGGTTTAATGTCACCGAAACTCCCCCTTGTAACCATATCTATAATTATTCCTTCCGTTAAATGCTTTGTCTGCGGAACAATTACTGTACAATGCAGACAGCGCTGTTCGTACGCAAAAGGGGCATTCAATTAATTCGGGCAGGAAAGGCAGGTGCATCATTAAAGACACTTTTCTTTCGTTAGTTTTGTACAAAAGACTAATTATTTTTCAAAGACTGAAGTTTAATTGAAACTAGTTTCTCTCGCACAAGATTCTTCAAATGAACCCTGCAGTACCACAGTCAAATAAAAATTTTACCGGTTTCACGTATACCTAATTATATTTATCTATTTATTTCTCCATTAAGAATTGTGCTTTTGATTGCTCCTTTTACTATCTTCGTTATTACTCACTGTGCAATGTCGTTCTTTCTTTGACACCTTGCCACTTTCCTTTCATTTACAGCTGCATATTATAATCTATTTTATTTACCATTTATAACTTATTTATACATTACTTAACCCTTTACTGCATAGCGAAGTCTTGCCTTTCCCGTAGCAATAATACTGTTACATACAGATCACATATGAGTAACTGTGCAGTGAAAGATCAACATCTTTTTGTTCATAAAAAAGCGCGTTTGGTAACCAATATTATTCACCAATTATAGTTTAACATTTTTAGTCATAATCGCTCACTCTATCCTATTCTATTTTCCAACAACTTAATAGAACAAATTTGAAGAAAATTTATTATGAACCAAACTCAACAGCAGAAGGTAAGCGAAGTAGCCATGGTACTCTCTTTTTTTTTGCATCTGTTCCATGCATTATATAAATAATGTTATTACTTCATGAAAAAGTTACACCTCGGTTATTAGATTTACTCACGTATGCGATTAGTTCATATTGAAATGCTTAATTGTGAAAAGATAGAAGGTCTTTCTTCTTTATCCTGTTCTTTCTGCTTGGCATTCCTTCATTCATGAGTAATCATTATTAATTTTTTTCTTTTGACATGCTACATTTCCTTTGCTTTATTTTCTTGAAATTCCGTAAAACTTGCTAAAGAGACACGTTTTTCAGCGGTGTTTTTCCATTTATGAGTTCTGTCTTTTCTTGACGTACTACATGTTGCTTTTTTTTTTGAGACCCTGGCGCAGTTGGTAAGAAGGCCTAAACATATTTGGTTATAATATGTACTTGCAGCGTTCCAAGCACAGCGATTCTTCATGCCTGGTCTCCCTTATGTGAAAGTTAACTTTTTTTCTTCTTCTTTTTAGTGACAAATTCCCTTTACATACTCCTGCTGATGATCCTTTGTTCTCTTCTTCCTCTTCTGTCTCGACTTGCTGTTCCCATGCGCGGTGATCCTCTCTTGGAACACCCTCGTACAGGGGTTCCATGTTTCTATGTACATGCTATATGCCCCCTGATTCTATCTCTGCTAGATCACCGTTGTAGCGAAAACGGAGGCTTCAACTACTCATTTATTAATTTAAATACAAATCAAGTAATAAATACACTGAGCTGCGCATGTTGCCCTTCTCGATATGTCTGTTGCATTTTCAAACATTTTACGGCATTTTTGTGACAACGTATATCCTCTCACCAAGGTCATACTTCCCACTGTAGTTTAATATAAAGAGTAGCTATAATATAATCAGCATTTTCAGTCTTTTGTGCGCATATTCACAGTTATTTATTTAGTGCATTTTGTCAACTCATTAATCGGAGTCAGATACTTCGTACATTCTGTGTAGGTCCTGACTTCCGTCGCATTTTTCCACATTTGTGAGCGACATCTGCAATAATGAAAAGCCAAATATTATCATAGCCCATCTTAGTTGTTGCTAATAGTTAGGGCGGCTTTAAAATTTATTTTATAGTAATACCTAAAGTAATACATATTTAGACTATATCTATCGCTAAATAAATGTTTAAACATGGGCAACTACAGGCAAATACATATATATATATATATATATATATACTGGGATATAGTTACATACGCACATATAGATGGTTGCATGACTCTAAGAATTAATTTTATTACGAGGGAAATCTTCCGACAATACAACACGAGACTCTCGAGGAAGCACACAATCCGCATTCTTATAAAACCACCAAGACTTAGAGTCTGACGGGCACTGAGCCCAGTCATTTTCACGGGTCGCGGGTGGAGCCCCACGCTGTGGGGACAGTGGTGTGGGGATGGATTTAACTCCTTATGGGTAGATCAAGTAGAGCTCCTGGTCCAGTTTTATGGTTACTGCTATTCCTACCTAAATTAATGGCCAATGTTTTGCTGGCCGGATGACAACTGCTGTGGTAGGAATTGCATTGTGGAAATGACCATACCTATGGTCACCTGCCCGGTAAGGGCTCATGCAGGTACTAAAGGATTAAAAGATAACAACATGGTGCAGCGCCTTTAACTTTTTGAAAGCAGGTCAAGAGCAAAAATACCCCTCGATAATCGTAAAACTTACAAATATATCGAAGTGTCCTAAGCTACCTGCTGTGTTTATGGGTGTATGCAAAAATTGGGCTTGGAAAATAAAATTCATAAAGAAAACCTAATTTCTCTGCACAATACCTTATAAAAATTAAATTAATTAGATTGAAGTTAGTCTATCATATTGGGAATAATATTCGAAAGGATTGGGGTAAAATTGCCTATCGTGCAATATTAGGTTAATTTGTTAATAATTTCAGTTTTTTGATCTTTAATTCTACGTAGCTATAATACAAACAAAATTAACTAATTTTAATCAATCGTCAATTCACCATTATTTTCGATGACCTATTCTCATTTGCCAATTTACTTCTAATGCCATCCAAATAAAATGAAGACTTACGATTCAAAGAAGCTTTGGATCTACTAGTAGCTAATAGAAAAAATAGAAGTACCTAAATATATACATTTTGCGATCAGAGTCAAACATCGTTCTCTGAGGGTTAATACGCTAAAGTTAAAATGTATAGTTGCTGACAGGAATGACATTAGTAGGAAGTCTCAACGCTTCTGGATTATTGATCCATAGATTTTTTTGACAGCATTAGTTCTAGCAACTCTAGAGCATTAGATAATACTATAAGCATACGGTACTCTTTAGTCAATTAAGTGATTCGGAAGTAGATTGAAGGCAATTCACGTCCTTATTACGCACTTGTGTGCATATGCTCGTATGATTCATACTACAGTTTGAACCCTGTTTTTTCAAACAGTGTAACAAAGCACCTTACCGTGTATTAGCATTAATAATAATAATATTGTTATATATCACAAAACATTCACTATTGCTAATATTGTACAAATGTATTGCTCCTATATAATACCGATATTAGTGTTGTGAATAAGTAGAAAGTGATACTAATGTTAATAACTCATCAAAGGCAATCACTGTTAGTGCATTTCTGTAAATAGTTGTAAAGTTACACTGTTTGCGTTGTTACCCAAAATCTATTTATGTCCAGCTGTATGTATATATTCTGATTTATTATATTATACTTTAAAGATACTGTAGTACTAATAGATTTGTTAACTATGTGTGTTTTTGTACAGGCTACGTTATGTAGCTGAAAATACTACAAACTGTAAGATATGTTGATTAATTCTCAGTTCGTCTTTAGAAAATTTGTATTGATCATACAATCACATTATTTCCTTAACCCTGATACCCTAACTCTATTGCTTTATCGCCTAGTAAGCATTGGGTACATTTTACCCATCGTTAGGGTTTGAGGTACAAGATGGAAAAGATTAAGATAATTTTCTGTACTTATCTACTCGCGTACGCCATTAAAAATTGTACTTTAATTTTGCATGTTGCGACTCTGTGATTTCAAATTCTCATTCAACCTCGTCATATACGGTACAATTGAGATATTCGGAGATGTGGGATGTGAGATGCGAGATGTGGTTTCCTTCCCATTGTCGTGAAACGAAACAAAATATACTATTGTTCAATAACCATATGAGTCGATGATTTGCTCATGTTTACGGTATCGTTTTATATTATATTTATGAATTTTGTGTGTAGCTGACAAGTAATTACGTAGACATACTCCATTTGTCATTCTTTTTCGCTTAGTTGAGCGAACTGTAAACCTTGCATTACTCAGTTTCACAGTCTTGTTATAGATAGGCAGCGCCGCTCGTCTCCTCAGTTAATCCCTCATTCAAAAATAACCTCTCGTTAAGCATATCTTTTGATCTTAGTTTAAGTACAGCTGTTGATACTTTTCATACTTAACATTTGCCGTTTCTCCTGTTATTTGTAATAGTGTAAATATTATATTAAACTATTTTTCATAGAAAACTCGTTTTTATTTACTCTGCTTACCTGAATCAAATCTCTGTAGACCACCGACGAATTCCTCTCGTGACAGCTTTGGTGCCCTAGTGCCTGTTCGTAATATCGAAGCTAGATAAGCTGCAGGTCGCTGCCTTCTGAACGTTGGAGGTTACCTAAAAGAAGTGTGTGGTATCATTAACTTGGCGTATCTAATGTTGAGACAGATGGCCAAAAGAAAAATATGCAATATTAGGCAAATAGCCGCACTAAGAGAAATTTTGGTGCACTTAGATACATCATAATTACATGCGTTTTTGTCCAAAAACTGAAACACGCTAGTGCATCATAAATATGTTAAGCGCTGCCTCATAATTCACTTTAAGTCCACTGTAACTATGGTAACAATCATGCATTATCTTGCATACAGTAACTACACTTAACGAGTTATTCCCTTTGCCGTAATTGTAGATTTTAGGAGTTCAAATATTGAAGGAAAGTCGAGGCCAGCGCTCTGAGAATCCGAGAATCTGAGTCAGCCGGGGCGTGATTTTTCATTCCTCCGCAGCACAGACTTCATGTCCAGTTTTCCACACTGCCAGTGACGTATCGTCGAAATTTTAGAATAATAAGACATAATGAAATCTACGTTAGGATAATCCATCCCGTGTATGCGAGATAATGAATAATCGTTATATGTATTACAATACAATTAAAGTGCATCATGATGATACATATAGGGTCTTATGATACACTTGGCATGTTGAGGATGCACTTATGTTTTTCGGTTTTGTGACGAAGCCGATGATGCACCAAGATGCATCAAAAACTGGTAACATTGATGCACCTGAAAAGGCAAAATTTTGAATTATTATAACGATTTGCGTGTTAGTATGTAACCGCAGCTTGTTTCGCATTTGTAGTTAAGCTACAAAGCCTTTGTTCACTTTCTTTTTGTGGAAATTTGTTTTTCTGACTAAAAAATGTTTTCTCGTTGCGGCGATGCAAACTACGCCATGAAACACGTACGTGCCTCGAAATTTTTCTCAGTGCCATTTTCTCGAAACTTTCTGGTGCAGTATAGGCTGCTTGTTTATAAGTTTTTGCTTGGGTAGGGACAGACTCAGTGGTTGCTTGCAGAACCTGTCAATGTAGACGAGGAATCAGCGACATGACTCAGTGGAAGTAATTAGCATTTCCGGCGATTCTCTAAGTCAGGACCACATGACTTAGGGGTAAAATTAACTTGACCGTAGACCCTACTAAGAAACCCACAAGCACTGGTTTCGTGCTGGAGATATAGGCACAGTTCGCTCTAGATAAGTGGACGGCTGCAGTCTGCTACAGATCGTCGTGGCACCATAACTGAAGGCTCTTAAGCAACGACCTGAGCCCCCGCCCCTTTCTGACTAGTGTTAGTACGGTTCCTCCGCATAAGCAACAGTTTGGCAGGCATCAAATGCTGATTAAGCACCTCAAGTGACGCAATAGATCGCCTGCCTGGGTAGTATTCGATCTTGCAACCTTCAATGTCACGTGACGAAATCAACACTCTAGTCTGCCGCTACTGCATAGTTTAAGGTTATTCAAAACGTTCATACTCATTAGAAATGTCAGTACCACATATTCTGTCATTTCATATAAAATCTTAGGAACTTACATATGTGCTTTATTCACATTAAATGGTACCGTTTAACTCGAGGACCGCCTGTATATAGGTACTCATGGATAAAGATAGTATAGAAATAGAGGTAGCTATATCACCATTGCCCGTGAAGACCGTTCTTAACTTATGAAATATTGATATTCCTACAAAATTTATATGCTTCATGTGAACGGAAAAGGTGATAAAAACTATCGTGGGTGAACTGAACAACGGTTGAATAGTCACACGGCTGCAGCCAGCC
The DNA here is from genome assembly GCA_001587735.2 of Parhyale hawaiensis. Lineage (NCBI taxonomy): Eukaryota > Metazoa > Arthropoda > Malacostraca > Amphipoda > Hyalidae > Parhyale > Parhyale hawaiensis. The sequence continues at coordinate 14,584,923 of LQNS02000210.1, forward strand.
GGTACTCTAAGAATAAAAGTTCATTTAGGACAACTTGCAGTATGAACAAAAGGAGCAGCTCGTATCTTCTTCAGTTGAACTGTAATTATTGAACTTACCCAGAGAATGTGAGATTTTCACACGCAGGGTGCGTAATTCGGAAGCCTTAGCAGAACCACACGGCGACGGCTGCACCCTCGGTCTCCCAAGGTCTACCATAGTCTGGTGCGTAATATTTTGATGTTAGTAAATAACAATGAAATAACATGATCCTAACCTTAAAATAATATAATTAAAATTTCATGGAACATTATTTCAATATTACAGAATAACCATAATTTGAGAGCCATCAGAAGATATTTTATTAGTACTAAAATAACAATATAAATATTGTTTCAATATTAGTTTATGATTTCATCGTAAAATACAACATTATGCAACAATACTATTTTATTATTTCAGAATAATGTAATCCTCACATTGAAATATCGGGTAAAAGTCTATTTCAGTATTAGGGAAAATGCTATCCCATGTTGCGTCATGAAATTATTCTACTAGAGCACTCTGGGAGCTCATACCTCCGCCAAGTGAGGCAACGGTAGCAAAAACTTCAAATTGGCCCTGAAGCCATGATTTTCTTTGTATAAACTCAAAAATCTAATCATTTGTGCCTTTTGATAGTAATAACAGCTTGTGCAATTTTCTTGAAGATCCGTTCATAACTTTTTCAGTTATACTGCAAACAAACATTATTACAAACACGAGTCAATCATGCGAACGAACAAACCGATCTGCACCAAAATTAGATCATCTATGCCTTTTAACATTACTTACAACCCCTATGAATTTCATAGAGATCCATTTATTATTTTTTGAATTATTGTGCTAACAAGCACAAAATTTAAAACCGTGACAAACGAACGAACAAACGGATCATTAGCAAAATTTAGTCATCTACTCTTTGTTATATACCTAACAACTCATGTCAATTTCATAAAAATCCATTCATAACTTTTTGAGTTATGGCATTGAGAAAAAAGAGGCAGACAAATAAACAAACAAAGAAACAAACAAACGGATGGACATATCTTCACCAAAATCTAATCCTCTGTTTTCCTAGCATGCCTAAGAATCCCTGTAAATTTCGTCCAAATCGGTTCATAACTTATTGAGTTTTCTTGGTGACAGACAAAGAGACAGACAAACACGACGAAAACATAACCTCCTTGGCGGAGGTAAATATTAACATGACAATTTTTGCTACCTGGGGCAAATAAATAAATAAATTTTTACGGCTGCTGGGTTTTCTGAAGTGCCTAAAATCACAAGAAATTATATCCTTTGCTCCATTGCTTCTGTCATATCCACTCTGAAATTGCCTCCTCTGAAACCAAGACGTGAGATTTTGAGGATGGAATGGGCAGTGAAATACATAAAGATCAACATGAATCATGTTCTTTTCACCGACGAAACCCGGGCAACCCTTGATGTACCTGATGGGTGGAGTAAGGGTTGGGTGCTACTTGGAGGTGAGTGTTATCAAGGCGTAAAACGTCAACAAGAGGGAGGTGGTGTTTGATATCGGCTGGTATCCTAGGGATCGACGGGTAAGTCCGCTTAGAGTAACTGATGGCGTGAAAATTACATCTGCATCATATTGTGACAAGTTAAAAGACGTCTTGGTCCCCTGGTTGGATGACATTCCCCTTTCGCTGCTTCGAAACTTGATTTTCATTCAAACTTCAAAAGAACTTCAAAAAGAAATCTATTCAGCGCTTGCGGGTTGCTTATAATGACATATTCCGCAGATTACTGAATGTGCCAAGGTCTAATAGCGCATGCCTGATATTTGCTCAAAAATACACTGATTGTCTCAAAGTCAGGACCAGGAAATGCGCATGGAGCCTAAAAAACAGGATTGAAAACTCAACCAACTCATTAATAAAAGCCATCCGTAATGGCCCTGGCTACAAACGGTCTAATACGTATATACGATGGCAGCGCCTACTGTTGCCTGACGGAGGCCAAGCAATGGGGCGTAATGATATCTAATATGTAAGATCACTGCACATGCTCTGTGTGTAACCTAGAAATAAGAAACATTCTCCTGTGTACCATATTTCATTCCAGTTTTGTAATGTCTATGAGTACTTAATAAAGATTATTATTATTATTATTATTATTGTTATTATAATGCACCTTGTCACTCTGTCAGTACTACCACAGCATTTCTGGACTCTTTGGTTTGGAGTTCCTTGGAGAGAAACTCAAGGTTTGGCCACCGTGCTCACTTGATGTAAACCCAATTGAAAACTTCTGGGCCCTTCTGAAAAGGAAAATTTACGCATATGGAAGGCAGTACAACTAAAATTCTGTCTAGTGCATGAGATGCTGCTGCAGCAAGGGCAGTTCCACCTTCTGCAATAAAGAAACTAACTAGCTGCTTGGATTCAAGGATCATTGAAGTTATTAAGCGTCATGGGGGTCATGTTGGCAAATACTACTTTCTTGAGTCATTGTAAACATTTGATTAATGATTTTTTTGTTTAATACAAATTTTCCTCATTTGTGTTGTTCACTTTTGCTCCTTTGGTGATATAAAATTGTGAATATATATATATATATATATATATATATATATACATTTTTTATTCAAAAAGCTATTACCGCCGCTCAGTGAAATTAGTAAAATTGACAAAAAACATAATTTTTCTAGAACCAACACGATTAGTCGTTTGAAAATTGATAGACACTATAAGCATCATAAGCTTAACGTTGTGTGAAATTTTCACTGAAATTTATAGCCAAATGGTCAAGATGTGGTCAATTCTACGATAAAGCTATTATTTCCCTTTTAGGTTTATATATATATATATATATATATATATATATATATTTCCCCATTATCTCAAAAACTAAGGCCTAAATAAAAAAATGTATGAGCAAAATGTGTTTCTGTTTCGAAAATACATATTCTAAGCAATTTTCAGAGCAATCGGTTCACAATTATTAGTTTTGAGCCCACCATACCCATCTCAAAAATGAAGCAGGCGCGAAAGTTCTGCCCAACTTTCTTATTTAATGTCATCATATGGAATAGGAAAATACATGCAAGAGCTGCAAACGAGAAATGTACACAGTACCCCCCCCCCCTAAAGAGCCTGGACTACAAGTAAGTTTCTTGATTAATGCATTTCTTGGTGTCGCAATTTGTTCCTGCAAGTTTGGTTTGGGAAACCAGTAAATACGTCATTGCCTCGATTCCATATATTGCCATGTTCTATTTTCTTTAAGTGGCGCAAGCATTGCATATCTGACTCCGTTATTTAACCCTACTTAGATGAGTCTAATACACTCACAGAGAATGTTCCGGTAACTAAAATGGATACGTTTAAATTATAAGATACCAAAAGAACTACTTCTGAGTAGTAAATGAAGTGAAGAACTGGCTATTTTGGCTCTATAATAATCTCAACGTTGCCAGATGTGACAATTTAGCTCAACTCCATTAAACATAGGTAGTACATATGTCCAGTCAGGAAAGTACTACACAATCTAAGTTTTAACTGTTATAGGTAGCGTTGCACTGGCCATATATACTGCAATACTGCACAGAGATAAAGTTTGGAAAATACAGTAGTTACAACAGTGAAAGCCGAAGCATCAAAACAGCGAACCCAAATTTATTTTTCTTGGGAATAGCGTTGTGTGAAGCGTGACGCGTGTCATAGCTGACCCTGGGCGAATCGGGCGGCTGACAGTCAGCAATACATGTAGCTGATACTGGACAATATGTACCGTACATGCTTAGCCCTTCTATGCTCACTGGTCACACAGACGATCACGAATATACAGTAAGCGCTAACATAGACGATCACGAATATAAGCGCTAACACAGATGATTACGAATATAAGCACTAACACAGACGATTACGAATATGAGCGCTAACACAGACGATCACGAATATAAGCGCTAACACAGACGATTACGAATATAAGCGCTAACACAGACGATCACGAATATAAGCGCTAACACAGACGATCACGAATATATGCGCTAACACAGACGATCACGAATATAAGCGCTAACACAGACGATCACGAATATAAGCGCTAACACAGACGATCACGAATATATGCGCTAACACAGACGATCACGAATATATGCGCTANGCGCTAACACAGACGATCACGAATATAAGCGCTAACACAGACGATCACGAATATATGCGCTAACACAGACGATCACGAATATAAGCGCTATCGTCGCCACTATGGACACGAAAAATAATGTTACCATGGATATGAAGCTTTACTTATAACTCGAATTCATTTTTGCAGATAGCGACCGCAATAACTAGTCTTACCTTACATGGCACAATATGCAGTCATGCAGAGCTTCGAAGCGTTTCCTCAGTGAGAAATTGTCAGAAAAGCGTGATGGCGAAGTTTATCTAGTATAAACCGGTTTAAAAAAGCCGGATGATGTTTTTCCTGTCTTTATACGAGGCGATGGAAACAAAGGAGCTTCTACTGTAGAGCTGTTGCAAAATATTGTGCACAGAATTTATCAGCGGCATTGAGGTTACAGTATTCTCTGTGTGTAATGAGGTAGACAACCTTGAAGATGCTACAATGATGGCAGACTAAAGGAAAATGTGTCTAAAAAATTTATTCTGTTATATATATATATATATAAATGGAGTATCGCGCTCTACTGCGCGTTCATTTTTCAAAATATTTGAGTATAAGATGCAGTTTCGAAGTGAGTTTCAACGTTAAAGATTTTTCTACCAAGAGTAATAGTCCTACAAATTAGTAGCACAATGTAGGTAATATCATCAATTAATGGGTTTTGCTTGCAGATGTGAGACTATAAAATATGGAAACGACCTTGGACAAATCGAGGAGAAGGTGCAGATAATCCCAAGCTTTGCAAATGGTATCTCTGTAGAAGAGAATGCCAAAGAAATGGGATGCTATGCAAGAACACTAACATCGCATGTGAAGAACCCGATTAACAAGGTCAGAAAAAACAAAGGGAAGAATTAAAGGAAACAAACCAAAGGGGCATGTGGAAATTGCGTAGAGAGATAAAGAGTCATCCTGAAGAGGCCAGTGCTGCAATATTTAAAATGCTGGTCTTGGACCAGTATCCAGAAACACCCGGTGCACGGTTCTCAAAGAGGGGGTAAAAAGAGCGAGAACGTCATCGCTAGAGCCATTCTGAATCTTTCCCACCAGTAATAGCATAACGCCTGGGCTTAAAATACACGGAGACAAACTTTCGCAATGTCCTTTTTCTACATGAGGTGCAAGCGATCATGGCTGAACTAGGGCTACCATTTCTTCCCTGAATACTCTGACCATCAACGGAAGAATATCTCATGACCTGGCCTCTTGCACCCGCGGTCAATAGAATAGTTCTGGTGCACCTTAAATGTTGAATTGTTTAAGCCTTCTCCCTCAACAAGAGCTATCTGACAGAATAAGAAACAAGGGATGTAGAGTAGGCCGGTAAAAATGTAGAATGGATGCACATGGGTAATAAATTGGGTATTCTCACACCATATCAACGAGCGTGGGAGCAGCAAGTTCGGAAAGAAAAAGAAGAAGAGAATAAAGCATTACCTACGAGGAGTACGAAAGTGGAATGAAGTAAGCTGGACCTGAAGAAAAGACGTCCCGAACGCCTAACTAAAGTTAAAATACGTAGAGAGTCCTTTTCTCAGTGCTGCTGCCCTAAAATAGCACTGGAGAACCGAACTAACCAAATCCTATGGCCTATAGCCCATACTATGCCCCCTGAGAGGGCCAGCTAACATTTGTATCATAAGTAAAGTTTCAGACGTCTCTTCGAATTTGAAGGAATCTAAACTCAAAAAGCGGTGATAACAGTGAATTCTATGATGGTTATAGTCCGAGGTTTAAGCCTCCGGTTTCGTACGAAAAGTGCGTCACAGGGGAAAGAACATGAGGCGTATAGTGTGTTGAAAGAAACAGGGAACCCATGCGCGAAAGTGTCCCTCCACAGGATCAACGGGCATGGAAACCGCAAATCGAGAAATAAGATAGCAGTAGATAGCAAGATTAGTAAGAGTATGAAATCATAAGGAAGCAAAGTGGGCACGAAAGACAGACGTCCCGAAGGCCTTGCTAAGGTAACCTACATAAAATCCCTGAGTGGCAAAAATTGACAAAGATTGGCTGAGTCCGGGTATTCTGTCCGTCTATGCGACTGAAAACTCGCCGGGGCTGGGTTTGTGGCCGAAGTCAACAAAAATGCTCTGGCAGGGGCTGGGTTTGTGGCCGAAGTCAACAAAAATGCTCTGGCCGGGGCTGGGTTTGTGGCCGAAGTCAACAAAAATGCTCTGGCCGGGGCTGGGTTTGAGGCCGAAGCAAAGAAAATGCTTTGGCCGGGGCCTGGGGATG
>LQNS02000210.1:14596438-14609150 GCA_001587735.2 Parhyale hawaiensis
TTTGGGTTGCGTTTCGCCATAGCGGCTACGGAAATTTCCTTCTCTCTTTTTGTGTTTCTGACTGTTTTCTTTACATCCCGACAGGCCCTTATGTGACTGGACCTGTTCTCCTCTGTTGGATTGTCAGGCAGAAGTTGCATTAAAAGGCTACACACTTTTCAACATAGACCGACCTACAGAAACTGGCAGAGGACGGGGTTCGATCATATATATCAAGGAACACCTTAATCCCCTATGTAAAGGTTTTGCAGCAACTAAAGAATATGAATTTATCACTACCCATGCTCGATTCAGCATACCCACTCAACATACTCATTTAAGGTAAATAATAGCTGCATAGAAAGCACCGCTATACGCTCACTCATCTATATTCTGTGATTTTGTTCAAAACTTGTTTGATTGATTGCAAAAAAAGCATTATCCTCTGCGATTAAATCGTATCTAATAAGTTAGTTTGGGAAAAATTTGTATTTACAAACTATACTATTGTAAATAAAACTAAAACTTATGCACTCTATAGAATTTGAGATTGGAGACTGCTATTCTCGTTTAAAAAATTTCGTACCACTCAGAGAATATTTGCAGAAGACATCTACTGCATATCGGCCATCCAGGTTCAGAACATCAGTAGCCGTCTATAAGAACCTCAACTGCTACGACAAATATAGAGCAGTGAGCTAAGTTTAGAACTTATCCAACGTAGCCAACGCTCTGAACGCGCCAAGAATAATATAGACTAGACTGTTGGACGGTACATCAACCGCACCGGTGTTATCCAGACAACAGAGCTGGAGAACGGAAAGCTCGACGAGAATACCCGACAGAGACACGCTCACCTCTGGGAGCAGCGAACGGGAAACCAGAACAATTCGGTATACTCCATGGTCATGTGGCACATATACACGGGGAGCTGAAGTGCTGCTCGCAGGACCTTATGTAACGTTAATGTCCTGTACACGTGCAGCCCAAGTGCTGCTGCATCTTATGTAGCGGTAGTGGCCAATGCACGTGGAACGGAACTACGGTAAAACTTCTCAAATTGAGATTCCTAAAACTCAGAAAACTCCTGCTCCTGACAGAGTTATCCCCGAAACAGAGAAAATGCAGAGAAACTTACTTACGGTATACAGCGCAATCCGTTGTGAACTCGAGGTTAATATAACCGAGCCATCTTGAGTGCCCAGTAAAAGGTGCCATACAAGGTAACCTGTAATATTTTCAACAGAAGAACACTATTTCTGAGGTGTTTGTCACGAATGAATCCGAAGAACACAGTTTGTAAAACTTGTCATAGCTATGCTGACCCTCCGTAAGAATCTGATACCATACGCTGGGTTACGTCTCAGTTATGCCTCTGTACAGTAGCTATTTTTATATTAGGCAGTCTAAACCACGCGTGTAACTGATGCGCTTAATAGTCTCAAATTTGACGTCAGGCATAGAGCTAAAGAAAGCGAAGTACAGGTGAACCTCATATAAGGTACCCTTATACAAGGTGTAACTAGTATTCGGTGTGCAATCAAGATCCGTATAAGGTGCGTGAAACTCTTGTAAGGTAGGTAGGCAGGATGTAGTCGTATATTTGTCACCCATTTAATTTACATTTTCTTGGAGAGTCTAGTATGCATTTTGGGTTTTTATAATTAACTAATCGACCCGTACGTGAACAAATTCACCCAATAACAGACGTGTTTGCTTTACATAGGCCGGTGCGGAATCTTCTCTTCTCTGACTTGCTTCTTCATTTTCCTCGAGATCCTTTGCCGTACTCTCATCTTTAGGTCCTCTGTTCTCTGACTTGCTGTTTCCTCATTTTCCCGTTCACGCTTATCAGCAGCTCTTAATCCCTTCTGTGACCTTTCTGCTTCAACTCTTTCTTTACACTGTGTCGCACAGATGCGTCATCTCTCTCCATTAGTAGCACGTCTTTGATCCTGAGGCTGTAGTAGTCTCGTTCTTCTTTTACGCTTTCTATCCAGCCTCCTTCTTCTTTTACGTGCGTCTTCCGTAGCCAGAGGCAGAAGTAAAATCCTGAGTACAACGCGGCACTAAACTTGAATGCAACTTCAGTCAGCTTATATGGAATGTGAGCGTACCGTAGCCATGATACTGTGTTTCAAGCTCAAATATCTGCTTCATTGAAGCGCTGAAATTTTGGCCTAAGAAGCTACAACTGTTCCTTCAAAGAATAACAACTAGCTAGACGACATAATTGCGTCTACTGCCCTGAAAACTCATCGCTTTGTGTGGGCTTTGCTGTTCATCTACTGAATTTATACGTCGTGAACTGAGATCAAACATAGGTATGTTTTGATGTATAGAGAAGGTCATAAAATCCTACTCCATGTCAGCGTTAAGAGAAGCTGCAAATAGATGGTTTCGATTTCAAAAAAGAGTTTCAAGGAAGAAATACATTTAGATAAAGCGATAATAATCCCACTTTCGCCATATTCCGCAACCTGGTCATCGATCTGTATGAAAACCAACTTGATAACAAAATCTGTAACCTGACCTATTTTTTGCCTATTTCATTAAGATGCGGCCGCAAAATATCGATAATATTAATAGCGTTGTTCCTTCGTCTGTTACGCTATTCAATAATAGACAGGGGGAAATTCAACTTGTAAGTAGCTCTGATATTCGGCTGGAACGAAGTTCAACCTTACTATATTTTCATTAGCGCTTTCAGAAAAAACGTCAGTCACTTTCAAAGCAAAGAAATGAAGACCATTTCTCTCATATCTTATCTACAGTTGTTCATTTCTTTCAAAACAGATTATGTTCGCTATGCTTGTGGTGATCGACCATTCTAATAGGGCCAGCCAGATACGTAGGTAGGATAGGTTGCAGGAGAATATATAGAGAGGATAGTGTTGGACACATCGGCTCTATAAGATATTCTTTTAACCCAGGAAAGAGCCGGAAGTCAAATATTTGGACAAATGCGTCCAATTTTCGAATGCTGTCTCCATAGTGGTCTAGTATAAAAAAAAATACACGAAGCGTTTTATTATATTAGGACGACTAGACGGGCCGTGACCCGTTGGCTCAGCATCACGATCGTCTTTGCTTTCCCCACAAAAAAAAAAAAAACATATTATTCAGACAGTCATAGACCACACGGTATTCGGCCGTCCACTCCTGCCCGTACCAGTACTTGTCGCCATCAACAGCTTCTTTGCTTCTCTAACGAAGAATATTCAACACTCAGACTGTAAGCAAAGTCAATTTTTATATTATGTATTCCAGTTGTATTTCCAGTAGCACCTTTAAATTTAACGTGCTCCTTCTTCCAGCTGAGCTCAGGTTTAACTTCCGTACCACAAATACAATCGAATTAAATCTTCATCCCTCGAATTTATTTCTATCTTAAAGAGAAAAAGCTGTATGCAAACATGATACAAGTAAATAAATAAGCAAGGTTCATAGACTTTTAGTATAATACTAGACGGCCCGTGACCCGTTGGGTCGTCATCACGATCGTCTTTGCTTTCGGAAAAGAAAAACATGTGATATTCAGCTGGTCATAGACCACGCGCTACCCTATTGAAAATTAGTGCAGTTTCGCGCTTGATTTCAAGGAGTTTATCGCAGAGAAAGCAGTTTTATAACGCGCTGTAGCAGTTCGCCGCAGATCTCTTCAAAGGTCGAGAAATACGCGTGNCGATGTATGGAGAAGCTAATACTCGCACAAATCAGACTAAGCCTGCGATGTCTTCATTGTTGGAATTTCATCTGACCCTGCTTAAGATACGTTTGCCATCTTCTGCAACCCGGTCTATTTACTGCCTATCACTTTCAATGGAGCTTGAGCGGAGCACCAGAGCCTCCAACCTGGGCTAATTTCCGCCTATCTATTTCGTTAAGAGCGTGACACCAAACATATAAATATATACATATATATTTATAACACACGACGGTCATTCTTAGTATTAGATTAGATTAGATAGATAGATTCCAGTTGTATTTCCAGTAGCACCTTTAAATTTAACGTACTCCTTCTTGCAGCTGAGCTCAGGTTTAACTTCCGTATCACAAATACAATCGAATTAAATCTTCATCCCTCGAATTTCTTTCTATCTTAAAGAGAAGAAGCTGTGTGCAAACATGATACAAGTAAATAAATAAGCAAGGTCCATAGACTTTTAGTATAATACTAGACGGCCCGTGACCCGTTAGGTCGTCATCACGATCGTCTTTGCTTCCGGAAAAAACAGGTGTTATTGAACTGGTCATAGACCACGCGCTACTCGGCCATCAACAGCTTCTTTGCTTCTCTAACGAATATTCAACCCGCAGTCTGTAAGCAAATTGAATTTATTTGTTACGTATTCCAGTTGTATTTTACGTAGCACTTTGAAATTACCGTGCCCGTTCTTGAAACAGATGGGCTGGTTCCACGTGCATATCACAGATACAAATGAATTAAAGAGCTAATCCCTAGTCCCTCGAATTTCTTCCCTTCTAAAAGCGAAGAAGCTGTGTCTAACAAGACACAAATAAACGTGACACAAGCAACCAAGCAAGGTTCACAGACTTTTAGTATAATACAGATAGATGATATAGTGCACCTCCACCATGCACTTTTCGTTTAATCAAAGGGATCTGCAGAAATTTCATGGTTAAGTAATGTTTTCACTTGCCTTATAATGACCTGAGGCAGAGCTTTAAGCTGAACTCACCTCTTCTAAGCTAGGTACACTAAGTAATGTTTGCCACTTGAGCCTGTATTACAGTGTATAGGCTACCGTAACGCAGTCCGTCCACCTTACACCTAGTCGAAACTTCGGGTCGACACACAGTCTTGTTTGCCGCGACGGTACAAAATATTTGAATGCGGTGAAGTGAAAACTTCAGACTAAAGACTATCGTCTGTAGTGGGCTTAATAATGCCATTCTGTGCATAAATATGTTACTGCAGCTATAAGTGCCTCAAGTTTAAATAACTCAAACTTGAAGTAACAAGTAAGAGAAGGTTCTTTGTTGCCCACTTAAAACGCACAGACAGAATCTAAGAAAAGAAGATATAGCTAAATATTACACTAATTTTACTCGAATATAGCTTTATATGATAAAGCTTAAAAGCTCTGCGACTTTTCACCTATAAATCCATAGACTAAGCAACGCTTACTCATATACTGGTCAGGAAGAATGTTAAGAACAGCCGCAGCCCATTTACTGCGAAAACTTGCCGATTTATCCTCTTTGTGCGTAGATATCATGATATCTAAAAAATCCCGTCGCCAATTCTTTACTATCTTTTGCGCAAAAAACACGGATACAATCGATAATGGGTTTTCTTGGTCACATTACTTTCATAAACTCATTCACAAGGCACTCACCATGCCTGAAGTCTCCAGATGACGTTTTGGAACGAGATGCGCAGAAGAGTCACAAACTGGTCAAGCGATGGTGCTACCTGTGCGTTATTATACCATGGTTCGTACGTCTACGGCCAGCTGTATGATCTGATCTAAACCAGCTTGCAAGCACAACTGGCAGTCACAATACACCAGGAAAGCGAAGTAAGTGGGTGACGTCCATAGAAGAGACTTGCTAATATTGGTCATCATAGTGCTAGACAGTCTCTGAGCTTTGGCCCCACTCATTCGTTTTGAGAACTAGAGAGCACTCTGAGAGCGCATACCTCCGCCAAGCAAGGCAGCGAAAACGGAAACTCTAAATTGGTGCTGAAACCGTGATTTTCTTCGTATCAACACCAAAATCCAATCATTTTTGCGTTTTGATAGTATTTAAAATTCCCGTAATTTTCATGAAGATCCGTTCATAACTTTTTGAATGATGCTGCTAATAATCATTATGACAAACATAAGTCAAACACACAAACAACGAAACCGATCATCAAAAAAATTTAATCATTTATGTATTTTAACATTAGTAACAACTCCTGCAAATTTCATCAAGATCCATCCTTAACTTTTTGAATTACTGTGCTAATAAGCATAAAATCAAACTTATCAAAAAACAAACGAACAGACAGATCATCCCAAAAAATTTGGTTATTTACTGTTCGTATTTTACCTAAAAACTCGAATAAATTTCATGAAAATCCATCTATTACTTTGAGAGTTATGGCCTCAACAAAAAATAGACAGACAGACAAACAAACGGACGAACGGATTTCCACCAGAAGTTAATCATCTGTTACTGTTAACATGCCTAACAATCTTTGTAAATTTCGTAAAGATCCATCCATAACTTTTTGAGTAATCTTGGTGACAGACAAACAAACGCATAGACAAACAGAATAGCAGACAGACAAACAGAATTAACAGACAGACAAATACGACAGAAACCGACAAAAACATAACTTTCTTGGCTGAGGTACACTAGCGGGCAAAATAAGAGAACAATTTTCTTTTTTGAAAATAAAGGTTAACCATGTAGAGTAGGTTAATGAATGTTTTGATGGGGCCCTAGGGATGTATTTAACATATTTCTACAGAATATCAGGACAAACATAACTATATTTCATACATTAGAGCAATCTAACAAACAATATCAAAAATTGAGCAGTGCAAAATAAGAGAACGATCGTCTCTAAATACAATTTTACTAACAAATAACATGGAACAATGGTCAATTTTAGGTTTAGAACAATTATTTAGAATGGAGTACTAAAACCTTTCTTTTCAATAACTTTAGCACAGCGACGATTACACGACATCACAAGTTTCTTACAAAACTCTGGAGTTATTTTTTCCCATTCCTCTCCAATTTTGGTCCACAGATCCCTTACTGTTGATGGTTGTCGTTCTCTTACATTGTCACCTATAATTTTCCTTAAATTTTCAATAGGATTAAGGTCCGGGCTTTGGGCAGGCCACTTCGTGACTTCGATATTCTCTTCCGACTTCCGCAAAATATTCCTTCACTTTCGTTGCAGTATGGCACGGGGCATTGTCCTGCATAAAAATTTCTGGCTGGTTTGGTGATGATCGTAGAGATGGGATAACATATTGCTGTACAAGATTGAGATACACATTAGCATTGACAGTTTCTTTAATGGCCACCAACGGTCCAACTCCTTCAGATGAAANTCACCTGTTGCACGTCTAACATACCGTCTGCCATCAGATCTAACCAAATTAAATTTACTTTCGTCGCTGAAATGCACTCTTTCCCAATCTTCATCTCTCCAAACGATGTGCCTTTCCGCATATTCAAGTCTTGCTTTCTCTTATTCTTCTTAATGATAAGTGGTTTAGTGGCAGGACTGCGTGCGTTTAACCCACATGCATTGAGGCGACGAGCAACTGTATAGCGAGACAGTTCTATGTTGTTATTGACCTTCAGCTTTCTGGAAATTCCCGCTGCAGTTTCGAAATGATCCTTCTGGGCATTGCGTTTCATAAATCCTATCAACTCGTACGGTGGTTTTTCGAGGGCGGCCTGCAGATACCGGTGATTCCAGCTGTTTCTTTTCAAAGCACGAGAAACAACGCTCTTGGATCGGTTTACCTCTCTTGATATGGCCGAAAGAGTCATTCCCGAGGATCTGAGCTTAACAATTTCTTCCCGCAGCTCAGGAGTAACTTTCACGTGAGGTGCCATGTTTCTAGAATGGTGTAATCGTAGGAGTGGCTGTTCTAGAAGTCATGTACAGGAAATTGAATGTTGCCAGACGACCGGGGTAAATGTGGGAATGTTTTAGAGACGATCGTTCTCTGATTTTGCACTGTTCAATATTTGTTATTGTTTGTTAGATTGCTCTAATGTATTAAATATAGTTATGTTTGTGTGTCCTGATATTTTGTAGAAATATGTTAAATACATTCCTTAAGGCCCCATCAAAAGATTCATTAACCTACTCTACAAGGTTAAACTTAACTTTCAAATAATGAAAATCGTTCTCTTATTTTGCCCGTTAGAGTCATTAAACACTGTGCTGGTACAGAGGGGTGTCTCAGTCCTAAAGCATCAACGAGCATGCGAAGAAGTATTCAGCTAGACAGGTGCAGCATAGCGCTGTGGTCGATGCAAGCCAGGTGATGCTAGGAGCCAACGTTTCGAATTAACTAAATAGTCAATTAGTTTTAGGCTTTTAGCTTCTCTAGCCCCTCAAATGGTGTTCCAAGAGGAAAAGACACACACTACGTTGATAAATGTACGTGGCACTTACGCGAGAAGGTTTTTCACACGGGATCAAAAGCAAGTTTACGGCAAGGTGAAAGTGAAACGGGAGAATAGAACAAAGCTTCATTATGAGTAGGAGAAGGAAACTGGAAGAAAGGAAAGTTTGTGCAAAAATAAGATGGTCTGAAATCTGATGGTCTACAGCGTAGATGAAACTAACCTTTCGGAAACTACCCACAATAACATAGGATGGGCGACGTGAACACTGCAATGTTTCAGGCAAATCCGATTCCTTGCGTTTACTGGGGAATTTAAACGTCACAGATTTCCTTTCTTGCTAAATGGTTTCCTTTTTTGAATAACTCTTCTTTAGATGCTTAAAACTCCACTGGTATAGCATGTTGCACTTGATTAGCTCCTAGGAAAAAACTGTAATCTCATGCAGGTAAACCAAGTTTCCCCGAGTAAATTAAGAGGTCCACGTCAATCATTTCAGAATACCCATTTTTGTAGGAATAGCACTACAGGCGGCCCTCATAACTCGAACAACAGCTGAAAGACGTGTCATGAGGTAATTAAGTGTATCGAGGTCTGTATTACCTGTGTCATTATATGTATATACAACGGTCTTTTGTAGAAAGCATTAGCACAGTTCACAACAACAGAACTGTAGACGTCACCATCATCTGTTTGGTCGGTGTTGCCCGCTCCAACGATGGTATTGATGGGTGAGAATTAAAACGTAAAGGTTACCGCTTGGGCAGCAGCAGATGTAAACACGGGTAGAATGTAATAATTGTTTCTTACATAAATCAGTTTGTACAATTAAATTTGCTTTATGCCTCTGAAAAAAATATTATTTGTTTTTATTGGACAGAAGGTTCTAGCACAAGAACCCAACATTTCCCTGATTCAAGAGTAAAAATCCACAATAAATGTGCTAATATAGCAAAAAATAACAAAATAATATGAAATTGTTCATAAAATATGCCCAGAAGCATACTACAGTATACCCTAAAGTAGAGACCGTGTAATAAGGGAACTGTTCAAGTTTTGAAGTAGTCTGTTTTTACGAGTTTTAAGGGAATCGAGGTGTGAGGTGCGTCTGTATTTGTACCGTTTTCAAATGGGTAGAGTTTGTAATAAACTTCCCATTTGAAGACATTACAAACGGTGCTGTTCATACAAGCATTGGTCCCTAATTCGAGCACAAAAGAGTTCATTTTTGCCCTTGTAAATATAGTTTGAATGAAGCGTCAAACTGGAGACATTTTCTTAAGCCGACAAGACCTGGAACTATCAGGACCTCTGCCCCTGTCTGAAATGACAACCTGGAGCAGCGCTGGGCTGGGCACTCTAGCAGCGGCCTCTCAACCAATTCTGCTTTTTAGTTTATTCTTTTTTTCTGGAAGGTGCATTCATGGATACCTGCTATGCTGTCTCTGTCAGCCACAGTAGTGAATCACTAAAATGCCACCAGAACGAGATGGTCCTTATTCAAGTGAACTATAATAGATTTTCAAAATGCGCTCAGTTATAATCACTTCTATTTACACCCACACAGCTTTCTAATTAATATCCCTAATAACTCAGCGAAAACTAATAATGGATTTCGAGAGCGAAGAGCTCTATTTTAACACACACTTGGTATAAAGAGCTATCTTCCTTGTTCCTCTTTTATAGAATTCTTGGCCGTCTAAAGGACTGAAACAGCAAAACAGTTGGATGGGAACTTGCAGCTCCCTCATTTAGGAATAGCATATCGAGAGAGGAAAGGAAAAACAGAACCAAGTATCATCATACAGAAGAAGTACGAAGACCGAAGATAGTGAGAGGGTGAGATGATGAGAAGAGTCATAGACCACACCATACATTGACTGGACACTGAAATCGGGCTTCTTGCAATTGGGCCTGTCGGCCGATTTACGTAAGAGTTAATAAAATGAGTTCTAATAATCTCAGAGACCTCAAACAATGATTAATTTTTTCATCGTACCATTTGGAATGCTTTGCAGAGCAGAGAATCTAAATTCACAATAAAATAACTTCAGTAGGCGAAATACATCATACCTTAAAACACAAAGAAAAATGAGAATGTATCCTAATTTCTAGGAATATTAAAATTTTAAAGAAAAAATTGGCTCATAGATACTTCACGTAATGTACTTTAATATCGTATTCAATTGACTTTTTTTCAATGACGGATTTGAAGAAATGACCTCAGAAATTGATGTATGTAGAGCTTTCGTACACCTTATCCCAATAGCCGCAGCAAAAGTGAGGTTAACAAAACCCAGTAATGTTGAAAAAATGAATTAAAACAACAGCAATATTGCATTGGTACCTACCAATCAACTAAAAATACATGTTTAACTATGAGCTAAAGATACCAAGACAGCCGGTAAATTATATTAAACCTAATTTATGGCTGGTAAAACCGTTCATTACCGGAACCATCTAAAGCTGCTCATCGTGATTGTCAATATCATTTCCCATAACTGCATAGGTATATTACACCACTTGTGGTTACCCGCGTTATATCACTTCATGGTTTCCTGTGTTGCATCAGTTTTTGGTTGCCTGAGTTGAAACACATCATAGTTGTTGGAGTTAAATCCATTCACAGTGGCCTATATTACATCATTTCAGGGCGGCCAATGATATATCATTTAACAGCTGCCAAGGCTACATCACTTCACGGGTGCCAATTCAATATCACTTCACGGCTGTCAATGCTAAATTACTCCACTGCTGTCAATACTACATCACTTCATGGTGGCCAGTGCTTCATCATTCAGATTACTTCTCGGCCGCCAATACTATATCGCTCCACTACTACTAAATCAATGCTAAATCACAAGACTGCTTCCAATGCTAGATCACTTCATGGCAGCCAGTGCTTCATCACTTCATTGCTGGCCGGGCTCCATCATCTTATGGCTGCAAGCTGCTCCAACTCACATTTCTGTTCTGGAGTTTGCTCTGTTTTTCTCTCTTAGCCCGTATAGCTTCCTATTAAATTCCATTAACAATTTCATCAGCTGTTTACTTGGCATCTCATTATGAATCGAGCATACCACGAATTTGAGAAGCTTCTGTTGCACAAAATAAGACTGCTTATTTACTGTTGCGAAATAAGTTTACTGTAAATATCAAAGGATGTCGTAAGCAGTTGCTCTACGTATAATTACCCCTGAAGCCTTAATATTTTCGTGAATTTGTTGCACATAGAAGTTTTAGACGTACGTACAAGTTAACCAGTCATTACTGAATGTAAAAATATTAATTAAGTAAATTACCCTAAACAAATTATGTGAAAAAGTACTGAGAGATCATATAAAAATGCGTATGCGGCACCGTGTAGGCAGGCCCAATTGCGGGACCGAAATTTGCCTTAGGGGACAGCGTCCAGTCAGTGTATGCTGTGGTCTATGGAAGAGGCTTGATAGTTAGCCTAGATATAGTTAGTAGTTTATGCTTTCATTTCCGCTTAAAGATGATCTCAAAGATGCAGAAACACGGGACATGATATTGCAGTATGTCGACAGAAGCGTGTAACTCATGCACGAAGGTGTTCCCACACATGGATCAACGCGCTTGGGAACAGCGTGTCGAGAAAGAGGAGCAAGACAAATTAAAGTATAAACAGTACGAGTCTGACAATGCATGGAAGCATAGTGGACACGGCGGAAAAACGTCCCTAAGGTAGCTACGGGACTCCTGAGTACGCTGCTCCCACTACCATGGGATGACCGAACCTAACTAACCTAACCCTATTGCCCCTTCTATGCCTCCTAAGAGGTCCGTCAGACTGCAACTACTGCTACAGTAACCTAGAAGGTCTCCAGGCACGGGATCACGACTTCCCATAACTTATTGAGAGACGGGTGTACGTCTATTTCTCATAACTCAATTGAAATAGACAAGGCGTAGCCTACCTAAAATACGCACAACTTAAAATACGACAGTTGTCCCTAC
The DNA here is from genome assembly GCA_001587735.2 of Parhyale hawaiensis. Lineage (NCBI taxonomy): Eukaryota > Metazoa > Arthropoda > Malacostraca > Amphipoda > Hyalidae > Parhyale > Parhyale hawaiensis. The sequence continues at coordinate 14,608,514 of LQNS02000210.1, forward strand.
ACTCCCTATAATGTACTTTAGAAAAGATGTACCTACTACTCCCGTTCTTTTAAATGGGAAGGTTGTACATACTCTTCCCATAACTTCTAGGAGGACGGTTATACGATATTATTTTACTGTAGCTTTCACACGATTTTCATGATTTTTATTGTGTTCAGTATGTAAATTGGGTCAATTTAAGACAATTTATACGAATAACATTTTCGTCGCAAATGCTTACGTTTCGAAATATATCAGATTAGATAGGCGGCAGTAGATGAACCAATAGGCCCATTCCCAAAGAGACTCCGGAACATACGCCCCGGCACTCTATGAGCTATTGCCATTATGTTAGTAGGATATAGAGGACAGGAAAAAAGAGAGAGAGAAAAGGGGGGGGGGGGGGAAGAGTCCATGCCCAAGAGATGATCTTGAATGCACGCAAGCACGTTCAAGAGCCGTTGACATGCGGAGCTTAGACACATCAAACTGTGTAGTTGGAGCGGGAGAGAGGAGGAGATGGATTAAAATTGCCTCGGAAGCTTTGGCCGTTAAGTGTTTGCAACTCCCGGAGGAGGAGTTCTTAGTTGCGGAGGATGTCTCTCCCAATATACGTCAAGACGATTTTTAAACGCGTTGACTGACTCCGCACTAACAA
>LQNS02000210.1:14652934-14688103 GCA_001587735.2 Parhyale hawaiensis
TTCAATTTTGGTGCCCAATCGAGCACGCCCTAAGAATAATTTCGCAAGTTCTTCCAGTAACGCACTTACTTATGTTTATTTACCTTTATTAACGCAATACCTCGCTCTATATTGTATGAAATTATTGGAAAGTGACCGTCTTTACTTTAATAATACTCGTAAGTGTATAATTACTACTGCATTTCCAATTAGATCCCAGCTGACGACATAAATATCGTCTATAAACAGAACAGGATAATGCCCATACAATGGCGGGAAGCACTCGTTTTTATATCACCGATAATAGCCTCACAAACACATGAGAACTGGTGCTGCTTATCGAGCTCGACGAGACAAAGTGTCGGCAATATACATGAAGCAATAATGAATTACTATACGTGTCACGCTATAATGCCGCCTCTCCGCGTAATGAACAACCGGTTCCCCCATCCGTATCTATTTTTACGAGTATTATGTACAGTGTGGGAGGGATGGATTATCTATAATGTATGTATATATTTAGTATATACTTACGCACTGCCTTATGTATACAGTACACCCAGATACAGTGTGCGCATGCGTTTGACACGGTTAGCTGCGGACCTTCTATACAGTGTACATATACTTACCAGCTTCAGAATCAAAGAAGAAGTGTACAAGCAGTACGACACGCGGGCACCGCATACGTCAGCGAGTCAGCCACAGCAGAAATAAAGGCCTCGAACGGCTGCTCCTTCCGGCGTTTTGCTTCTGTGGTTGGGTTGCAAGTGGCCGCTGGTGGCTGAGTGTGTCCACCACGGTAAGCAACAACAGGAAGACTTATTATTTTAGTTCGAGCTTGTGTAGTGTTCCAGGAGAGCTGCGGACCTTTGGGCACTTTCGATTTGACGTCAAAGTCGATTTAAGCCTAGCCCACGTAACTTGATTTGTCCGGAAATGTAGACAGGAAATTTAGCTTCATCACTTTGGTTTGTGTTGCAGCTGCAAGAGCGGCCCGTTTATACCGAGCCGACTGAAATCTTTATTTTAGGGAGCGACACTAAAGACGCGTTCGATTGGGACATCGCTGTCGAAGATTTAAGAGCCCCTGACTTGACTGTTTGGGCCGATTTAAGTGTGTCCAAATCGAACGGATTTTTAGAAGTAAAGCTGTAAAATATTAACCTAAGCTGTGATGTCACTAGCGAAACCTGTCCTACGTACGTTCCTAAATTTAGAAGTTAAGCATCCTTAGAAGTAAAATCTTATGGATTTTTAATTCGCGAGCTGAAACAATGTCGCTCTCTAAGATAGGTTAGAAGTATGGCACTGGCTCAGCTAACTTTTTAGAGGTTATTTGTGATACTTACTTTGGGCACGAAAGTGATAGCCCTATATAGACAGAACACGACACTGGTCCGCGCGAGTGATTGACATGTTTTAATTATTTACCATTCCATGGAATGAGTACATAGTGCCAAAGCGCACTATGTACTTAAGTTATCCTTGAAATAAGTTTCTTCTATTATTTTATTGCTGTAACTGAGAACGAACTAATATATATATATTTTTTAATTGTTGTTTTAGGCAGTTAAAATTGCAGAAATTCTTCCTTCTGTTGTAACATAAATTCACCGAAAGGAAAACGTTTGTTTCCATGCCACCATTGTTGTTTACATCAGAGTCAAGCGGATTAGCTTAAAAAATCTCAAACTACTTTCGGAGCAGACTTGAGTTGTCAGCCCAAGCCGGTTCCACTCAAGGCCTCAAACTCAAGTCAAAGTGGCGAAAAGAACGGTCTGAATAGACTTTGCGCTCCATTTAAGCTAAGCACATTGAGTTTACGTCCCAATCGAACACGCCTTAAGTTTATGAAAATCTCACAGGTAACTAATTTAGAGTTAATGCCTGTAACTTGAATCATCGGGTTGCAGCCAGGGCACTTGTCTGAAGATTCGGCTAAGTCAAGCCTCGAAAGCTAAATTTGGGCACCCAGTCCAACGTACCATATAGTAGGTCTAGTAAAATGTGGAACCCATGGCGAGTGTGCACTCTGTACCTCCTGATGCTGCAGGGAAACGTGTAAAAAGCTGGACCGTCAAGTGTCTAGCAGCGCTATACTTCCGGAACCCATTTCAGCAGGAGCTAATTGATCATTTCCACTGTACATATCTAACCTACCTAAGAGCCACATAGTAGAGCTCGCTATTATAGCACGATTCTACTGAGAGATTGTGTTTTACAACCAATTGGAATATAACTAACAAGAAGTTATCTCGACTTATTATTATCATCCCGACCAATGCCTCAGCGCCAGTGTTATCGTAAGAACCCACATTGACTGAGATATCTCGATTGTGGTGATATTAGATTACCACCCTAACTAGCTCTACCGAACCTATATACCTACACCCATAGTCGATGGTACAGCGAAGTAGCAGCACTCTACGTCTACGGGTGAACACATCACATCATCTACATACGTACGTTGGTAAGTTCTACAGACGCACATCCGCGTACATTCGCCTACCGACGCGCATAGTAAACGACGGTGTTCTCCCACTGCATCGACGCTCTTGGGAACAGCAAATCTAAGAAGTGGAGGAACAACAGAAGGAAACATCAACGATACGAGGATGAACATGGGGAATACGTAGCCGATGGAACTCAAGATCGCTTTCTGAATAATATCATTACTGCAAGTACCGAGCTGTTTCTTTAACTGAATATTTCAACTGCAATTCCAGTAACTATCCTATAGAGTATACACTGATATTTTCTTCCGCACCAAGGTGGTTACTGGTATGTTTTTTTTTTTGCAGAGTTTGTCACCAAGATAACTCAGAACGTCATGGACGGATCATTACGTAATTTACAGGGATTGTTAGGCTCATTGTTAAGAGTAACAGATGATTAAATTACGATGAAGATTTGTTCAACCGTATGTCTGTTTGTGTGACCTTCTTTTTTCTTTGTACCATACCTCCAAAAGGTATGGACGGATTCTTATGAAATTTACAGGAGATGTGTTCGAAGGTTTGGTTTACTACGAAGAGTGAATGGCCAAATTTTTGTGAAAAATTGTTCGTTCGTTAGTTTATTCTGCTGACTTTGTGTATTATTTTATGTTTGTTAGCAAAACACTTCAAAAGTTGAGAATGGATCTTCATGAAAGTTACAGGAATTGCTAGCAATGTTAAAAGACATAAATAATCAAATTTTGATGATGATCGTTAGGTCTTTTAGCGTGTTTGACTACTGGTTGTCTAAATGTTTATTAGCATCATAACTCGAAAAGATATGAACGGATCTGATATATTCAAGAGCATTGCAGAAGCTGTTAGTACTATCAAAATTGCACAAATGATCAGATTTTGGTACTGATCAAAANAGGTCTGTTAGCGTGTTTGACTACTGGTTGTCTAAATGTTTATTAGCATCATAACTCGAAAAGATATGAACGGATCTGATATATTCAAGAGCATTGCAGAAGCTGTTAGTACTATCAAAATTGCACAAATGATCAGATTTTGGTGCTGATTAAAAGGAAGTTATTGTCCCAATAGCAATGCTATTTTTTATGAACGTTGCCTGCCTTTGCGAAGGTATACGCTCTCAGAGTGCTATAGTTACACATAAAATACTTCTCAGTGTATATAACACGCTCATTTCCAGCGTTACCAGATCTTTCTGGTATAGTACGAAAAGTTAATAAGGCTACAGACGCGAAACCCTCCCCCCCTCCATCCCATGGAATGAACGAACCCCCTAGTTCACACTTGATCGACCTATACAAGGAATACGTTTACACATGAACGAACCTGATTAGAAAAGGGCAATGTAGTTTAATAACAATTATCTAAACCCTGTGTGACAAATTGGATTGAATTAAATTAATTTAAAAGTTGAAAATTTACGTCAACACCAATCATATTCGTACACTAATAAAGAGAAAAAATGACAGCAATCTTTGCAATCCATTGCAATGATAAGACGTGACTTCTAGCGCAAAATCTAGTCTTTCCTCAGGTATGGAAGACTTTGATTTATCTCGAACAAGTACTCTTATCTCTTTGCCGCCTAAAAGTTCCGTGCCGTTTCGTTCAACCTTACTCTTACCAGCATGTGTTACTTTGCTGCAAAGACTCTTTGTCCTATTGTATTCGTACGGTTAGCGCAGTTTGCAGCTGATAGGGTTAACCCTTTACTGCATGGTTCATCGTATATGGTACCTAAAATATACACTTTATAACCGGAAAGACACTATTTACCTAGAGAAGACCTGAAGAATAAAGGTATTCATGTGGAAAAACGAGCGTTTAACGTAGACGGTAACAACTTCAAATGTTGAAATAACCGACTTGAATTAAAGCCCGACTTGATTTACCTTCATTTTGCATGTGGCGAGCTCAAGCTCTACCGTATTCCAAACAACGACGATGGAGATGTAAAGCGTAGTAGACTATAGCACATCAATTTAAGGTAAAAGGTTAGATTTCACTCTGTGTTGCATGCCTTTGCAGCGACCTCTGGTTAAATACTTGTTGGATACTTGTTGGATGTGCGGCTCGTCCCCCGAAGGTATTGGTGCCGCTTTGGTGCTCAAAGGTTAAATGACAAAGGGTGCAGCTACGTAGTAGCTGGTCACTTTCCCCACAAGTTGCGAAAGGAAGGGCAGTCCAATGCAATCTTTGATAGAAACAAACCGTGAAGCCTCCAAACAATAATTAAGCTACATAATCCACAAAAATATATATATATTTTAATAAGATAAGAAACTGACTGGCCCACCAGAGGCGTATGGATCAGTGCCCCCCATCCGTTAGCAAGTCAGGGTTCAGGGGGTTGTGCAGGCGGCCCAGGGACCTCACCGAGTGGCTCAGGGGCCGCTTTGGACAGCCATATAGGGTCTCACAGAGTGGCTCAGGGGGCCCCTTTGAGGAGCCAAGGGGTCTTTATGCACCGGGCGGCTCACGTAGCCTCTTTGAGCAGCCAAGGGGGCCTCACCGGGTGGCTCAGGGGGCAATCGAAACAGTTCAACTATCAATCATGAATGGCAAAAAGTAGATATGGGCGCACCTGGGCGGAGCGTCCACACCCATTTGGCGGGGTCTCTCCTTGATGAAATCCTATCTACGGCGATGGGCTCTGCTTAGGCAGAATTGTAGCGTGACATAACAATGTAAATAAGTTATACCTAAATTCCAGCTAGGTCTTATATTACTACACTACGAGTCCTAAGAAATGTACGTAGTTGAACAAATAAAGCGCATATAAAAACTAAAACCCACGATACTGATGCTACAGGTAAATCACCGTTGTTATGTACAATAATTTGAACAATTTTCTCAGATAAATTACATTTTCTGCAGAGTAAGAATGAAATGATCACATCATGAAGCGTAATTTTTAGAGGTTAACTCATGATGAAATGAAAAACTGTATACATATGTATATGCACATATGTATAATGTTTAGCAAAAACAGCTATTGGGTTACTCAGCACGAAAGACGAAAAAGTTTCATACATACTTAGGTCTCAAGTCAACCGAACGTGACTGATGAACACTTTTAACTGTTTTTATACACATTACAATAAATCCGATATCGAACAATTTCAGGTAGCTATATATAGAAAATCACACATATCCCTACGCTGTACAACAGAAGAAGAAGAAGAAGCAAAAAATATTGGACTACTAGTAGCGTCACTAAAGTCTTTAGACCTACCATAATCATTTATGGGCGTCACAATTAGTGCTATTTCTGTAGAAAAGTGATGTTTAAGCCTTCACATCTTCACTGGTCATTACTTCTCGTAAGACTAGCGCTATCTCTGAAAGTGGAGCGAGAGATCTTCCCGGTTGGCAAAGAACCATCTCTGGCAGTAAACTAAACCATTTAAGTGGCCTTTGAACAAGATAAGGTGACGTCATGCATGCCGGCGGAAGGGAGCCGACAGATCCTGAGGCATGGAGATGCCGTTTTTGCTTCTTCTTCTTTTTCTTCTTCTGTTGTACAGCGTAGGGATATGTGTGATTTTCTATATATAGCTACCTGAAATTGTTCGATATCGGATTTATTGTAATGTGTATAAAAACAGTTAAAAGTCGCCACTTGGAACCAATGGAAAATCCATCGGTAAGATATCACCACATAGCCTTTAACTGTTTCATACTAATTGCACAATTTGTTTAAGTGGCATTTTTTGTGTAGAGTCCAGCTGGTCTTTGAACTTAGAGTCTCTTAAACTTCTTCAGTAAAAGAGAAAGACTTGCATCATAAGTGTAGAACAATCCTATACATGGTCTAGTAAAAAAGTCGAGAACTGGTAGGTGACTTATTCTATGACGCATTTAAAGTATACTCTCGAAAGCAGGTGGAATCTGTCAGGTCTCAGTGGCAAAAGAATAGACAAACCTTGAATTTATCTGCTGTTGACCGCAACAGAAACGAATCCATACATCTGGCGAGTTGGAAAACGTTTCGTGGAAATGAAGAGGCTGCAAGGATGCTGCACCGACCAAGTTCTCTGTTTTGCCTTTTTTTAAGGATGACTACTGTTGGCGGTAACGCCAGAGCGCTTTGATTACAATGTTGTACCGCCATATATGAACTTACAAGATCGCCTCTCCTCTGAGTCAAGGCATTATTCGAGGGGCGAAGTCTCACGCAGATTTAGAGTCCACTTGAAGAGAAACATTGGTGGCCATATTTACGTCAAGAATGGTACTCCTGGATAACATGAAGCCATGCAGTTGGCAGCTATTACATGGATGCGAAATTGACAGCTACAGTAGATATTTACTGGCATTGGATAATCTTCCGTAATGAATATGAGGATGAAAAAACGTTGTTTGGGTGTCTAGAAACAAAACTACGTTATTTCAAGAAAAGAAAAGGAATCAACATGTAGCATGGCGATAGAAACATGGAACCTATATGCAAGTGGGTGTTCCTACACAGGATCAACGGGCATGAGAACAAGTTGAAAAAATAGAGAAAGACCAGAACAAAATATCAGTAGGAGCATGGATATGGAAGACAGTGACGTGGGCACAAAATACAAACGTTGTGAAAGCCTAGCTGAGACTAAAGTAATCTGTGGGTTCCTCTGGCTGCACTTCTCCCTAGGATATACAATGGATGAAGGTAAGCTTCCTAAGCCTATGAAGCCAATGGCCTATTCTATGGCTCTTGAGGGGATCTGCAAAGAACTAACGTTAAGATCACCATAAAAGTCCGAATCCTGGTGCATAGAAGCTCAAAGAAGAGCTTATGCAACAGTGGACTGGAGCGTTCATAAGGATTGAAATCATGAAACTGATAAATTAGTTAATGAATTTTACTTCAAGTTGTGGGGTCTTTTTGAACATGTACAGGTTCATCAGCGAGTTCAGAGTGTGCATTTAAACCTTGCACATGCTAGTTAAAATTAATTTTTCTCCATAGGAATAAGGCTAATTTATTTAAAATGTGGCCAAACGGTCTCTGTGGGTGTAAGAGGGTTAAAAATTTATGAGTACTTGCTCTGGAACAGAGATATAATTTTGACAAAACGAACAGTTCATTCTTGGCTATTGCTGAAGTTTTAATCGGTAATATATATACCTATATATTTTATACTTCAATTTTCATAGATCTTCAGTTCAAAAGCTTATACGAAATTTCCGAAGAAAACAGGCAATTTAATCGAGTCAACACATGCCAAAATTACTCATTTCCATGGATAACAAGCCTGCACTCGGCATTTTTGGTATCCGGGGAATGTACCGCCAACTGCGCACTTAAATTTTACAAAGTTACAACGCGTGTCGCAGATCGAGAAAGGGCTTCTATTTGGACAGCACATGATTCTATTATTCCAGAACTGGTTCAGCGTTTCACACGCACACAGGCGGTTCTGAATTTTTATTTCATACGAATGACGCATTGATATCTCACTGCTAGTGTCGAGGCCGCGCAGGCTAGTTTTTGGCCAAGAGCCCCAGTGCTACATGCGGCGCATTGTATGCGCGCGAAACCTTCGGACTCGCTAGTCAACTTTCACTCGAGCCTAATGTCGCAAGACTCCAGCACACGCCTCATCTGCTGAGGGATTCCCCTTCGCTGGCCTAGGGCAAGTTTCTAATGTGTAAACACGACCAAAGAACGATCCAGTTCCTCTTGCATGCAGTTCATCTTGCGTCGAAGATAAGAACATGTTTTGGCATCCATGTCGTACGTGTTGCTCGGACCGCAAGGTTACTATTTGATTTGAAAAAATTAAAAAACACAAGCATAAAACAGACCATTTTTGACTAAGAACTTTACGTTCTTAGTCAAAAATGGTGCGAGCAAAAAACAATAATTTCAGAATTTCTTTCAATGGTAATATTGTAAACTTTCAAGTTGTCTGTGAAAAATCATGGAGAAACAAGGGGGTAAAATGTATTTCGATCGTAAATCACAATTATTAGCTAAATGAGCCTGGACGAGATCGATTTACATTACTGAATTCGTTAAATGATGGTGACATATGCAGCGTCAATTAGAACGCCTCGTGGAGTAAGACCATCAACCGCGGTGGAAACAAATTTCATCGCCGTCATTTTTTATGGCTATCTAATCCTTGTTTTTTGGCATGGGTCACACCAGACTCCGTGTAAGAAATGATGAACATAGCTCAATTCCTTTTACCTGTTTTCGGGTGGACAGCAAATTTTATCGCCTTCACTTTTGATGGCCAGCTAATCTTATTTTTTTTTTTTTTTTTTTGCGTGGGTCACATCGAGGGCAATCCAACAGACTCCCTGCAAAAAATTATGAACATTGCTAAACTCCTTCGACCACTTATTATTATTATTATTATTAAATCACACCAGGCTGGCGACGTAGGAACGGAGAAACTCCATGAGGTTAACAAACCCCCACGCAACCAGCCCAGCGGGTGGAGAAAACAAAAGAATGAAAAAANGGGCGGCTCACGTAGCCTCTTTGAGCAGCCAAGGGGGCCTCACCGGGTGGCTCAGGGGGCCCCTTTGAGCAGCCAAGGGGTCTTCATGCACCGGGCGGCTCACGTAGCCTCTTTGAGCAGCCAAGGGGGCCTCACCGGGTGGCTTAGGGGGCCCCTTTGAGCAGCCAAGGGGTCTTCATGCACCGGGCGGCTCACGTAGCCTCTTTGAGCAGCCAAGGGAGCCTCACCGGGTGGCTCAGGGGGCAAACGAAATAGTTCAACTATCAATTATGAATGGCAAAAAGTAGATATGGGCGCACCTGGGCGGAGGGTCCACACCCATTTGGCGGGGCCTCTCCTTGATGAAATCCTGGCTACGGCGATGGGTTCTGCTTAGGCAGAATTGTAGCGTAACGTAACTATGTAAATAAGTTATACCTAACTTCCAGCTAGGTCTTATATTACTACACTACGGGTCCTAAGAAATGTACGTAGTTGAACAAATAAAGCGCATATAAAAACTAAAACCCACGATACTGATGCTACAGGTAAATCACCATTGTTATGTACAATAGTACAATAATTTGAACAATTTTCTCAGATAAATTACATTTTCTGCAGAGTAAGAACGAAATGATCAGATCATGAAGCGTAAGTTTTAGAGGTTAATTCATGATGAAATGAAAAACTGTATACATATGTATATGCACATATGTATAATGTTTAGAAAAAACAGTTATTGTTTTACTCAGCACGAAAGACGAAAAAGTCTCATACATACTTAGGTCTCAATTCAACCGAACGTGATTGATGAACACTTTTAACTGTTTTTTATACACATTACAACAAATCCGATATCGAACAATTTCAGGTAGCTATATATAGAAAATCAGACATATCCCTACGCTGTACAACAGAAGAAGAAGAAGTAAAAGATATTGGACTACTAGTAGCGTCACTAAAGCCTTTAGACCTACCATAATCATTTATGGGCGTCACAAGTAGCGCTATTTCTGTAGAAAAGTGATGTTCAAGCCTTCACTTCTTCACTGGTCATTACTTCTCGTAAGACCAGCGCTATCTCTGAAAGTGGAGCGAGAGATCTTCCCAGTTGGCAAAGAACCATCTCTGGCACTAAAGTAAACCATTTAAGTGGCCTTTGAACAAGATAAGGTGACGTCATGCATGCCGGCGGAAGGGAGCCGACAGATCCCGAGGCGTGGAGATGCCGTTTCTGAAAGTCGCCACTTGGAACCAATGGAAAATCCATCTTTAAGATATCACCACATAGCCTTTAACTGTTTCCTACTAATTGCACAATTTGTTTATGTGGCATTTTTTGTGTAGAGTCCAGCTGGTCTTTGAACTTTGAGACTCTTAAACTTCTTCAGTAAAAGAGAAAGACTTGCATCATAAGTGTAGAACAATCCTATACATGGTCTAGTAAAAAAGTCGAGAACTGGTAGGTTACTTATTCTATGACGTATTTAAAGTATACTCTCGAAAGCAGGTGGAATCTCTCAGGTCTCAGTGGCAAAAGAATAGACAAACCTTGGATTTATCTGCTGTTGTCCGCAACAGAAATGAATCCATACATCTGGCGAGTAGGAAAACGTTTCGTGGAAATGAAGAGGCTGCAAGGATGCTGCAGCGACCAAGTTCTCTGTTTTGCCTTTTTTTTAAGGATGACTACTGTTGGCGGTAACGCCAGAGCGCTTTGATTACAATGTTATACCGCCATATATGAGCTTACAAGATCGCCTCTCCTCTGAGTCAAGGCATTATTCGAGGGGCGAGGTCTCACGCAGGTTTAGAGTCCACTTGAAGAGAAACATTGGTGCCCATATTTACGTCAAGAATGGTACTCCTGGATACACTGAAGCCATGCAGTTGGCAGCTGTTATATGGATACGAAATTGACAGCTGCAGTAGATATTTGCTGGCACTGGATAATCTTCCGTAATGAATGTGAAAATGAAAAAACGTTGTTTGGGTGTCTAGAAACAAAACAACGATATTTCAAGAACAGAAAAGGAATCAGCATGTAGCATGGCGAGAGAAACATGGAACCTATATGCAAGTGGGTGTTCCTACACAGGATCAACGGGCATGAGAACAAGTTGAAAAAATAGAGAAAGACCAGAACAAAATATCAGTAGGAGCCTGGATATGGAAGAAAGCGACGTGGGCACAAAATACAAACGTTGTGAAGGCCTAGCTGAGACTAAAGTAATCTGTGGGTTCCTCTAGCTGCACTACTCCCTAGGACATACAATGGATGAAGGCAAGTATCTTAAGCCTATGAAGCATATATGGCCTATTTTATGGCTCCTGAGGGGATCTGCAAAGAACTAACGTTAATATCACCATAAAAGTCCGAATCCTGGTGCATAGAACTCAAAGAAGAGCTTATGCAACAGTGGACTGAAGAGTTCATAGGGATTGAAATCATGAAACTGAAAACTTAGTTAATGAATTTTACTTCAAGTTGTGGGGCCTTTTTGAACATGTACAGGTTCATCAGCGAGTTCAGAGTGTGCATTTAACCCTTTCACATGCTAGTTAAAATTATTTTTTCTCCATAGAAATAAGGCTAATTTATTTAAAACGTGGCCAAACGGTCTCTGTGGGTGTAAGAGGGTTAAAAATTATTCAGTACTTGCTCTGGAACAGAGATATAATTTTGAAAAAAACGAACAGTTCATTCTTGGCTACTGTTGAAATTTTAATATATATATATTACATACCTATATTTTTTAGGCTTCAATTTTCATAGATCTTCAGTGCAAAAGCTTCTACGAAATTTCTGGAGAAAACAGGCAATTTAATCGAGTCAATATATGCCGCAATTATTAATTCCGTGGATAACAAGCATGCACTCGGCATTTTTGGCATCCGGGGATGTACCGCCAACTGCGCACTTAAATTTTACAAAGTTACAACACGCGTCGCAGATCGAGAAAGGGCTTCTATTTGGACAGCACATGATGCTATTATTTCAGAACTGGTTCAGCATTTCGCACGCACAAAGGCGGTTCGGAATTTTTATTTCATACGAATGGCGCATTTATATCTCGCTGCTAGTGTCGAGGCCGCGCAGGCTACTCTTTGGCCAGAAGCCGCAGTGCTACATGCGGCGCATTGTGTGTGCGCCCGAAACCTTCAGGCTCACTTCTTAACTTTCACTCGAGCCTAATGTCGCAAGACTCCAGCGCACGCCTCATCTGCTGAGGGATTCCCCTTCGCTGGCCTAGGGCAAGTTTCTAAAGTGTAAACACGACCAAAAAACGATCCAGTTCCTCTTACATGCAGTTCATCTTGCGCCGAAGATAAGAACATGCTTTGGCATCCATGCCATATGTTTTGTTCGGACCGCAAGGTTACTATTTGATTTGAAAATTAAAAATCATAAGCATAAAACAGACCATTTTTGACTCAGAACGTAAAGCGAGCAAAAAACAATAATTTCAGAATTTATTTCTATGGTAATACTGTAAACTTTCAAGTTGTCTGTGAAAAGTCATGGAGAAACAAGGGGGTAAAATGTTGTACCGCCAAATATGAACTTACAAGGCAACCCATACTTCATTATTAGCTAAATGAGCCTGGGCGAGATCGATTTACATTACTGAATTCGCTAAGTGATGGTGACATATACAGCGTCCACTAGAGCGCCTCGTAGTGTAAGACCATCAACTGCGGTGGAAACAAATTTCATCGCCTTCATTTTTGATGGCTAGCTAATCCTATAGTCTTTTGGCATGGGTCACATCGAGGGCACTCTACCAGACTCCCTGCAAAAAAATGATGAACATTGTTCAAGTCCTTCGAACACTTATTGGGTGGCCAGATAAATATATACATACGTACATACAAATTATACATACTGTACTTGCATCTTCAATGAAAAAATTATCACCTCTTTCACTTCATTCGCGGGTAATAATGAAGAGTACTACTTATTGCGATTGTGAAGTGTACGTATGAATTTTTGTAAGCATGTTTAGGTATGCCAGTAAATTTTAATATTAAGACCATGTTTGTGACAAACATTTTAAGCATTTAGGATACAGCGGCTCATTTCAACTTTCATCATTGTTCAGCGAGTTGATATTCACTCAGTTCCCACTGAATTACGGTAGCTTCATCCACCACAACAACTGACCCTTCCGTTAGGACCAGTTTATAAAAAAGTCGCTCCAGCGAAATACACCATGGACTGGCAATGGGAAAAGAAAGTAGGCTCGTTTCCACCGGCTGAACCGACCTCCAGATACTAACCCCAGGGGTGCGAAATACTGGATTGTTTCTCAGTCATTCACAAATTAACTTAAATTTGTGGTACAAACGTTAGTATAAATTTCATTTGTCATCATTATATGGGTATTTCATTTTGTAGGGGGTGCGGGAACAGGTAAGAAGTTCTCCAGGGGTGCCAGGCATAGCAAAGTTTAGGAACCACTCCATAAATAAGCCAAATGCTTGCAAGAGTTGTATATTCACGAATAGACTGTCTTCTTGCATAAATGCCCCAGATGCATTCACTTCAAGCACCAATTATACTGCCCGCCTCGGCATTTTGAAGCTGTCAACTGCTCTACATACATAGTCTGGACTTTGGATTCTACTCGGCACTCATATTATCAACATCTACGTTTGTTTATTCGATTTCTGCGACGAGAGAGGACACGAACTGAATATCATCTAGGCATATATAATTATTCCTAGATGACATACTACCTAATCGTAGGTTATTATTATTATGGTGTTTTGATTTAAACTATGCCTCCAGACGTCAAAGAACGGCTAGAACAAAACGGAGTTGGTATTAAGCAGCTCCAGGACGACTGAAAAGCTGCTGAGAAAATGAATTAGCTCTCTGCTCATGTTTGTTTGAAGTTTCTTTACCCTTGTATGAGAAGTATCGATACCATTACACTAATGGTGACATCGCAAGTAATTGTGCAATGTTTGCCAGGCGTTAATTAGATGGAGGTCAAAGTATGCAGCTGGAACCAGAACGTTCGTGCAGCGCACGGTCAACAGCGCGTGCGCAAAAACTGGAGAATTTTGTTACCAGGCAAAGGCTGCCGGTACGATCAGCGCTAAGCGAAACTGCGTAGATGATGTGAAAGCAAACCGCAGTTTTAATAAGTGCGTAATACAAAAAAAACTGAAAAAGCTTATTTTTTTGATTAATCGAAAGGAGAAGTGTGTCAAATACTTTGCGTCATCATCATGACCTTAAGTTAAGCAAGATACTACTTCCGCCCGGACTTATTAAAAATGCTGAAGGAGAGCGAGATATGTACGTAAATGCGAACGCAGTATTAGCGATTGTTTATTTTTTAAGCAGTTCTTTGCGAGCAGCTTCTCTAAATCACTTTTACTGTGGATATGCTAAGCTATGCAATGCGACCTACTGTAGTAGCCCAACTATTTGTTTTGTAAATACTTTATAGATTAACGACTTGTCTAAAAGTTGAATGAAATACTCATAAAGTGCATGGTAATATTGCAAAATTATTATTTAGAAGTCTGACATTCAAAACAAAGAAATCCCAGTTTTCTTATTTACTGACAGACTAACTGCAACATAATATTATTCTCACCAGTTAAGCAAAAAATTCAACTAAAGAGTTATATTGAAATGAACAATGCTGATTTAACCTATCTAATGACAGAGAATAAATTGTATGAAGTGATTTACTGAACTACAACGAATCACTGGTTATTATTATTTTTCTTTTTTTAATGGAAAGGCCGTTACATCGGATAACGTCATAAGTGCGATCATCCACAGAATCAGTCATTTTTTTCAACTGTTGTGGCAACCACAGACCTCGAAGCAATTTACTGTATATAGCGTGTCGCAATTCGTGTTTCTAAGTGATATGTTTACCATCAGCGTAGACTTTCCTTTTCATGATGGTCGATAACTTTTCAATGAGATCCATATCTGAAGCATTCGGCAGCCACACCATCAAGCTTTGTTTCATCCTTGAATCCAAGAGAAGCCACGCACTCCTTGGCTGCTCCTACAAAATGACCAGGGCATATCCTGCACGAAAACAAGCTTTTGGGACGAGATAAACAATGTTCATCAAGCCTTGGAAAAAGAGCTTCACTCGAAAGCTGGCATGCAGCAGCTAGAGCATCAACTTCCACTACTGCTCGTATGATGATGGGCCAACGATTTCATTATTAATGATTAATAACTTTACTTCACTTCCAACTTGGTGCCGACGAAACGGGCAGTGCAACTCCCCCTTAATCCCAACCCATCCTTTAACCCACCCACTAGGGTTATCCTAAGGGGTTTTAGTCTTATCTCTTAACAAAACAAAATAGCGTATCCTCTTTGTTTGCAAAAACCCATACTCCGATTTGCCAAGGAAAGCATTTTCTCAGGAGATATGACTGCTGCAATAGCACCTAGTGTACGATTTCAAGTGGTTTTGAACACATTGGGAAGCCTGCATTTTCAAAGGGCATTGTTATTATTATTATTCAAAGCGAGCGAAAAGCCGCGAGGGTAAAAGGCAAGGGCCAAAGAACAAAAGGTCCCCACGCCACTCAACGCTCGAAACAGGAAACATCAGCATGTGACACAGAAAAGAAAAGCAAGAAACGGCAACTGAGAATCAATCGCCGGAGAGGGAACGATTGATTCTGCCTTTAAAAACGTCCAAATTCTCATCTAAATAAACAAAACAGATCCATCCAGCGCTTTCCACAGCTGACCACAACGATACATACATGACCGCTGGTACTGGGTAGTGCGCGCCCGAGGCAACTGAACAGCGAACCCGTGAAGCGCAAGAGCTCCGCGAGTGCGCCGCTGGGGCACATGGGCACTGGAACCGAGGACCCAAGAGGGTGCTTATCGTTGTGAAAGATTTTATAGAACACGCACAACGCAGCAACCCTGCGGCGGTGATCAAGATTACAGTTAAAGAGCCCAGTACACAAATCAGAAGCACGAGACATCACTCTGTCAAAGAGCCCCAGGTGAGACGCAGCAGCCGAGGCCCACACAGGAGAACAATATTCTACTACAGGTAGAAGGAAGCTCCAGCAACACTTGCACACAAGGACAGGGTCTGCATTCGCTGAGATCTTTGAAAAGTGGCCAAATAGGTCAAAAAATATCCAGAAGACATGTTAATTAAAAATCCCGATTCTATAGATGTGAATACTATATAGTTATATAGTATAAACATAGGCATGTATGAATTCTAAATCCTCCTAACTTTTATAGCGAATCACACACAGCACGTGATTAGCAATAGAGACAGACATAATTTCAAGGTTCAGCTCACTAAAGTGAATGTATCCTATGATGCGTATTATTTGGCGTAGATAATGCAAACTCATTTTATTTTTTCTTTTCTACCGTTGATGTATTCATACCTTGAGAGTTTTCAGACGAGGTCCAAGTGACGTTATGTACGCCGCCTCACGTATGTCGAGTCACGATGCTGATTTCCTTCTGGTGGCTCGCAGATTGCCCCAATTAGAGAACCAGCAGAGAATTACCATCACATACACTAAAGCGCTAGCTGCTGGCCAATGTGGCGTACTATTTTGAAAAGGGTCCGACAAACGTTTGAACTCTCTTCCTTTCGTATCAGTGGCATTTTGAACGTACCGCGGCATTTTGATAAACAATCTTGTTCCTCACACAGTAAAATATAGGAATTTTTTCTGTTGTTGCCGTGCCACCTCCTCCTCTTTGAATGCATGCAGCGCAAGTCCTGTCAGTCCTTTCTGATGGTCTGGCAACAGTCTGTTCATCCAGATAAAAGTTACAGACTTCCAGAATTTTCCAAAACCTGGTGATAACGAAACGAATGCCGACGGAGACAGACGAGTCGTGCGTGTGTGTGACAGTCGAAGTCTTGCATGGGTCGAATTTTAGCAACGAATGATCTCGGAATAGAATCAAGATTTTTTTTTTTCGATTCGTTTCGATTCTCTTGCTTCCAAGGTATAGTTAAGCTAAGATTTTTTTGCTCTCTCAGTGTGTATTTTAACCGAATTCCCTGTTCGTAGATTAAATTATTTAGTAGACCAGAGGTCTCGTAAATTTATTGCCAGCCAACTTTTGAAACTTGATGTAGTCACTGCTTCCATGAATGTCTCAGAGAAATTCAATAGGTTGATGTAATTTTATGGGTGGTGTTTGACTTTTAAATGGAGTTAAAGCTCGCAAGCCTGTGTACGAGGAAAATAATAACAGCTTTAGTAATAGTTCATATTAAATTTTGCTGGCTTCTCCCTATGTTCCTCCCTTCGTTAACATGACCGTTACGCTTGCAGTAATAGATAGGGCAAAATAGAATATGCTTTATACCGTCTTGCATGGGAGGGAACTACTGAGGTGTGTTGCAATCACAATTTCTCGGTTACCGGTGACCCCGCCGCTCACAAACCGCGTCGCAATCACAACCCGGAAAGCGGTAAGGACGACTGCCACACGGGTTGCGACGACACAGGTAACCGCTCAAAAACATTCAATTTAATTAAAGGGACCAATGCAAAAAATTATACAATTGAAGGACGAGTAAACTCTTTAGTTCTTGGGAAGTAAGCGTACATAGGGTAACCTGTCTATACCTGTCCACCATGCTAGTAGCCGTCCACTTGGCACTAAAAAACTTCCTGTGTGAAAACTAGCAGTGCTAGAAAGCCGTACATAAGCTTAAACTGTAGGCTAAACAGTGCCGCACCATCCCTGAAAATGACGGGCCATAGACCGCTACAGCACTTGACTCTTAGGTCTGGCGCTGGAGGCCAAAAGTCGGCAAATGAAAAATGGGATTTTCTCAAGAGCTATTCTTTTCCCCCTATCTAATACTGAAGAAAAAAATTCCAAGGTACCCAACATTTTTCTTGCGGAGAAGGTATCGTGGATACGGCGAGGACGCACTTGGGCGCTTGCCTGCATGACCGTGTCTGGACATGTTCATATTAGCTCTTGAGAAAATTCCATTTGTCCCATTTTGGCCGCCTGCGTCAGAGGCCACTTTTGGACCTAAGAGTCAAGTACTGTTGCGGTCTATGGACGGGCGAGGATAATAAAACAACAACAACAACAAAAAATGGTGGTGGTTTTAATTTTTTCGCCCGTCATTTTTAGGGATGGTGAGGCACTACTTAGCCTACAGTTTAAGCCTATGTACGGCATTCTAGCACTGCTAGTTTTCACACAGGAAGTTTTTTAGTGCCAAGTGGACGGCTACTAGCATGGTGGACGGGTATTAGACATGTTACCCTACTTACTTCAAAGCTTCATAGGCGAAAATTACTAATAATTCAGAGTTTCAATATTGTTTAGCTCACACTGTTTGTCGATACCCGGCCCTTTCTTTCGGGTTACGGTAACCATTTCTAAGGCTGCGGTACCAGAACTCCATTATAATTACAACAGCCCTCAGAAGTCATGCTTAATTTTAAGCTGTCACTGTTTGCAGGTCCCTGGTAGAAAATATGTGTCTGGCTCGGAACATGCATACTGTCACACAACGCACTGACCATACAGCCCTAAGATATCTAGAAGAGCTGTGCTTTTGTACTGTGGACTTTTTAATTGGTTCCAGCTTGTAATAATATAACACTAATAAATCAACAACAATAGTATAGTTAGTAATACGGCATTTTTTACCATAACCCTTACTCATACCAAAGAATATCAGACCACAAGTCAGGTACGCTAAACTCGATTTTGTAGGTTACAGTCGTTGAAAATGAGTAGTTTTTGATAAATTGATTTTTTAAGCTCAGCATTGTATCAGCACTCTAGCGTAATGAGTTTGTCGATTCGTTTAGTTTTACGTGTTTAATTATGCATACATCACGGTCCAGGGGGGGGGGGGGCGAGGTTGTTCAACAAAATGCCACGTCACATTCGACATGTCACCGGTACAGAGACTGCGAAATTTAAAACAGTACATAACGTCACCTGGACTTCGTCCGAAGAATCATCAAGGTAATCAGGGTAAGTTAAGGTATATTACATAAAGTTCGCTTCTGATGAAACTTGAGTAGAAAACACTGAATCATCATGGAAATCAACTATTTCGTTTAGCCAAAGTTATATGAAAGCTTGGTCAAATGAAAGAAACATGTTAGCCGTTGCGTCTGTTGATGGCGAGCGCGGTCGAGCTTACTGTTGGTGTAGACTCTTGTTCGATGCGTCGTAGTCGTTAGCAAGGACGAGTTCATACGCCATTCATATCAACGGGTTCGTTCATCTACTTGTCCGTATATCTTCCTGTGACCTCGAAATAGCAGAAAAGTGCACTTTTTCTTAGTTTTATTTCACTCGTAATTTAAAGAGATTTCCGTAAATTGCATAGTGATACTTGCAGAGGAAGCTGAGTTGACGGTTAACGTTTTTATAACTTTTGTGACGAACACAAAGTTGTGCGGAGAACGATGCTACAAAGCGTTTGGGCGAGTGAACGCGTTGAGATGAATGGCGTGTGAACTCGGCCTAACTTACAAAAAAAAAATAAATACCTGGACCAGTTCCCTACTTTTAACGTCACCATTTAACGATATCATTAAAGATTGCATATTGCAAGCGATAAATTCATAAGTTTTATATCAAATAATACATTAGTTCTTAAGGTTAGGAGTGTAGGACTCGCTCTACTGAAGGCATCACAGCTTAGGCAAACATTTTTCATGCAAGTGACAAGCAATTTTGAGTACTAATATTTATTTTTTTAATGCTAAGTTCAACACATCAGCATCTCCAAAACTAAACACTGCTGACGGCTGTGATCTATAAATTCGTGTTCATCATATTAATATTCGTCAGATGAATGGTCAAAAATGTCTAGTTTTAGCTGGAAGTTGGAATAAAAATTGGCCAATTATAATCAAAACTAGTGGCCGTGCCGTAATTATAAATGACGGCAAAAAATTAACACTTCACCAAAACCCCCGCCGTCTTTTGGGCTTCCTCATTTTTCCTATATCTAATACTGAAGAAAAAGATTGCAAGGTACCCAACTTTTTTTTCGCCTTTTGAAATCTGAATTTTCGCCTATCTTATTAGTTTTATTTATCCCCTATCTAATACTGAAGAAAATGATTGCAAGATACCAAACTTTTTTTTTCGCCTAAGAAAAAGATTGCGAGGTATCCAACTTTTTTTCGCATTTTGAAATCTGAATTTTCTCCTATCTTATTCCCATAGAGCGTGACAGGAAAGATATAAATATAGTTATAAATAAATAAATAAATAAAAACACGACGTGAATTATTATATAGTACTGATAATAATACCGTAGAATCATTAATGTAAACAGTAGTGTACGAAAGGAAAGTGGAAAGAAATATATGCACATGTAGTATCCCAAGAGAAACGAGAAGGCCGTTTGGCACCAGGGAGCACGCAGCCAGTCGACCTGAACCAGCCCAGCCCCCGCATGGGGCGCGTCTTGTTTTCTAATGAGCGCGACCCCTCCTTCTTATAAAAGGAAGCAGGGGCTGGTCGCTCCCAGTTGTGGCCTGCAGTCTTGCATCCTCAACACAAGCGTACGGCGAACCCAAGCTCAAGCAACTACCCAGCGGGAACTATAGCTAGCTAAACAAGTGAGTAGTGCATTTTGTATATGTGTCCTGATACTTTTCATGAATATTGTATAGTACGAATTCCAAAGTATTTTAACAGGTGTAATATAATATGCATCCCTCGTCAAACTGCTACTCTTTCGACGGCTTCATAGACTCTGTGTTCTTACCCATATTGCAGCTATAGATTATTTTGATAAATATATATTTTAGAATATTACGAGCCCATTTTGTGTACAAAGTATCTCAGGGTCAGTATATCTCTCCATATAAATTATATATTTGTATGTTCTATAGTGGTGGCAGGTGCAGTATAAACTATACTGGCTTATTGAACAGCTAGACATAGTGCATTTCAACAAGGCCTTCACTGTTATTAGTTTGTGTTATTCGTTCCATATTCTTTATTCAGTTAAAAGGATGGTTATATGAAAATTCTACAGTACGTTTATTTTCGAGCCCAAACCTGCAAACTCAGATTTTTTCTCTGCAGTTAACTTCGCTAACCGTCTCCCGTGTAATAAATAAGTAAAGGTGAAGGTTTTTCATATTTTTGAAAGCGTGGACTATTATCTTCTTTGATGCAATTTACTTCTAGTAAGCCCAGGTCAACTACGAAGTGGCCGTCTGTTGTGTTAAACTAAACCTGTATCCGCTAGCAGTGACCTCAATATCTTGTTCTAAAATCAAAAATGTTCCCTTTATTCAATGGTAAAGAGTAACCTTCATTAGAGAAGCTATAATAATTATATTGCTACACATATCGATTTCTCGGAAAGACCATAAAAATACATATTTTTTTTTTCTTTGCAGGTCAAAAGAACCATCCACACACGCTACAATGAACTTCTACGCAGTAAGTATAAAATACCTTAGCTTATACGTCCTTAAAAATAGTCCTATTATTAAAATCCAAGAGAATGTCTGTAGTAACTGTTGCCCTCGAATCTGAGAAATGGCTAAAAATTAATGTATTCACGATACATTTTATTCAACAGCTTTATGCATACATAGCGCAGCACATGTGGTATGCAAAACTTTATAGATTCTATATTGGATAGAGATAATTGGCTCGCTCAATTCCGATACAATAAGTACAGCAACATTGTTGAGCCCTCAGCACAGATGCATAAGTTGAAAGGCAAGCTAACAAACGAAGAGTAAGGGACGTAGAGTAGGTCTAGTGAAACGTGGAGCTTCTGCCGATCGAGGGTGTTCCTACTCAGGAACAACGTATGAGAACAAGAGTGCAGTAATGGGAACGATGACCCGATGGTCTAGCTATAAGGCTACTATGGTAATTTGTGGGGTCCTCTGACGCGCTGGTCCCCTACAGATAATTTAGCATAAACGAATCCAAATAAAGTAGGAAGGAGGAATTTCATTCCGACAGGACGGTGTCAAAACGAGGTCGAAATCATTAAATTAGAAAAACGCAATAGATACCTATTAAATACAAGAATCATGAAGTGCTCTAAGTTTACTTGCAAAAATTTGAAATTTCCTTTCAAGTCACATGAATGTTTGCAGAAATATCTGATTATGAGAATAAATTATCACCTTGACGATAACATGACTACATATATATGATCATGACTGTGATATGAAAAACACGAATGGGGGTTTGTATATTACTATATTTATTTCTGCATTTGTATTTTTTCATGTCGCGCTCTGATGAAAGCAGATAGGTACAAATAACGCCAGATTGGAGATGGTAACCAAACCACGAGCATAAGGAAGCCTCAACTGTGACTCCAATTCTGTGCTTTACCAAATTTAAAATCAAGGCTTCAAGACATCTGAGGTACACCTTGGCGGTGTCATGGATGTTGAATTTCACTTTCTTCCCTCATCAAACCTTAATTTGCTCTGTGCTCACAGTACGAAAACTTACCGTAAGTAGAAGATCGACGGAAGAAATGTGTAAGCCATCATTCAAAGCTGAACCACAAAGAAAAGTATAAAAAACGTGGCGTTCGTTGAAATAATCATATGCCACTGTTGTATCTTGACAGTCGCGGGTAACTATAGTACTGTACATAAATTTTTCATAAGAGAACAGTGCAGTGCGGTACTTATTTCACTGGAAGTTCTCCCTAAAAGGATTTCATAAATTTTGTTCATTCTTTGAAACCAACACGTAAATGATTTGCAGCAGATATTAAGATGCACGTTCTTGCAAGAGACAATTCTCATCATGCAAAAAAATAACCCTCCCTTCGGGTACAAATGCAATTCTTTACAGTTAGGGAAAGGAGTTACAATGAGCTTCTGACCCCCGTTTATCGATTTCCTTCATTGCTAACACGTTACCAACGCGTATAACTGAGCCAGTGGAACAGATACTGTAGCTCAGGAAACGGAAAAAGACGTCGACTTTCACATTCTTCGATCCTAGACATCTGAAAGCTTCGGGGCGCACGTGTTGCCAGAGTGAGCACGTTATTTGAGAGTCGCCTATTCGCTTAAAAGCCATTGAAACCTTTTACTTGCGGTGTATTGGTGCAATGCAGCAATATTCGTAAAGAGTTTCAGATAGGGCTTAAATAGGTATGGTGTGATGGTCTGACATTAAAAACAATTAAACTGGAAATAAAAAAATTAGTCTCCATAGCTAGCTGGTATCGATGCATCATCTAGAGCTGAGAGTAACATAATACCGATACCTTAAAAAAATCAATAGGACATTGAAACTCGTCTTCATTCTACAGACGAGATCTGCGTTTCTTACGAGGGGTGATTAACATTAAAAGAAAATTTAATGACAAATGTTGATACAATGGAGACGTCATCGTGCCAATATCCGGTTGATGTTAAAAGTTTATGTTATTTATATATCGCTGTGCAAAAGTTATCAAGGGAGAGAAAGATGCAGGGGGCTTGCTACTCATAGAGCCTTAATTGCCCCTCATGAGTACAGAAAGATGGTAAGAATAATCGAAGGGAAGTTACAGTACTACAGTCATGGCAAGGAAATAAATCGTAGCGCACCATGTGCTTATTACAATATTTGCGTGTTACGATATTATTCGCAGTTCCACCGTAAAGAGTGAGTGAGGAGGTTTGTGTTGACGCACGCAGTGGCCACGACGGACCAGCGGCTGCAGAGCACCGCTCTCGCTGTCTTACTAGTGCGCTGTGTAGCAGGCAGCACTAGAGCGCTGCTTTCAATACTAGCGATGTCCCTTGTAATGCTATCTCGCCATTTGTATAATTCTGTTCAAACTGCACTTACTGAGACGTGCAGAACTCAGCATGGAACAAAATCGCATGCTATCATCCAGTTAGACTAGGGCATGTCCCATGTTCCGTGCTGCCACCAGTGCGAAAGTGCCAACATAAAATGGTTATTGTGTCAATACTTAGCACTGACTCGTTCTAATACTGACGTTCTAAATGATGCCGAGGGTCATCGCCTATATTTTACAGCTGATTTTGAAGAATCTGACATCACATCAGGTTTTGTAGCCCACCCGTCTTGGCTACCGTCTTTCTTAGTACTGCAAATGCTCTTCTTACGGGCGTCATGTGTCCTCTCGGGGGGTCTGCCACCGCCAAGTTACGGCGGCAGCACGTATGCGAGTCATGCTCCGGTCAAACAAAGCGACAGCACGAGACGTTCCCTTTATGCTGATATTTATACGCCCCATAGTGGGCAGTTTGAATGGAAGTAGCCGAATTAGCATGTAGTTCTACAGTCAGTATTATAGATAATAAGAGTGCTATTCTTTTCAACCTCATTATACAAGTACTAGTCAGGCAAGGTTAAGTGCGGTAGCGGAGCATTGTATATAATTACCAACTCGTCGTGGCCACTGCTTCATTATTAGCTCCCCACACTATGTTGAAACATAAAAAAAATTGTTATATGTAAATTTCATGTCCCGCCGATGGCGGGTTAAGATTTTTTTCGGAAATTGTACAGTGGGAGTTAGTTTAGCGGCACTCACCACTATAAAGAAGTTCCAAGAGAGGAATAAACTTATGCTACATCGAGCGAAAAGTGGGACTGATGCTCGGTGTTGTCTCACTCTGGATTATCGGGTACAAGAAGAACAATTCGGGAAAGAAGAGGTAGAAAAGAATAAAGCATCATGTGCAGGAAGATGATTATGGCTGTCGTGTCGTCCTCTTGCCAACCCCTGTGATATATCAACACGACACCACTGAACTCGTTCACGCCGGAGACGTTTGGCTCCGAGTCCTATGCCGAGAGGCCAGCAAATTATGGTTTACGTGCCCTGCATTCCTAATAAGATAGTAACACTACCCATACTGATGGTGACCCAGAGCACTCTGGTGAAGTATAATCTATACGGGACAAGGCACATTTTACTTTAATTTCGTAAGCTAGGCCTCTTACACAAGTATATCCGTACATCAGTTGCCAAATGCTTACGGGATACTTACAAATTGGAAAGTTAAAAAGAAAGATATTTGTTTAATTAGTTAAACTAGGAACAAATGTACGACGTTTTATTGAAACATAATTGTAGATCCCGGATATTAACAAACGTGAGCTCAGGCCCGTGATATAGCATTAGTGTATTCGATCTAAGTACTTAAAGACGGTACTACTATGTGCAACTGCTATCTTGTGTTTAGTAAATGGATGAAACACCCTGGAAGCAAACCAGCGATCAATTATGCGGTGCTCGTCCATTCAGATGTCAAGAGGACTTTTAGGAAACTCATGTAACAATATTGTTTGCAAATAATTAACCTCTTTCCAGAAAATGGGCACATGCACGTTAAAAAACGTTAAAACAGAAGCTCTACGGATAAACAGCTGAAATAAATATATATATAAAAAACGCACCAAGTCACAAGCCTTTCGATGAAACTGAAAATATGCTTTTCGATGACCCTAGAATGCGGCAGAAGTGCGTGTATACAACTCGCAAGAACGTAGCCAGTCGGTTGAGTCTGCCAATGAGAAGGAGCCCGCCAGGGTTATGCTATGTATGATGACTGCAATAAAAGTAGCAATAAAGTCAACTTAGCTATGCTCCCCGACTGGGAAATCCACAAGCACAGGTTCCTAATGCAGATGACTATCCGATTGCCCCAGAGTATTATTTGCTTTACAGATGATCATATATTACCAGAGCTATGACGTCAAAGACGAAAGGCTCATGTGACTCTGTGGTCCCCTTCTTCCCCAGACCATCCCATTTCTGGTTAGGTCAGTGGCCTCGCTGTAGACTGTGAAAGTCAAAATGCTGACGCTGAAACCCTTAGTAACGAAGAATTCACCTCCCTGTCGCGAAAACGGGGACACTTTATGCCATCCTACCACAGTAAGTAATACTGAAGTATCTTTCTGCAGATTCTGTTCCTTCTGATGGTGGCCATTCTGGGTCTGGCCCAGGGCGCACCAGCGCCACAGCTGTCCCAAGTGAGACGCTCCAAACCTGGCCAACGACGCCGAGGTGCCACCAACTACGGCCAATACAGCGTCGGCAAGAAGGGATATTCAAAGCGTACGTCACCAGCGCATGAAAGACTGGATGATAATGATGCATTTTAGAGATAATTTGTAAATAGCGATAAGTGTATATAAGCGTTATCGACTTTCTTGTACCCACAGAGAGAGGAATCTTTAGTTAATGTCACCAAAAGATTCACTCAAACACATTAGTTTTCAGACCTAAGAAAATATTATTCATCGTACTAAACATCGTACCCACAGAAAACTTTCTAGATAATATATCGAAACCCTCAAGTCAAAACTATTATATTTCTGGTGCTAATGGATCTTATTAGGTGTGCTGTGTTTAGTATGATAAACTTTTGCCATTGGCCCTCACAACCAAGAGTGTTGGGGGGATCATTTCGTTACATCGACTAGAGATATCTTTGAGTGTAAATTCCAAATGGCACTATTGTGGGGTGGGAGAAGGGTAAAATAAAATACTAGAATAAGTGGAGAATCTTCCAAACGTACATGAGCCAGTAGAATAAGTGATATGAAAGCTCTTTAAATAGCGGGTGGGTAGATGTTACGATGGTTCAGAAACACAAGTGCCAGGTTATGCACGTAATTTTCTATTTACAAAGAAATTTGATTTTCGCTAGTAAGACTAACCACCCAAGCATTAAGTAAAATGTGAAATATAGGTATTTGCTTTTGCACTCATACTGACATTGTTTGATTCAATTTAACGTAAAACTTATTACTTGTGATACGAAAAACCATAAGAATATTATATTCTGGCAATTAATCGCAATCCCTAGTCTGTCACTAAGTTTAGTTCATAAAAATGTAGTATTTATTCTTAGAGCAAACGCATTGTTATTATTAACACTGTATGTACATGCAGTGGATTTGAACTTTTACGGAAAGGTTTTAATATTTAAAATTAGGTGTTGAACTTGTTATCTCACAATAGGCGCAGCCTGTATTTAATGTTCCTAGGGAAAAAGCGTGCTGTTGTCCCAAGCCCACACGCCTCATCGTGCGCTAATCGTTACTACTTGCCATGGCGCACACAGTGCACGCTAAGGCATGCTGACTGTGGGGCAACAGCACGTCTCACTTTTCTCAATGTACAAGTAAATTATTGCAGTGAACTCATAATAAGTCATGGAAAAATAAAAACAGTTTACTGATGAACATGTGCATGATTTTCCTTAAAATCATCTGTTCGTGTGTCATAAAGTATGAAGGACTTGTATGAGAATAAATATTCATGAAAATTGGCAAAGGATTTGCCGTAAGTGGTAGTGATCAAATTACCCTGTTTGAAATCAGGAGTCGAAAGACTACTTTAGAAACATTAAGTATCTTTCGAATAAAGCTGCCTCTTGAAACACTTAAGAACGTAAAAACTTTAAATACCAAATGACACAAAAATAGATAGAGGATAAGAAAAAACTGATTTTACAAGGCTCGCCGGTGTTCCGGGGCCAATAAAACTAGCAACGCATTCCGGTGCATGACGAAAACAGAGGTGTGATCTCAAGCCTTGGAATATATAAAGATAAGTAATAAGTATATTGCGACCGACGTGATTCCAGAGTTACATGCAAACGCCATACAGTTGTTTGTCAGAATTGAAATTTGTACTATCGAAGAATCCTCTATTTTTACAGGCCGTGGAGTGAGAAACCGAGGCTAAACTCCAAAAAACGAGCTTCGGTGGACGGTAAACTGCGAGAGGAGGCGCCGCTTCAGCTATCGAGTTTGGACTATAGTAATTTCTACGCACTAGCCAGACAGACGATTCTGTAGCAAGTTCAGGAGTGGTCAATTAGTTTCCTGAGAGTGAAATCGACAATTGATTGCATCCCGAAATTGTCCTAAATTCGATTGAGCAGCCAAGCGCACGTTTGGAAGAATTCGACTTTTTAAATCTGGTGTACCCTAAAATTGCGCCACGTTCGTTCGAACAATTTAGTGCATGCTGAATAGAGTGTTTGTCTGAGCTCCTACGGTTTGGTGCGTCCAAAGTTTGCGCTTAACTTGATTGTCTATTTATGTGCACATTGGGAGAAAGTTGGGCTCAGTAGTGTAGTGAAATGCCCAGATAAGGATACATTGTGGAAAAGCACCAAAGTGTAGCCATTTCTCGGTGCACTAGATATCGAAAAGTGCCTACCTAATCTTTCACTCGACCACTCCAGAAGCCCAACAACATTTTTCACTGATTCCATTTAAGAATACAGAGCTCTCTTAGCTGTCTAGTCTTATGTTCACTGCTTTAACTATGCGTGCTTGTTTTATAATTATTGCTTTCATTTCTGTTACTAGCTTTTATAAGTAAGTACGTTTTATCTTAGCTTGAAAGAAGACGTAACTTGTTAAGATTCAAGGACTTGATACTATAACGTGATGCAAAGTTTACGTTACTTATATTCATGACTTGGCCATGACAATTGAAGTACAGCAACCAACATGATTTAACCATGACATATATTATACAGGTATTAATGAGCAATGAGCAAGTTGACGCGCTAGAAGGGTTCAACTTGGTCATGACTATATTAATAAGCATAATAATAAACATCAATAATGTATGAACATTTAAGCCCGAATTTCATGTATATACATGGGTAGTGGCCTGGATAGAGATATTAACGAAGACTAAAGACTGACTCAAAGTAGGCAAGAGGGAAATGAATGAAGCTAGGAAGCAAATGAAGCTTTTACATTGGCAGCATTGATTCCAACTTGAAAAAATAATCAATGGCTTGGAAAAGCTCATTATTAATTTGTTGACAAATATTAAGTTCACCATACTATATAATTGTGGTGACTTGAGAAACAACTACGTGACGCGAAGTACGTCAAAGAAACAAACTCGTAAACAAGAGGGAGAACGGAGCCATTCGCAACAAAAATACTTGAAGCGAAAGTATTAAATCGTACTCATCTAATGTCAAATTTTGTGTGCCAAATTGCAGGTAAGACGGTGACAAAACCATACATAAAGGCAAGTTGCCGGCTGGATAGAAGGTTAGCCTAATCCCTGTATTATCAGGCTGAGTTACCCTGACATAAAAGATTGATTTTCGGTAGGAACATAATAGGACAAATTACTAGCAGCCTTGAAGCAGATTAACATGGTCTGCTTACAACAGGGTTCTTTGTGTAACAAACAGTGGACGCAACTTCGCCCAAAATTCACTGAATAATTATTAATGATAGACAAACCTGATGTTGAGCTTGATGGTACATCGCTCGTAAGGCTTGGTATCGAGGATTCGTACTATTTGCATGCAATAGGGCCGCTATTTAGTCCTGTGAGGCCCAAGTGTCCTTTGTACTCTACGTTTGTACTCAATCAATGCTTTTTCTACGAAAGTGAAAGTTTAATTTGTTCGTTAAATGGTCCATTAAGAATAGAAAAGGACCAGCAGTAACACAAAGCGAACACTTTTTGTCCATTTGTCAGCATGCAAATTGCGGAATAAGAAAATGGGAGAATAATGACTTGTACCGAGCTAATAACACTTGCGAAATTACTTAGAAAATTGAACAAAATGCAAAGCAACAATTAACTTTTGGATATTTTTGTCAGCATGCTCTGTATTTCTATTCATTCGGTCATATCTACCCATAGACTCTTTTTCAGAGAGCAAGTGAGGAAGTATATATGTGAAGAACGAATCAAATAATTTTTTTCTGGTCTATCATACTTGTTTTAAAGATACTGCGATAGTCTGGTAGTGAGGCAAGAATATTATCTAGGTATAAAGTTAAGTAGAATGCGTTTTTGGAAAGAAATACGTTTAATGACGGAACTAACTCTCTTTCGTAACGTTTTAGTTACGAATCTATTCTCTGCTGTGCAGAAATCTAGAAAAATCTTTGAAATGTTTCTGAAGCGTTCAATTACTGATGTTCCTTTTTAATTTAAGTAAAATTAGCATGTGTAAGTATTTATGACATTGTTTTCATTTATAAAATTCTTTTATTGTAGTAAATAAATACAAAATATGCGAAGTTTCTTAACCTTCTTTGCGTAGCTACAGGCTTTTTGGACTTTATGAAGCCATCAACGTGACCGGAGTTTACTGTGATGCAAAAGACAAGTGCTATAAGGCGGCCGCCGACACGAAAAGAGGTGGTAACTAGCGAGAGATATGTCGCAAGCACCGGCAGTAGCAGCTGTCGTACTAGGTACATGCAATTTAAGCATTAGGCTGAGGTAATCGAGCTGCTTTTGGGTACTACACGTCTCAACAAAGGATGGGAGAACCTAGCTAACCTAACCCTATGGCCCACCTTATGCCTTCAAGGCGAGCGACGGAAAAGTCGCGTTAAAGTATTCGATGAGTGTTTAAAGGGCTTGAAGGAGATATTTTTCCATATTGCAAACCTATTGATGAAAACGGAAAAGTGGATTCCTGGGTTAGTTAAGACTGCTTGATTTACTTGAGAATATTTGAAATTTACTTTAAAGATTATTAAGAAATTACATTATTTTAGATCTGAAGCCTTTTTAAGTGAGCCAAAAGGTTTGCAAATTGTACTATAACGAAAATAACAAAACTAAATTAATAATATTTAGGTAGATGATACTTAAAACATTATTTAATACAAATGATGAGAAAGCACTAGTCAAGTGGAAATTATCGCGAAAAATGGAATTAAGCTTGGGACGTCCTTCCTAATATTTAGTTCTCTGTTTGCCTTTTTTGTTAGTAAGGCCAACCTTTTATCAGCAGAGGACGTAAAATTCTTAACATCTCCAGATGAGACATGACAAGAAGCATACAAAATTCTTTCCATAGCTCACATTTACTTGTAAATTGGCATCAGTTCACATAAACCTTTCGCTCGATTATAGACCAAAGATTATCAGTGGGGTTTAGATCTGGAATCTGTGGAGGCAATCCATTAGTTTCTCTTCTGAGATACCATAATCTGTAAGCCCTAGTTTATAGTTTAATCATATGCGATGCATGGCGTTAGGCATTGTCCTACTGAAAAAAAAAAGCTTTTTTGGGTGTCATCATTCTGAATATTGCGACAGAGTAAAAAATCATCTTAAAATGGGGCACAATAATTAACAGAATTTATATCGAGGCCCTCTCGTACAAGAAGAGGTCAGATAATTTTAACATAGAGGATTTTAGCCCCAAATATAATTCCACCACTCCCTTGCTGCCGTTTGTAATGCAAACGAGTGGGCCCTTTTGCTCTTACCGTGCCATCCTCGCCTCCATCTGCCCTAGCCGTCAACTGTAGCTCAGGCTGAGGTTATCGGTACAATTGACAGGTCGGAAATCTGTTTTCAGGAAAACTTTTGCCAGAGAAATCATTTTTGGCAATCTATTTGGTGACACGGGATGCGATATTTTATTCAGAATACGATTTGGGGTTCGTTTGGATAGAGGTTTAGTTCCGGCGTTCTCCAAAATTGCCTTCTGGTGCGGTGAAGATTTCGGGCTAAAGATCTTTTAATTTTCATTAAATCTTTGCTTCTTGCTGCTTTCGGTCCAATACTCTCATGCTTGCCTCGCTCACCTTACATTTGTTAACAAACCTTTTCACCGTACGATCATCGCGTGTGAGTTTTTTTTTTTCGAAATTTTCGGCATTTTTATTAAATGGGGTAGATTCACAATTTCAGCCTTCTCAAATACGGGTAACATCTTCCCTGTAATGGTTGTGAATTTTTAGAAATTTGTGAACTTTTTTGGTCCTCCTGAAAACTCTACGTTCTGTAATAAAATATATGAAAATAATCTTAAGCATTAATTTCAAGCATTCTCTCATAAATCGAGCTGTCTTAACCAATTGATGCATTCACTTTTCAATTTTCATTCAAAACAGGTTTGGAGTGCAGAAAAACCCTTTCTGCTAATACTTTTGACCTTCCACTGTACGGGCTAAATAGCGTTCATTTCGAAAATAACTTTAGACACACCAATTTTAGGCAAATTTTTAGAATAATTCATTGTAATGGCTAAATAAGACTACGAGGTCATCCGCATTTACTTGAAGGTCAAAGTAACAACGCTTATAAAATTTGGCTAAGAGAACTAATTTAATGCTTTGCTGTCCCAAGCCTGCTGCCTATGCAAGAAGCGAACGTGTCTCACCTCACGTTGGCCTTCGCGGTTAACACCGGCGATCTTTTTCGGCATCAGTTTTTACCGAAGAACTCGTTATGACTCGTCCATGCCTCCAAGGGAAAAAATCCCTAGTGCTCACAGACCTTAATTTTAACTCTAATTGATTACGTACAAAATCAACTAATTGTTTGAATCGTTACTTACTCACTGAGAAATTTTTAGCAAATGCGATCAAATAAGACGACTAATCTATGCTAAATGTTGTGAAAAAC
The DNA here is from genome assembly GCA_001587735.2 of Parhyale hawaiensis. Classification (NCBI taxonomy): domain Eukaryota; kingdom Metazoa; phylum Arthropoda; class Malacostraca; order Amphipoda; family Hyalidae; genus Parhyale; species Parhyale hawaiensis. The sequence continues at coordinate 14,685,215 of LQNS02000210.1, forward strand.
AAACAAACAAATAAACAATCACACAAGAAAAAATCCGCCTCTCTCCAGACCGAGAAGATTCACACAGACATATTAAGTCACACCCGTCACATCGTTCGCGATGTCTACAGCGTCAATGTTTACGTAGTATGTGTTGTAACTACCAATAAGACAGTAAGTAAACCTTTTGCAAACTTGTAACTCATCTTAAGGTAAAGAACTATTAAAAATGGGACTGACAAATCCGTAAGTTTATTATTCATTGATGCCTGATTTATTCAGGTTAGGGTGCTGAAACACCGTAAACAGAAACCGAATAATAACCTTACTTTGCCCGTCCGTCCTATCCCCTTCTCGAGAGAAAGAAAGTGATTGTATTGGAGTATTGTCAATGTATTCTTCCCGGTTCCATGACAAAAGCGCACACGACAAATGCTCACAATGACAAAAGCGCACACGACAAATGCTCACACAGACAAATGCGCACCTACTATTCTATCGTTTGACTGCGTATATAAGATTTCCTGTAATTCATTTTAGTATCTAGCTTTTAGTTAACTTTTATGACTTTCATTATCTTTATTTAACGTTTTGCCACCTATATTTAGGCTGAGTCTATTTAGAGAAGTTATTTGGTAGCACTTCCTAGCATAAGTAAAGTCCGGTTCCCACTTGATGAGCTGAAGGCCAAAAATGTGGCTGGCAGCCAATAAACTGGCTTGGCTTGCAGCTCAAAATTGTGCTGGCAGCTCGTTTGTTAGGCTAGTAGCCGATCATCGACGCGCTCCCAGTCAAAAATTTTATTCCTTGCTGTGTGTTCGTATCCTACAGGTAGCAGCCAGCAAAAAAAAATCATTTTATTTATTTTACTCAAAGCCACATCAGTCTTGTTGCATTTCAAGTGACTAATTAAATATTACAGTGATATTTCTAATGTAAAATGGAGCCAGAAGTGGTAGTTGACTGGAAAAAAATTTGAACACCTGTGTGAAGAGGTGACAAAATTCACCGCGATATATGACAACCAGCATCCTGACCACAAGAAGCCCAAAGTTATAGCAGAAATGTGGGCCCACTAGTGCACTAGCTGACTGGTACTCTCCTCTCTCTGCCCTTCGCGCAAACAGCGGCTTCACCCACACTTTTTGTTTTTGGTGCCCTCGCCTGAGCAATAGCCTGGCAGCAGCAAGTGTCCGGCGGTTTGCCATCGTCCATACAGTCAACTGGGAACTGAGATGCAAGCATAACCACAACTGGCTTGCGAGCCAAGCTACCAGCCAAGCTTGCAAGCCGATCAGGTATGCTTGCAAGGCGTGGAGACTGGCTGCCAGCCACATTTTTGGCTTCCAGCTCATCAAGTTGGAACCGGCCGTAAGGATTATCTTTACTGTTTCTACCGGTAGGAAAGGAAAGAAATGACCTGAAAAGGAGAATAACTACCCCCTCACGGCACAAAAAAGTAAAAACAAGCCTAACTAATAGACGATACAAAAACAAAATAAATATACGAAACAGGTCATCTCTGTAGCCGCTGTTGCTGGCGATTTTACAACCATCCACTCTGAAATATATAAGCAATTAATAGTTGCTTGTTATTAGGCTTTACCTCTAGTTTATTGATAAAACTTAATTTTCAGACCTAAGCTGGTCAGTATATATGTGTGTGTAATATATAAGCATTTAATAAACAAAACCTATGTACGAGTTACCAGAAAATCAAAATACAAAAATAAAGACCGAAAAACAAAACATATTACGATATAAGGGAACCGTACTGTTAAACGAACATACATTCATTTTACAATATTCAATGGTAAAGCTGCCTGGCTAGCCTTCAACCGAGGTTTCAATTTAAGAATGCATAATAACACTAAAATGCGCAGTGTAACTTGGTCAGATGCGCTCCTCCTACACTTTCAAATCATTCAGCTTTACAGGGACATTGCAAGATTCAGCGTGTATGCAAACATGTAGCAGATTGAGATGGATGAGCTAAGATAGAATTAGTAAGAATACTTTTTCCAGTGTACTCAACAACTCTGCAACTGTAGGGATTAAAGGCTTGACAAAAACAAGTTTAAACATGAACAATTAGGTTAGAGTGAAATCATCGCTGAGAAAGATTCCAAAATCTATTTCAGCGCGGTGTTTGTGACGTATAAATGAAAGGTCACATTTAAGTTTCTCAGACTACTTTCCAAAATAAGTAAAACCATATACAACTTTGTACGCTCCTGAGGCAATTTCTCACTGTTATCATTCACGCTGTTTAAAAATTTTCTAACCTGGAATTTAAACAATTTTGCATGGGTAACCATTTGTCGAAATTGCTAAACCTTTCAATCGAATACACTAATTGACAAGATCGACAACACAATACATCTAATACTAAGAATGACCGTCGTGTGTTTATAAATATATATATAGATCGATTAGAATCAATTGAAGAAATTTTGATACCCACGACGCGCATTTCGCTGTTTTCCAGCTCATCAGGTGGGAGCGTCAAAGTTATTGAATTTAGTTCTTGAAATCTTGTGAAATTTAGAGAGGTTATCATAGGAAGGTGTAACTATGATACCGGCTGTTCCAAACGTATAAATGAAATTTCCAATCAAGCAAATGTTTTGTCAATTTTCAACTACAGTCTACTGCATTAACTCCAATTACTGCACGTTGCAGATACGCAGATGTACCGGGGACGACAGTTTACAACCTGTCGAAGATAAAAGGCTGTCACATCAGCATAGCAGTCTTCGTAGTAAATACAAATCCCACAATTTGTATTTCGTTATGGCCTGATAGAGGTACATCCCCTTCCGAGAACCTTGGGTTAGGTAGGCAAGGACTGGTTTTCCTAATATTCTATATGTTTTAACGGGTTCACAGTGCTGGGAAGCCATTAGAACA
>LQNS02000210.1:14698288-14708289 GCA_001587735.2 Parhyale hawaiensis
TATTAGGCTTTTGAAAATGGGAGAAGTATCCCGAAACGTCAAGTTTTAATTATTAGTTCGTGTCGACTTTTTCAATTTTATAATTTACCAAAGGATAGTAATTTTAGAAATTATTCCCATTAGCTTTATGTAAAAGATGCCAAGGTTTATGAAATATTTAGGTAGGGTTACGTACCCTGACAACGGGTACGGCCAAAACTTATCAATCGAGTTGTGACTTGTTCTAAACTGGGTAGTGTAGCTCTATACCGAATTAGAGTTAAAGAAGTTACATATAAAGGTGCGTCAACTGCACAGACTGGTTCAAGCCCTACTCTAGCATTGTTCTCAAGTTTAAAGCCTTTGACCTTTCTGAGCTTCAGGCCTAACACGCACGTATGAATTAAACTATTTTTTATAAGCATCATCAACAAACAAAGCAGGCATCGACTGCATGTTATGTCACCAGTTAAAAAAAGTTATCTTGGTAGAATATAGCTGTATCATTCGCTGAACATAGTGGACTTTGGTCGTGAATGGTGTTTCTTACTGTTCACTATGGTAGATCATGGTTGTGCAGCTAAAACCTGAATGGTTGTATTTGGGTATGTATGGTTGGGAATTATGGTTGGCAATATGGTCGAAGGTTGTGACATATCCCTACCATTCTGCATCCCATAAATGGATGAATATGGAGGATATTTCGATTATAAAACACCAAAGTCTCGACCATAGTCATAGTTGTTCTACTATAACCACAACCATTATTTCCGACTGGGATGTATGATACGGTAAAGAAGAAAGGGTTAATATTAGCTACAGTTCCAGGCTCCAGATTCAACTTGGACTAAATGAAAGCGAATAACCCCATCGGTATTCATAATAGAGACTGTAGACATTGCTGATGCTTCAGATGTGTTTTGGTAAAGGTTGAGCAATCCCGTTCAACTTGGGTCAGGGATAAACGAAGCCTGACTTCACCTCAACATTTCCTCAAAAGCAGTATTGTGTACTCTCCTCAGGCTCTGTGTTATTATTGATCAGTGAAGCTGTTCTATTACAAATTACGATCTTATAAGCGTGTGACGTGTGCGGAATGGAAATGCATTTTAAAAATTGTTTTCATCTAATTTTTTTCAGGCTAAGATTTCATACCACCAATTGTTTCACGAACAAAGTGCATAGTAAAGTTGAGTGTCAACGCTTAAAACCAATTTATTCATACAGTTCTCAATTTTTCCCACCTGGTATATACAATTACAGCATAGCTATGTCACCTACGTAGAAAACTGCATTAGAAGAATAATTTATTTTGTTGACTTAAGTCAATAAAATTGAATTTGATATAAATTTAGCTTATACTGTGATTTACCAACTGTGCAGTCCTAACAAGAAAAGTTATCAACGTTATCAACTTAGAAATTAGAAAGGTATAATTGCTCTGACCCGTAGTCCTGGTAAAATAAATGCATTTTGTAGATATCAGGACATACTATGAAATGGACTGTTTTTGACTGGCTTGTTATCACCATATTATTAAATAGTTATTATCTTGAAAGAGACTTGGGTGATATTTTCTTACTAACAAAAACTATTCACTTAACAGGTAAGTTTCTCAGGGTAGTTTATGCCACTCATACACTGCCAGTATTCACATGAATATCACCATTCATCTTTCTTCCAGGTCGAACATTCTTCACACGGACGGACATGGATATCAAAAAAGTGAGTAAATTAGGAAAGAAATAGTGACTACATAATGCTTGCTACTGTATTGCACTGCAGTAATGTTAGCACTCGTTTACCGCAGGGGACTTGGAAAATTTATACGCTAGAGAATATATTCTCGCATAAATCCATTTACTATTAAACTCTCATCTATATGTTTGTTGGTACTAGTATTGTAGTTTAATTGTGCAATCCATGGGATATTACGCTTTCAGCAAATAAGTAAATTAGGCCACCTCTCCACTTTGCCCCTGCACCTTTGTGGACTATAGTGAACTATAGAATTTATACATTTGTGGACTTTGTGACGTTGTGGACGAGTACACTTATGGATTTGGGGACTTCTTGGCATTGTGGACTTTAGACACTTGCAGACTCTGTGTCATGAGTCAAGTCACGACCGAAGTAGGTTGGTGCAATGTCCTTGCGGCAAATGGAACATTTTGCCACCGTTTCTTCTATATTCTTCCCGATTCGCACCAGCAGCTGCGTCAGTAGAGCAGCAAAGAATTGCCCAGTAATAAAGATGTGACCCATCAGGATATGGTCCGCCAGCATGGCACCACGTGTGATGACGGCTTAATGCTCAAATTCTTCCATTTTCTAAAAATTTGCCAAAACCAACAGACTTGATATTTGAATATACCAAATCTGTATGAAGCTCAGCTCTTTTTATTTACTCTTCATATACAGTAGGTATTTCTTTGAACAAATATCTAATTTCAGTGTGGAAAGATTTAACTGATATCCCACTTACCAAACTTTGACAGTTAATATATAATTTTTCATTATCATCTTAATAACATTGTTTAAACATAATACGGTTAGTTTTAGAGCTGTAGGTAAAAGTTCCCCCTTAGGAGGAGTAGACATTATATGATTCGGTATAGGCCCAAGGACGCGACGAAAATAAAAAAAAAACTTGAAAATAACATAGCAAAATTGTGTCAAACCAAAACGATGCAGTAAAAAGTGAATATATAATGGATTGATATCCTATTACCTGTTTTTATAGATTTTTTTGAAAATGGTTGGTTTTATTGGGTGTCTGATGTAATAAACTGCAGTTAGTAACAGAGGTGGGCGCTGTTGCTAAGATATAATACGTACACTTAGTACAGTATTCTCTTTCTACTTCACGGTTCAATTTGTGTTGATTTACGACTTCGCGGAATTTTTAATATTTATGGAAATATATCACGGATTTTCCGAAAAATTAAGGCAAAATTGTGATATATGACATCCAATTTCAAGTGTTGATGCAAGTGCAATACCTTACTTACTGATCACATATTGCTTAACAGTTGTCCCTGTTATTAATAAAGTGAAGGGTGGATTGGTAACAGTACAGGGAAGGCTTAGAAAAATCCAAATACACGTTAAATAAAGAAATTCATTGATCGCCGGTCTTGGAACATATCTCCCGCGATAAACAAGGGTTCCCTCAAGTACAACAGCCGTCAGGTCCAGATATGATACATAGTCATATGGCGAAGACCTCAACCCTTGACTTCTGCTATTCTTGGGACTGAGCCGCGAGTACGTGGTCACCACGGCCTGCTTCTCGCCACTTCTACAGTTTATCAACTCGATTTAAAGTGTATGGAGTATAATTAAGAGCACTTAGTATCGTTTCCTATTAGCAAAACAGACAAAGGGATCACATCGAGTTAGACCCGCAATGAACAAATTAATGATCGGGCTATACTGAATGTGCAAGTTGATGCTACCATCAAGTTAAGTGAAAAGTTCAAGTAAACGACAAAATGCACATTGCAGGTCCTGCTGCTGGTGGTGGTGATTATGATGAGCTTGACAGCTACGTCCTCAGTGCTGGTGCGTCAGAGGAGGAGGTTCCCTGGTGAGAGGAGGCTTGGCATCACCAACTACGGCTTCCATTACTTTGGCAGAAACGGATACCAGAACCGTAAGATAACACTGATATAAACTCCTTAACATTCTCCATACAGCTACTTATTGTTCATCGTTGTGGGTACCCCATGAATTTCATTGTCACTGATAATTTTAAGAAAAGTATGTCGTTTGCGCTTGTAGAATCATTATAGCGTAAAGATATTTCTTCGAAGATTATAGTGATGCTAAAATTATAGATTACGATTCCTGAAATTATTTCCCTTCTCATGATAGCAATTAAAACTCAAATGCATCTACTCACCGACTTTATGTTTGATCTGAATTTCATTGCCGGGATCTGTATTCGGCGTGTGGATCTGCAGATGTGCAAGTCAGCCGGAATTGTCTTTTTAACCCTATAAGGACCAACTAAAATGCCCGCATCTCGTAGGAATAGCATTATTTCTAACGGTCCTTAGGAATGACGCAGCATTTTAAGTGTCGTGAGACAGCTCGTTACTTTTTTTTTAGTTTGCTTGTTCCTCGAATCCCGGTCGTGTTTATTTTTATAATAATAAAATTGGCTATCATTGTTTCAAATAAATTAACATAGTACTGGTTGAATCGAATCATCTAAGTGCTTGGAGTGATCTTTCCTGATGATTAAATAAAACTGTTAGACGCATTGGAGAAGTTACCGGTTTTACTGCTTCAGAAAAACAAAGTACAGAGTGAAATTGCGCAACAGGAAGAACTAAATTTTGGAATATAACTTTAGTTTGAACTACAGTACAAAAAAACGTATGCCCTCAAGAAGCGAACTTTAATTGGCTGATGCAATGATGGACATAATTTAATTAAAACATCTATATGTAACAGCTACTCCGACAGCTAATATGTACCTCAATTGGTTTGACACCGTTGTTTATTTTGTATTCAAATAGCCTGGTTGTTACGCAATTATCAGAATTATAGAGAACAATCGAAGCACATAATCTCCATGAATACCCGCTAGTTTAACAGAAGTGGTAATCCTGGGGAAATTTATTTTTTACTTCTTTACAGGACGAAGAGTGGCTCGGAGGCTCCGAAGACACTAGTAATACTCCTCACTCTAACTACCTCCTGTGTGGTTAATGTTAATCATAAGGAATCCAAATTCAAATATGGTAACTCATCAAAATAGCACTGACTGCATTTCCTCTTTTGGAGGAAGCTGGGTAGTTTAATGGTTAAGGAATTGTTTGTTGTTTGAGCTATGCTATACTATATCCATCACTTTTGTTATGAGTTCTGAGGAAAATGGCGGTTAAGGTCTGCTTATCTAATGCATTTTAATGAAGCTGTTGCGTAGAACCTGTAAATCACTAGAATCCTCAAAGGTGTTTATTGACATTGCATACACTTGAGAGAAGAGATGCAATACCGGGTCGTTACTTCTGTTTTTCAATCGTCATGTAACTCAACTACCTATTTTACCGTAACGTGAATTTTTTGCATTTAGATCATGTAAGCCACACAGAGTAACGGAGCGTGGTATCAGTTTGTGGTACGGGTCTCTTAATAAATTAACTACACCTAAATATCAGGTTCTGCTACGCAGAACCATCCAAACGGTGAATGCACTCTGCTGCGGTATTGTTAAGGAAATATTGACGTACGTCTATAGTCTAGATCGCTCCTTATTTGGAGAATCACTCTCCACTCACTCTACAGCGTCTCAGGCATTCTTAGCTTTCTTATATACATGAATGAGACTGCAATTAGGTACCGTACTTTAAAAAATTTCTCAACACCTGCATCGGGCGTTGTAGCTCTTACCTGCAGAGAAACTTTTTGCATAAGCCAAAGAAAGAAACTTGAAACATAATCACAGCATTGAAACTAGAGTACTATGAGTGCGCATACCACCGCGAAGTTAGTCATTGTTGATAAAAAATACAAATTGGTCCTGAAATTGGGACTTCTTTTTATCATCATCATCATCAAAATTTCATCATTGTTTTTACCTCTTAGCAGTAATAATAGCTACTGAAATTTTCTTAAAGATCCAGTAGCTATTCTTGAAGTTCCAGTTATGTTCTGACAATCATTTTGACAAACATTAGTCAATCACAAAAACAGACTAACTGATCATCACCAAAATTTGGTCTTTGTACCCTCTAATATTTCTAATAATTCCTACAAATTTCATGAAGATCTGTTTTTAGCATTTTAAATTATGTTACTGACAAACATACGTGCAAACATAGAGACAAATAAACAATTCAACATAAAATTTGGTCATTTGCTCCTAGAAACAGCCCTAATAGTACTTCATAATTATATATAAAGATCCATCAGTAATTTTGTGCATTATGCTGCTAAGAAAAAAAAGGAAGACCAACAAACAAACGGTTGAACGGACTTCACCAAAAGGTAATCAACTGTTCCTCCTAACATACCTAATAATCCCTGAAAATTTCTAAAGGATCCATTCAGCACGCTTCTAGATATTTTGGTGACAGACAGACTGAGAGACAAGTCGACAAAACCACAACTTCCTTGGCCAAAGTAAAAGTTCTCTAGTACAATATTATGGCATTAAAGTTGAATCATTTTAAGTGATAGTTCCAAGCATGACACTAACTAAATGTAATAATTTTATGCGAATTCTCTTAACTGCTCTCATTACATGATTTTCTTCCTATGATTTTTTTATGGCCCGATCGATGGATTTAGAAGCAGTTCAGGTCAGTAGTGGACAAACTCCACACAGTACCGTGGCTAATATACTTCCACCGTGCTATTCTTACTATTACTTACTTTCAATGATCCCTCATACGTACAGCGATTGCACAGTGGAAATTAATATCGCTCTACAGACTCGTATAATATAGGGGCCAACCTTTGCTTATCTGCGACACGCATGTCAACCAATTAATGGTGAAGCCGTAAGGTCGAGTTTCTTTAGAAATCTTGGAGCGATCCTCCGACCTACTGAGTGCATTGCTCTCCATGTTGGCATTATACAATGTAGTACAAACGAAATAGGATTAATGTTTGCAAGATCTCACATTCGATCTCTATTCACTGCTGCGCCGACCCTACACTATTATACCATTGCACACCAGCTGGTCCTCGGTTGCTTTGCGAACGGCTTTCAATGGCAACACTTTCCAGCTGTATATTGGATGCCGAATTTCCCTGTGTGACTGGAACGACGTGATTTCGTTAGTTGTGCGTGCGATTGTATAGTGTGGATTGGGAATATTGGACGACTGTAGGTATGCCTGGTGATGGACAATGCCTTCTGTCTTAAGGAATTGATGCACTTCTTGGTATTTTTCACCTAAATTGTCGACTTTTGATTATTTTATATATACGTATATAAAATGCCATCTGTAAGGACTGATGTTAACTACTGAATATGAATGAGTAAACGCGTGCAGAGCGCATCACATACAGGGTTTGAATAACGATAATTTTCTCCATTTAATAACTTTGCATTCTCTTCATTTACTAACTTTGCTAAAATGAATTTCTCTACAACAGAGATATAATTTAAAATTGTGTAGCGTTGAGAAAGACAAGCTCGTTGTCCAAGCCCATCCATATAGCAGCAGTTTTGCTCTTCTCGGTTAAGCATGAAGTAAACATCAATACTTTTAAGGGAATTAGCTGCATACACTCAACAGTTGTGAACATATATAGTTTCGCAGTCAACTAAGATAATAAATTTAAACGGAATATTAAATACATATTTCAATAAAATTTACCGTAATTCAAATTGGTCATTATGATTAAATTGAAAGTATGGGATATAATTGATTCATTATCAGCAATGTTGCAGTGCATCGCATATTTATTTTGTTTTAACTTGCATGCAATGAAAAAGTAAACATATTGCACCCATATTATAAAACCTAGCCTAAGAAGAACCAGCAACGAGGAGGGTGTGGCGCTTTAGCATATGGCAAAGTGCCGCTCCCTCCTCGCAACCGGCTATTTTTATGCGAAGTACATTTTATAATAATGATGTAGGAATGTCTCTTTTGTTGTTGCAGGCTAGTAAAACAATGTATTCGATTTATTTTAGAATTACTGATGATAGGCAAAATATTGTGTCCAAATCATTCCCTTAATTATTACGATCCATTTGATTGTTATTAACTTTTATATCTGATGTGTACTTAAAAATTATATCTTACTTTATAATGTTCGGTTTAATTGAATTTTCCAGTGGTAACAAAAAAGTGTTAGTCTCAGTCATTGATGAAAGGCTGAAATAAGGATTCTATAATGTTACGATTGCAATTCTGTGGAGAAGGAACATTTCGCAATTATCTCCAACTATCCTTGTTTGATATTACAGTTTCATCACAACCAACGAAGTAAGATATCGTAAGACAGCTGCGGCGCATCGTGTAACCTTATCCAAGTTCCTAAACGCATTAAAAATACCAAAGCAAGATTTTGCATAGTTGTAAGCTGTTGTATTTACTTGCATTAAGTTTTGCTAAAAGTAGGTAACTTTTGCAGAGACGTTACCTTTAGCAGTGCTGACGAAGTAATGTAATACTTTTCGACTAGCTTCTTTTTAGCGACGTTTTTCTCTGGCGAAAAATTTCCCAAATATGGCTTGATTTTGAATGCTCGATGAAAAGTAAGTTCGACCTGTAGTGTCAGCTGTTGAATGTACTGAAAACTATCCGTAACTGACGTGGAATTAAAATTTTAGTTGAAGAAAAAAGTTGCATGTATGTACCATTCGATGTTTTTCTGAACATAACGCGTACTGTTGCCTTACATGACATCATTAGATTGTTTAGAAAAGAACTTGATGCTGCAACATTCTTCGGAGGAGAATGATAGATTCGCAATTATGGTGTTTAATGTTATATGTGTCTTCCGTGAAGAACAGTTATTTTGATTCTAGTTATTTCTCTATTTGCGAGAACCGTACCATGACTTACTTTGTTAATGCATTCTGAAAATAAACGATAGCATTGACGATTTTGCAATCATTAACCTTCTTTGCGAGTTATTTCAACATCTGTGAAACTACGCTTGGTGTGCAGAAACTTTATACAAGAGACTTAGAGACTTGGAAGTAACTCGTGTTTTACACACTTTTTCTCGATGTGTATGTCCAAAGTTAAGTTTCAGTCTTGTCAGAAATAAATATTTGGTAAATTACGTCATGTTCAAAAAAACAAAAGCTACTAAACTCTGCTCAGTTTATTGCAATTGATCAAGTACGTCCAGCATAGCAACAAACGGGAAAAGTACGTAAAACTGACATTAGGTGCTGTTGTATTCGAATATATTCGTAAACAGGCATGTCCAGCCTCAAGAACAAAATGCGACCCAAACTAGCTGCAAATTTTCAATCTTCATTTCGAGTTATATTCCATTTTAAGAACAGGACCATACAGAAAAAGCTCTAATTCTGTAACTCCATTAAAGTCACGTGGGTTTAGATAGAGAATGAAATAAATAAAAACTGTACAATGGTTCGAAGTGCGGATTTCATCTCTTCAACACAATTAAAAATTTTCGGTGGAGCGAGGGTCGCATAGGGTAACATGTCTAGTACCCGTCCACCATGCTAGTAGCCGTCCACTTGGATTTAAAAACTTCCTCTGTGAAAACTAGCAGCACTAGAGAGCCATACATAGGCTTAAACTGTAGGGTACTACTTTGGCTACAGTTTAAGCCTATGCACTGCTTTCTAGGACTGCTAGTTTGTACACAGGAAGTTTTTAAAGCCAAGTGGACGGCTACTAGCATGGTGGACGGGTACTAGACATGTTACCTTATAATGGTACGCACATAGTCGAGAGACGAAGTGGTGCATCGAGTAGCGGGGTAGCCTCTCGGATGCGTCCCTTCGTTTCTCGACTGCGTGCGTACCATGTGCCATTCCTGCCCCCCCCCCCGAAAATATTTCATTGGGAAGTATAGTCCCTAATAAGAACAAAACTAATATCTGATAAAATGAGATAATTTCGCATTAGTAGTGTTCGTTCTTACTGCAAGTTGTTCTTAAAGTGGGAATGCCTGAGGGCTGTTCTTGCAAACACTGTCAAACCTTGTAGATGAATGTAAGGTTTACAGGATATTTTGGGGCCACTAGTCGGTCCAATGCTGAGTTATAAATTGATGTGCACATGGAGGCAGGTCTAAATGGTAAAGGTACACTTGTCAAAAAAAAAAAAACTGGTATAAATGGACTAAGTCATTTTCGACATGCTACTTTAAATCAAACTGAGTTTTGAGATTATCCCCGTATCTCTTTAGCACATATTTTAAATGAACGCCATGGCTACCCTGGTGAAATTATGCACAAATAAATGAAAATGCTACGTGTTCGCAACACCAATAGAGTAATTTTTGAGCGCATTACGTCTCGTAGAAATATTGTAAGCATTAACAACACGGAATGAGCTTAATAAAAA
>LQNS02000210.1:14712477-14723754 GCA_001587735.2 Parhyale hawaiensis
CTTGTATGAGAAGTATCGATACCATTACACTAATGGTGACATCGCAAGTAATTGTGCAATGTTTGCCAGGCGTTAATTAGATGGAGGTCAAAGTATGCAGCTGGAACCAGAACGTTCGTGCAGCGCACGGTCAGCAGCGCGTGCGCAAAAACTGGAGAATTTTGTTACCAGGCAAAGGCTGCCGGTGCGATCTGCGCTTAGCTAAACTACGTATATATTGTGAAAGCAAACCGCAGTTTTAATGCGTGCGTAATACAAAAAAAAAACTTAAAAAGCTTATTTTTTAACTGATCTAAAGGAGAAGTGTGCTCAATGCTTTGCGTCATCATCATGACCTTAATTTAAGTAAGATAATACTTCCGCCCGGACTTATTACCAATGCTGAAGGAGAGCGAGATATGCACGTAAATGCGGACGCAGTATTAGCGATTGTTTATTTTTTAAGCAGTTCTTTGCGAGCAGCTTCTCTCAATCACTTTTATTTTGAATTTGCTAAGCTATGCAATGCGACCTATTATAATAGCCCAACTGTTTGTTTGTAAATACTTTATAGATTAACGAATTGTCTAAAAGTTGAATGAAATGAGCATAAAGTGTATGGTAATATTGCAATATTATTATTTAGAAGTCTGACATTTGAAAAAAGGAAACACATTTTTCTTTTTTACTAACAGACTAACTGCACCATAATATTATTCTCAAGAGTTAAACAAAAAATTCAACTAAAAAGTCATATTGAAATGAACAATGCTGATTTAACCAATCTAATGACAAAGAACAAATTGTACGAAATGGTTTACTGAACTACAACGAATCAGTGGTTATTATTATTATTATTAATTTTTTTTAATATAAGGACCGTTACATTGGATAACGTCAAAAATGCGATCAGGAAGCAAAGAGCGTAACGAGAGGACTCACGAAAAATTAGCACCAAAAAGTGACGTCATCATCGACGAATCTATGGCTGAGCAGCCTAGGAGTATTTCAACGAATTTCACAAGAAAAATCGAATTAAATTGCAGATTTATCTCTAGCGTATAAATAAATGAAGATAATATGTACAAATTTAGCAATTATCTATAAAAAATTGCAGTGCATATTGGTGGAAACTTTCACAACACTAGCGCCGAAGTTGTTCCCTTTCGGCGACTCAATTTAACTACTTTTTCTTGATTGAAGCCTTATTTACACTTCATATTCACTTCACAGTACTCTTCACAGAATATATCTATTCCTTACCAACATATATAAGCATCATTATAGCCAATTCTGTACGCGAGAGAAACCACAGTAACAGTTAGCCATTGCCCGAACTTTCTGTACTTGGCGACAACATTTTTCGGTATTTTGCAGCTCAAGTAGCTGGCCAGTCTTGAGCGGGAGACTGAATGAAATAAATNGAAAAAATACGATGATATGTTCAAGAAAACCATATACGAAGGTCTGAGGTCCCACACCTAAAACACTTCGACTCGTCGATGTGATGTAAATTTGCTACGTGCGGTCACAGCTATGTTTTATTTCGCTCCTATTGAGTCCTCCCGTTGCATTCTTTGCTTCCTGCACAGCACTGGATTATCGGTAGAAACAGACATAATTTCAAGGTTCACCTCACTAAAGTGAATGTATCCTATGATGCATATTATTATGGCGTAAATAATGCAAACTCGTTTTATTGTTGCTTTCCCACCGTTGATGTATTCGTACGTTGAGAGTTTTTGCACGAGGTCCAGGTGACGGTATGTACGCCGCCTCACGTATGTCGAGTCACGATGCTGATTTCCTTCTGGTAGCTCGCAGATTGCCCCAATTAGAGAACCAGCAGAGAATTACCATCACATACACTAAAGCGCTAAATGCTGGCCAATGTGGCATACTATTTAGAAAAGGGTCCAACAAACGTTTAAACTCTCTTACTTTCGTATCAGTTACATTTTGAATGTACCGCGGCATTTTGTTAAACAATCTTGCTCCTCACACAGTAAAATATAGGAAATGTTTTCTGCTGTTGCCGTGCCACCTCCTCCTCTTTGAATGCGAGCAGCGCAAGTCCTGTCAGTCCTTTCTGATGGTCTGGCAACGATCAGTACATCCTGACAGATGCAAAGTTGCAGGCTTCAGAATAATTTTCCTAAACCTGATGACAGTGAAACGATGCCGACGGAGACAGGCGAGTCGCGCGTGTGTGTGACAGTCGAACTCCTGTATGGGTCGAATTTTAGCAACGAATGATCTCTGAATAGAATCAAGTTTCGCTGGGATTCGGTTCGTTTCTATTACTTCCAAGGTATTGTTAAGTTTTTAATCTTATTTTCCATCACTGCGGCACGATTCTTTAAGAGATGAGCTAAGTTTTTTGTTCTCTCTGCGTGTATTTTAACCGAATTCCCTGTTCGCCGATTAAATTATTTAGTAGATCATAGGTCGTGTAAATTTATTGCCAGCCAACTTTTGAAACTTGATGTACTCACTGCTTGCATGAATGTCTCAGAGAAATTGAATAAGTTGATGTAAATTTTATGGGTGGTGTTTGACTATTAAATAGATTTAATGCTCGCAAGCCTGTGTACGAGGATAATAACAACAGCTGTAGTAATAGTTCATATTAAATTTTGCTGGCTTCTCCCTATGTTACTCCCTTCGTTAACACGGCAGTTACGCTTGCAGTAATAGATAGGGCAAAATAGAGTATCCTTGATACGGTCTTGCATGGGAGGGAACAACAGAGGTGAGTTGCAATCACAATTTCTCGGTTACCGGTGACCCAGCCGCTCAAACTGTGTCGCAATCACAACCCGGAAAGCGGTAACGACGACAGCCACACGGGTTGCAATGACACAGGTAACCGCTCAGAAACATTCAATTTAATTAAAGGCACCAATGCAAAAATTATACAATTAAAGGACAAGTAAACTCCGTAGTTCTTGGGAAGTAAGCGTACATAGGGTAACCAGACTATACCCGTCCACCATGCTAGTAGCCGTCCACTTGGAGCTAAAAAACGTCCCGTGTGAAAACTAGCAGTGCTAGAAAGCCGTACATAGGCTTAAACTGTAGGCTAAGTAGTGCCGCACCATGCCTGAAAATGACGGGTCAGAGACCGCAACAGTACTTGACTCTTAGGTTTGACGCTGGCGGCCAAAAGTCGGCAACGGAAAAATGGGATTTTCTCAAGAACTATTCTTTTCCCCCTATCTAATACTGAATAAAAAAAAATCCAAGGTACACAACATTTTTCTTGCGGAAAAGGTATCTTGGATACGACGGGGACGCACTTGGACGCTTGCCTGCATGACCGTGTCTGGACATGTTCATAATAGCTCTTGAGAAAATTCCATTTTTCCCATTTTGGCCGCCAGCGTCAGTGGCCACTTGGACCTAAGATTCAAGTACTTTTTTTGCGGTCTATGGACGGGCGAAGATAATAAGACAACTACAAAAAATGGTGATGGTTTTATTCTTTTCGTCCGTCATTTCAAAGATGGTGTGCCACTACTTAGCCTACAGTTTAAGCCTATGTACGGCTTTCTATCACAGCTAGTTTTCACACGGGACGTTTTTTAGCGCCAAGTGGACGGCTACTAGCATGGTGCACGGGTATAGACAGGTTACCCTTCTTACTTCAAAGCTTCATCGGTCGAATATTACTCATAATTCTGAGTTTCAATATTGTTTAGCTCACACTGTTCGTCGATAGACGGCCCTTTCTTACGGGTTACGGTAACCATTTTTAGGGCTGCGGTACCAAAACTCCATTATAATTACAACAGTCCTCAGGAGTCAAGCTTAATTTTCAGCTGCAACTGCTTGCTAGTCACTGGTAAAAGATACGCTGTCTGGCTCGGAACATGCATATTTTCACTCAACGCACTGACCATACCGCCCTAAGATATCTAGAAGAGCTGTGCTTTCGTACTGTGGAATTTTTAAAGGTTCCAGCTAGTATTAATATAACACTAATAAATCAACAACACTAAGAATTATAATAATAATAATATTTACTATAGCAATTGTAATTGAAATTATATTACTGACAATTAGTAATGATAGTAACTTAGTAATAATACAACAGTAACAGCAATAGTGATGGTGATGATAGTAATACGGCATTTTTCACCATAACCCTTACTCATACAAAAGAATATTAGACCACAAGTCAGGTGCGCCGAACACGATTTTGTAGGTTACAGTCGTTGAAAATGAGTAGTTTTTGAAAAATTGATTTTTTAAGCTCAGCATTGTATCAGCACTCTAGCGTAATTAGTTTGTCGATTCGTTTAGTTTTACGTGTTTAATTATACATACGTCACGATCCGGGGGGGGGGGGCGAGGTTGTTCAACAAAATACCACGTCACAGTCGACATGTCACCGGTATAGAGACTGCGAAATTTAAAAAGTACATAACGTCACCTGGACCTCGTCCGAAGAATCATCAAGGTAATCAGGGTAAGGTAAGGTATATTACATAAAGTTCGCCTATGATGAAATTTGATTAGAAAACACTAAATCATCATGGAAATGAACTATTTCGTTTAGCCAAAGTTATATGAAAACTTGGCCAAATGAAAGAAACATGTTAGCCGTTGCGTCTGTCGATGGCGAGCGCGGCCGAGCTTACTGTTGATGTAGACTCTTGTTTGATGCGTCGTAGTCGTTAGCTAACTAGGACGAGGTCATACGTCATTCATATCAACGGGTTCGTTCATCTACTTGTCCAAATGTGTTCCTGTGACCTCGAAATAGCAGAAAAGTGCACGATTTCTTAGTTTTATTTCACTCTTAATTTAAAGAGATTTCCTTAAATTGCCTTGTGATACTTGCAGAAGAAGCTGAGTTGACGGTTAACATTTTTATAACTTTTGGGACGAACACAAAGTTGTGCGGAGAACGATGCTACAAAGCGTTTGGGCGAGTGAAAGAGTTGAGATGAATGGCGTGTGAACTTGGCCTAACTTGCAAAAAAAAAAAAAAAATACCTGGACCAGTTTCCCACTTTTAACGTCACCATTTAACGAAATCATTAAATATTGCAGATTGCAAGCGATAAATTCATAAGTTTTAGGTCAAATAATACATTAGTTTTTAAGGTTAGGAGCGTAGGACTCGTTCTGCTGAAGGCATCACAGCTTAGGCAAACATTTTTCATTAAAAGTGACAAGCAATTTTGAGTACTGATATTTATTTATTTTTAATGCTAAGTTCAACACATCAGCATCTCCAAATCTAAACACTGCTGACGGCTGTGATCTATAAATTCGTGTTCATCACATCAATATTCATCAGATTACTGGTCTATAATGTCTAGTTTTAGCTGGAAGTTGGGATAAAAATTGGCCAATTATAATAAAAATAATAATACCGTAGAATCATTAATGTAAGCAGTAGTGTACGAAAGGAAAGTGAAAAGAAATACATGCACATGTAGTATCCCAAGAGAAACGAGGAGGCCGTTTGGCACCAGGGAGCACGCAGTCAGTCGACCTGAACCAGCCCAGCCTCGGCGTGGGGCGCGTCTTGTTTTCTAATGAGCGCGACCCCTCCGTCTTATAAAAGGAAGCAGGGGCTGGTCACCCCCAGTCGTAGCCTGCAGTCTCGCATCCTCAACACAAGCGTCCGGCGAACCTAAGCTCAAGCAACTACACAGCGAGAACTATAGTTTACTAAACAAGTGAGTAGTGCATTTTGTATATGTGTCCTGATACTTTTCATAAATATTTTAGAATACAAAAAGGTTTAATATAATATGCATCCCTCGTCAAATTGATGCTCTCTCGCCGGCTTCGTATGCTCTGTGTTCATACCCATGCTACAGATATAGATTAATTTGATAAATATTTATTTCAGAATATTATGGGCTCGTTTTGTGTGTTAAGTATCTCAGGGTCAGTATATCTCTCGCTATAAATTGTATATTTGTATGTTCTATAGTGGTGGCAGGTGCAGTTTAAACTATTCTGGCTTATTGACCAGCAATACATAGTACAATTAAAAAAGCCCATCACTGTTATTAGTTTGTGTTATTCGTTCAACATTCTTTATTCAGTTAACAGGATGGTAACATGAAAATTCAACAGTCAGTTTATTTTCGAACTAAAACCTGCAAACTCAGGTTTTTTCTCTGCAGTTAATTTAGCTAACCATCTCCCGTATAATAAGTAAGTAAAGGTGAAGGCTTTTCATATTTTTAAAAGCGTGGACTATTATCTTCTTTGATGCAATTTACTTTTGGTAAGCCCAGGTCCAAAAATAAGTGTCCGTCTGTTGTGTTAAACCAAACCTGTATCCCCTAGCAGTGACCTCAATATCTTGTTCGAAAATCAAAAATGTTCCCTTTATGCAATGGTAAAGAGTAACTTTCATTAGAGACAGCTAGAATAATTATATTGCTACACATATCGATTCCTCGGGAAGAACATAAAAATACATATTTTTTTCTTTACAGGTCAAAAGAACCACCCACTCACGCTACAATGAACTTCTACGCAGTAAGTATAAAAATATCTTAGCTTATACGTTTTAAAAATACTCGTATTATTAAAATCCAAGAGAATGTCTGTAGTAACTGTTGTCCTCGAGTCGGAGAAATGGCTAAAAAACTAACCTATTTGCGATACATTTTATTCAACAGCTTTATGCATACATAGCGCAGCATATGTGGTATACAAAACTTTATAGAATCTATTGTTGGACAGAGATAATTGGCTCGCTCAATGCCGATACAATAAGTACTGCAACATTGTTGAGCCTCACAGCACAAATGCATAAGTTGAAAGGCAAGCTAACAAAGGAAGGGTAAGGGACGTAGAGTAGGTCTAGTGAAACGTGGAGCCGATGCCGATCGAGGGTATTCCTACTCAGGAACAACGTATGAGAACAAGAGTGCAGTATTGGGAACGATGACCCGATGGTCTAGCTTTAAGGCTACTATAGTAATTTGTGGGTCCCCTGACGCGCTGGTACCCTACATATAATATAGCATAAACGAATCCAAATAAAGTAGGAAGAAGGAACTTCATTCCGACAGGACAGTGTCAGAACGAGGTCGAAATCACTTTAATTACCCTTCATAAACGCATTAAATTAAAAAATGCATTAGATATAGGAAGTGCACTAAGTTTACTTGCACAAATTTAAAAGTTCCTTTCAAGTTACATGAATGTTTGCAGAAATATCTGATTATGAGAATAAATTATCACCTTGTCGATATCATAACTACACATATATATTATCATGACTATGATATAAAAAACACAAATGGGGTTTGTATATTTCTTTATTTATTTTTGCATTTGTATTTTTTCATGTCGCGCTCTGATGAAAGCAGATAGGTACAAATAACGCCAGATAGGAGATGGTAACCACACCACGAGCAAAAGGAAGCCTCAACTGTGACTCTAATTCTGTGCTTTACCAAATTTAAAATCAAGGCTTCAAGACACCTGAGGTACACCTTGGCGGTGTCATGGATGTTGAATTTCACTTTCTTCCCTCATCAAACCTTAATTTGCTCTGTGCTCACAGTACGAAAACTAAACTTAACGTAAGTGGAAGATCGACGGAAGAAATGTGTAAGATATCATTCAAAGCTGAACCACAAATAAAAGTATAGAAAACATGGTATTCGTTGAAATAATCATATGCCACTGTTGTATCTTGACAGTCGCGGGTAACCATAGTACTGTATATAAAATTTTCATAAGAGAACAGTGCAGCGCGGTACTTATTTCACTGGAAATTCTACTTGAAAGGATTTCGTAAATTTTGTTCATTCGTGATACCAACATGTAAATGATTTGCTGCAGATATTAAGATGCACGTTCCTGCAAGAGATAATTCTCATCATGCAAAAAAAAAAAAATAACCCTCCCTTCAAGTACAAATGCAATTCTTTACAGTTAGGGAAAAGAGTTACAATGAGCTTCTGTTCCCCGTTAATTGATTTCCTTCTTTCCTAACACGTTATCAAAGCGTATAACTCAGCCAGTGGTACAGATAGCTCAGGAAACGGAAAAAGACGTCGACTTTCACATTCTTCCTAGGCATTTGAAAGCTTTGGGGCACACGTGTTGCCAGAGTGAGCACGTTATGGCTCTGTTTGGGGCCTCTTTGAGAGTCATCTATTCACTTAAGAGCCATTGAAACCTCTTACTTGTGGTGTATTGGTGCAATACAGCAATATTCCTAAAGAGTTTTAGATAGGGCTTAAATAGGAATGGTGTGATGTTCTGATATTAGAAACAATTATACTAGAAACCACAGAATCAGTGGATTATGAGATGATATATACTTTTGCTGCTGTCTCCATAGCTCGCATCGATGCATCATATAGAGCTGACTGTAACTTAATACCGATACCTTAAAAAAAATCAATAGGACATTGGAACATTATCGTCTTCATTCTAAAAGAAAATTTAATGACAAACGTTGATAGAATTGAGCCGTCACCGCACTGATATCCGGTTGATTTTGAAAAGTTTATGTTATTTATATATCGCTCTATAAAAGTTATCAAGGGAGAGAAACATGCAGGG
The DNA here is from genome assembly GCA_001587735.2 of Parhyale hawaiensis. NCBI lineage: Eukaryota > Metazoa > Arthropoda > Malacostraca > Amphipoda > Hyalidae > Parhyale > Parhyale hawaiensis. The sequence goes on from LQNS02000210.1 coordinate 14,721,013, forward strand.
GCCTTGCTACTCATAGAGCCTTAATTGCCCCTCATGAGTACAGAAAGATGGTAAGAAAAATCGAAGGGAAATTACAGTACTACAGTCATGGCAAGAAAATAAATCGTAGCGCACCATGTGCTTAATACAATATTTGCATGTTACGATATTATTCGCAGTTCCACCGTAAAGAGAGAGTGAGGAGGTTTGTGTTGACGCCCGCAGCGGCCACGACGGACCAGGGGCTGCAGAACACCGCTCTCGCTGTCTTACTAGTGCGCTGCGTAGCGGGCAGCACTATAGAGCAGTGCTCTCATTACTAGCGATGCCCCTTGTAATACTATTAAGCTATTTGTATAATTCTGTTCAAACTGCACTTACTGAGACGTGCTGAACTCAGCATGGAACAAAAATCACATGCTATCATCCAATTAGACTAGAGCATGTCCCGTGTTCCGTGCTGCCACCAGTGCGAAAGTGCCAAGATAAAACGGTTTTGTGTCAATACTTAGCATTGACTCGTTCTATTAGTGACGTTCTAGATGATGCCGAGGGTCATCGCCTATATTTTACAGCTGCTTTTGAAGAATCTGACATCACATCAGGTTTTGCAGTCCACCCGTCTTGGCTAGCGTCATTCTTAGTGCTGCAAATGCTCTTCTTACGGGCGTCCTGTGTCCTTTCTGGGGCAATGTCACCGCCAGATTACGGCGGCAGCACGTATCCCAGTCATGCTCCGGTCTAGCAGAGCGACAGCACGAGAGGTTCTCTTCATGCTGATATTTATACGCTCCATTGTGGGCAGTTTGAATGGAAGTAGCCGAATTAACGAGCAGTTCTACAGTCAGTATTATAGATAATAAGGGCGCTATTCTTTTCGACCTAACTATACAAGTACTAGTCAGGCAAGGTTAAGAGCGGGAGCGGTACATTGTATATAATTACTAACTCGTCGTGGCCACTGCTTCATTATTAGCTCCCCACACTATGTTGAAACATAACAAAATTGTTATATTTAAATTTCATTTCCCGCCGATGGCGTGTTATGATTTTTATTTCGGAAACTGAACAGTAGGAGTTACTTTAGCGGCACTGACCACAATAAAGAAGTTCCAAGAGAGGAATAAACTTATACCACATCGAGCGAAACGTGGGGCTGATGCTCAGTGTTGTCTCACTCTGGATTACCGGGTACGAGTCGGGAAAGAAGAGGTAGAAAAGAATAAAGCATCACTTACAGAAGATGATTATGGAAGGAAGGAAGTGGGAGTCGAACGCCTTGCTATCGCTCTAGTAACGTATGAGCCCACTGGGGGCACAATCCCCCATAGGATCTGGACGGTCGAATTGAAATAACAAGCAAGAATGACAACAAGGGAGAAAGCAAAGAGGGTATGAAATAAAAGTTCTTTCGAGACAAGAAGGTAGAGCAGCTATTATATACTTTATTTTGATTTTTAAAAGGAGATGCTGACTCCGTGATTTACTCCCTCTCTCCTACATGTTGAGCCGCCGATGTGGCTACAGTTAGTGATTTACATTAGGAAGATATTCGTAATTTCCAGGAACACCGAGGTAGAGCAACTTTCAATTGATGGTATTGACCATGCAACATCGGTGTTCTCAATTTATTTCCAAACGAGCGGGTCAGCTCGGCCTCCTTGTTTCTGAAACAGTCGTACGAATGGAAGAATTTTTTAGACTAGTTGTAATCCTCGACCGTTGAAAAGGCTCATATGGGCCGTTTCATTGAATCTGTTCTTGCAAAAGCTTATTATGGGACCACTAAACGGTCAGTTAGCTGGTTCTAATGCTAGCTCGTTCCTTCCCCTTCCCTCGACCGCACCCCCAAGATGATTCCATCGCCATCAGGCTGTCGTGTCGTCCCCTTGCCAGCCCCTGCGATATATAAACACGGCACCACTGAACTCGTTCACTCCGGAGCCGTTTTGCTCTGAGTCCTGTACTGAGAGGCCAGCAAATTATGGTTTACGTGCCCTGCATTCCTAATAAGACAGTAACACTACCCATACTGATGGTGACCCAGAGCACTCTGGTGAAGTATAATGTAGACAGGACAAGTCACATTTTACTTTAATTTCGTAAGCTAGGCCACTTACACAAGTATATCCTTACATCAGTTGCCAAATGCTTACGGGATGCCTCACAAATTGGAAAGTTAAAAAGAAAGATATTTGCTTAATGGTTAAACTAGGAACAAATGTACGACGTTTTATTGAAACATAATTGCAGATCCTGGATATTAACAAACGTGAGCTCAGGCCCGTGATATAGCATTAGTGTATTCGATCTAAGTACTTAAAGACGGTACTACTATGTGCAGCTGCTATCTTGTGTTTAGTAAATCGATGAAACACGCTGGAAGCAAACCAGCTATCAACTATGCGGTGCTCGTCCATTCAGATGTCAAGAGAACTTTTAGGAAACTCATGTAACAATATTGTTTGCAAACAATTAACCTGTTTCCAGGAAATGGGCACATGCACGTTAAAAAACGTTAAAACAGAAGCTCTACGGATAAACAGCTGAAATAAAAAATATATCTTTAAAAAAAACGCACCAAGTCACAATCCTTTCGATGAAACTGAAAATATGATTTTCGATGACCCTAGAATGCGGCAGAAGTGCGTGTATACAACTCGCAAGAACGTAGCCAGTCGGTTGAGTCTGCCAATGAGAAGGAGCCCGCCAGGGTTATGCTATGTATGATGACTGCAATAAAAGTAGCAATAAAGTCAACTT
>LQNS02000210.1:14725051-14749097 GCA_001587735.2 Parhyale hawaiensis
TGTGGGGCAACAGCACGTCTCACTTTTCTCAATGTACAAGTAAATTATTGCAGTGAACTCATAATAAGTCATGGAAAAATAAAAACAGTTTACTGATGAACATGTGCATGATTTTCCTTAAAATCATCTGTTCGTGTGTCATAAAGTGTAAAGGACTTATATGAGAATAAATATTCCTGAAAATTGGCAAAGGATTTGCCGTGAGTGGTAGTGATCAAATTACCCTGTTTGAAATCAGGAGTCAAAAGGCTACTTCAGAAAAATTAAGTATCTTTTGAATAAAGCTACTTTTTGAAACGCTTAAGAACGTAAAAACCTTATATACCACAGGACACATAAATAGATAGAGGATAAGAATACCACATGACACATAAATAGATAGAGGATAAGAAAAGCTTGATTTTACCAGGCTCGCCGGTGTTCCGGGGCCAATAAAACTAGCAACGCATTTCGGTGCATGGCGAAAATAGAGATGTGATCTCAAGCCTTGGAATATAAAAAGATAAGTAATAAGCATAATGCGACCGACGTGAATCCAGAGTTACATGTAAATGCCATACAGTTATTTGTCAGAATTGAAATGTGTACTATCGAAAAATCCTCTATTTTTACAGGCCGTGGAGTGAGAAACCGAGGCTAAGCTCCAAAAAACGAGCTTCGGTGGACGGTAAACTGCGAGAGGAGGCGCCGCTTCAGCTATCGAGTTTGGACTATACTGTAGTAATTTCTACGCACTAGCCAGACAGACGAGTGTGTAGCAAGTTCAGGAGTGGTCAATTAGCTTCCTGAGAGTGAAATCGACAATTGCTGCATCCAGAAATTGTCCTTAATTCGATTAAGCTGCCTAGCGCACGTTGGGAAAAATTCAATTTCTTAAATCTGGTGTACCCTAAAATTGCGCCACGTTCGTTCCAACAATTTAGTGCATGCTGAATAGAGGGTTTGTCTGAGCTCCTACGGCTTGGTGCGTCCAAAGTTTGCGCTAAACTTGATTGTCGATTTAGGCGCACATTGGGAGAAAGTTAGACTCGGCAGTGTCGTGAAATGCCCAGATAAGGATACATTCTGGGTAAGCCTTAAAGTGTAGCCATTTCCCCGTGCTCTAGATATCAAAAAGTACGTACTTACTCTTTCACTCGACCGCCCCAGAAGCTCATAAATATTTTTCAGAGATTCTATTTACGCATACAGAGCTCTCTTAGCTGTCTAGTCTTATGTTCACTGCTTTAACTATGCGTGCTTGTTTTATAATTATTGCTGTCATTTCTGTTACTAGCTTTTATAAGTAAGTACGTTTTATCTTAGCTTGAAAGAAGACGTAGCTTGTTAAGATTCAAGGACTTGATACTATAACGTGATGCAAAGTTTACGTTACTAATGTCCATGACTTGGCCATGACAACTGAGGTAAAGCAACCAACTTGATTTAACCATGACATATATTATACAGGTATTAATGAGCAATGAGCAAGTTGATGCGCTAAAAGGGTTTAACTTGGTCATGACTATATTAATAAGCATAATAATAAATATAAATAATGTATGTACATTTAAGCCCGAATTCCATGTATATAGGTATATGGGTAGTGGCCTGGATAGAGATATTAACGAAGACTAAAGGCTGACTGAAAGTAGGCAAGAGGGAAATGAATGAAGCTAGGAAGCAAATGAAACTTTTAGATTGACAACATTGATACCAACTTGAAAAAAAATCAATGTCTTGGAAAAGCTCATTTATAATTTATTGACAAATATTAAGTGCACCGCACAATGTAATTGTGGTAACCTGAGGAACAACTCTATGACGCGAAGTACGTCAAAGAAACAAACTCGCAAACGGGAGGAAGAACAGAGCCATTCGCAAGAAAAATACTTGAAGCGAAAATATTTAATCGAACTCATCTAATGTCAAATTTTGAGGGCCAAGTTGCAGGTAAGACGGTGATAAAACTACATAAAGGCAAGTCGCCTGCTGGATAGATGGTTAGCCCAATCCCTGTAATATCAGGCTGAGTTACCCTGACATAAAAGCTTCATTTCCCCGTAGGAACATAATAGGACAAATTACTAGCAGGCTTTCAGCAGATTAACATGGTCTGGTTACAACAGGGTTCCTTGTGTACAAGCAGTGGAGGGAACTTCGCCCAAAATTCATTGAATTTATGATAGACAAACCTGATGTTGAGCTTGATGGTACATCGCTCTTAAGGCTTAATATCGAGGGTTTCTACTCTTTGCATGCAATAGGGCCGCTATTTAGTCCTGTAAGACGCAAGTGTCCTCTGTGCACTACGTTTCAGTCAATGCTTTTTCTCCGAAAGTGAAAGTTTAATTTGTTTCTTTACATGGTTCACTAAGAATAGAAAGAGGGCCAGCAATAACACAGAGCGAACACATTTTGTCCATTTGTCAGCATGCAAATTGCGGAATAAGAAAATGGGAGAAATACCTGTACCGAGCTAATAACACTTGCTAAATTACTTAGAAAATTGAAGAAAATGTAAAGCAACAATCAACTTTTGGATATTTTTGTCAGAGTGCTTTGTTAAATGGAAAGGAGATATTTATATTCGTGCGGTCATATCTACCCATAGACTCTTTTTCAGAGAGCAAGTGAGGAAATACATATATATGTGAGGAACGAATCAAATAAATTTTTTGTGGTCTGTCATACCTGTTATAAAGATACTGCGATAGTCTGCTAGTAGCTTCTCTTGCTTGAGTTAGGCAAGAATATTCTCTAGGTATAAAGTTAAGTAAAATGCGTTTTTGTTAAGAAATACATTTAATGGCGGAACTAACTCTCTTTCGTAACGTTTTAGTTACGCATCTATTCTCTGCTGTGCAGAAATCTAGAAAAATATTTGAAATGTTTCTGAAGCGTTCAATTACTGAAGTTCCTTTTTAATTTAAGTAAAATTAGCATGTGTAAGTATTTATGACATTGTTTTCATTTATAAAGTTCTTTTATACTAGTAAATAAATCTATAATATACGAAGTTTCTTAACCTTCTTTGCATAGCTACAGGCTTTTTGAACTTTATGAAGGCATCAACGGGAGCGGAGTTTACTGTGATGCAAGAAACAAGTGCTATAAGGAGGCCGCCGACACGAAAATAGGTGGTACCTATCGAGAGCAGTGTCGCAAGCACCGGCAGTAGCAGCTGTCGTACTATAGGTATATGCAATATAGGCATTAGGCTGAGGTAATCAGCGAGCTGCTTTTGGCTGCTACACGCCACAACAAAGGATGGGAGAACCTAGCTAACCTAACCCTAATTGGCCCACCTTACGCCTTCTGAAGCGAGCGACGGAAAAATCGCTTTAAAGTATTCGATGAGGGTTTGAAGGGTTTGAAGGAGATATTTTTCCACATTACACACATATTGATGAAAACTTAAAAGTGGATTCCTGAGTTAGTTAAGACTGCTTGATTTACTTGAGAATATTTGAAATTTACTTTGAAAATTAATGAGCATTTACATTATTTTAGATTTGAAGCATTTTTAAGTAAGCCAAAAGGGTTTGCAAATTGTACTTTAACAAAAATAACGAAACTAAATTAATCATTTTTAGGTAAATGATACTTATAACATTATTTAATAAAAATAATGAGAATGCACTAGTCGAGTGGAAATTATCGCGAAAATTTAAATTAAGCTTGGGAAGTCCTTCCTAGTATTTAATTCATTGTCTGCCTTTTTTTGTTAGTTGGGCTGACCTTTTATCAGCAGAGGACGTAAAATTCTTAACCTCTGCAGATAAAACATGACATGAAACATCCAAAATTCTTTCCATAGCTCACCTTTACTTGTAAAATGGCATCAGTTCTCATAAAACATTCGCTCGACTATGGACCAAAGATTATCGGTGGGGTTTAGATCTGGACTCCGAGGAGGCAATCCATTAGTTTCTCTTCTGAGATACCATAATCTGTAAGCAGTAGTTTATAGTTTAATCATATGCGATGCATGGCGTTAGGCATTGTCCTATTCTGGAAAATAAAGCTTTTTTTTGTGTCATCACTCTGAATATTGAGACAGAGTAAAAAACCATCTTAAAAGATGGCACAATAATTAGCAGAATTCATTTCGAGGCCCTCTGGTACAAGAAGAGGTCAGATAATTTTGACATAGAGGATTTTAGCCCCAAACATAATTCCACCACTCCCTTGCTGCCGTTTGTAATGTAAATGAGTGGGCACTTCTGCCCTTAACGTGCCATCCTCGCCTCCATCTGCCCGAGCCGTCAACTGTAGCTCAGGCCCAGATCATCGGTACAATTGACAGGTCCGAAATCTGTTTTTAGGAAAATTTTTGCCAGAAAAATCATTTTTGGCTATCGATTTCACTTGAACGGGGGCACTGTCGGTAACACGTGAAGCGATATTTTATTCAGAATACGATTCCGGGTTCGTTTGGATTGAGTTTAGTTCCGGCGTTCTCCAAAATTGCCTTCTGGTGCGGTGAAGATTTCGGGCTAAAGATCTTTTTAATTTTCATTAAATCTTTGCTTGTTGCTGATTACGGTCTACCACTCTCATGCTTGCCTCGCTCAACTTACATTTGTTAACAAAACTTTTCACCATACGATGATCGCGTGTGATCCTTTTCGAATTTTTTTTTTGTATTTTTATTATATGGAGCAGATTCACAATTTCAGCCTTCTCAGTTACGGTTAACATCTTCCCTGTAATGGTTGTGAATTTTTAGAAATTTGCGAACTTTTTTGGTCCTCCTGAAAACTCTACGTTCTGTAAAAAAAATATGAAAATAATTTTAAACATTAATTTCAAGTATTCTCTTATAAATCGAGCTGTCTTAACCAATTGATGAATCCACTTTTCAATTTTCATTCATAACAGGTTTGAAGTGCAGGAAAACCCCTTCTGCAAATACTTTTGACCCCCCACTGTACTGGCTATAATAGCGTTCATTTCAAAAATAACTTTAGACACACCAGTTTTAGGCAAATATTTTTTAAATAATTCATTGCAATGGCTAAATAAGACTACGAGGTCATCCGCATTTACTTGAAGGTCAAAGTAACAACGCCTATAAAATTTGGCTAAGCCAAACTAATTTAATGCTTTGCTGTCCCATGCAAGCCTGCTGCCTATGCAAGAAGCGAACGTGTCTCACCTCACGTTGTCCTTCGCGGTTAACACCGGAGTTCTTTTTCGGTATCAGGTTTTACCGAAGAACTCGTTGTGACTCGTCTATGCCTCTAAGGGAAAAAATCCCTAGTGCTCACAAACCTTAATTTGAACTCTAATGACTACGTACAAAACCAACTAATTGTTTGAATAGTTACTTACTCACAGAGAAATTTTTAGCAAATGTAATCAAATAAGACGACTTATCTATGCGAAATGTTCTGAAAAACTAACAAACAAACAAACAAATAAACAATCAAATATGAAAAATAAATCCGCCTCTCTCCAGACGGAGAAGATTCACACAGACATATAAGTCACACTCGTTACATTGTTTGCGATGTCTACAGCGTCAATGTTTACGTAGCATTTGTTGTAACTATCGGAAAGACAGTAGGTAAACCTGTTGTAAACTTGTAACCCATCTTAGGGTAAAGAAGCTATTAAAACATGGGACTGACAAATCCGTAAGTTTATTATTCATTGATGCCTGACTTCTTCAGGTTAGGGTGCATGCTGGTCACTGAAACACCGTAAACAGAAACGGAAAAATAACCTTATTTTGCCCGTCCGTACTATCCCCTTCTCGAGAGAAAAAAAATTATTGTATTGGTGTATTGTCGCTGTATGCCCATATCGTATTTACAAGCCAGTTAATTCGGGCGTTGCATATAGCCAATCTTACTCGATATTTGTTCCATAAAAAAATTAATAGCAATCGTACTTTGCCTTATAACGCATGTATAACCTAAGTTTCAAGTGACACCCCTATATTACACTGGAGTTAGTTCCAAAAATCGCAGTGCCTGCTCTTATTTTGCAATTAATAATATTATTATCATCATTATTGTTATCATTTCTACTTTTTCGGACGCTTTTCAGCTACTCTCAATTGGATTCTGAGATTAAGCCTTCCTATGCACAGCGTACTACACTGTGATCCAAAGAGAGGAAGACAGAAGGAACATATAGCATGTAGAAAAAAATATCGTAGAGCTGAGGAATGGAAGATCAACGAGCTTGGGCACAGTAGGTCAGGAAAGAAAAGTAAGGTCAGGAGAAGACATCACCACAACATCAATAGGAGAGTGAAAATGGAAGGAACCAAAGTGGGCAAGAAAAAGAGACATCTCGAAGGCCTAGCCATGGTACCTATAGTGACCTCCTGGGGTAGTTCCCCCTTAACAAAGAATGGGAAGGCGATTATTATAACTAAGCAAACTCTGTGACTTCTCGCATTCAAGACTTGAATTCAGTATAGAAAATAGCGGCTTCCTAACAAAATTAGGACGGCCCGACCTAACTCACAGCACGATCCGCTACTGGGTATTGTTATCTTACGCATGTTCTGTGCAAGTCAGGTGGGTAAAATCCAGAGTATAGAACATTCCTTGATCCTGAACTTCTGCGGCAACTGGAGCGGCTGTGCAGCCGAGGAGCGCAAGAACGTCTAACCTTTAGGTTCGGTCATGTTCAAGGTTACCGAAAAACGCCGTCCTTCGAAAAGATGCCCCTGACGCAGTACTTATTTCTCTACCCTTTTTCTTTTCTTGAAGCCCTGAGCCATGTCTCAGGTTCCTTTATATTATTTTACTTGCATCTTTGTTCACTCTTTCTTACATGCCGTAATATATACGTTGCACTTTGGATAGTGTTATTCCTACGAGAGAAACACATTAATTCATGGAAGAGAGGGTTAACGGTGATCAACAGACCATATCCAATATAGTGTGTCGATGCTTATAACAATTCATTTAAAATTACGAAGAAAGAGTACGTGCTCATATACCAGAACTTGTTTAATGCTTCAAATAAATTGTGAAATACACAATAAGTTCAGCTTGATACTATTATCATACATAGCAAAGGCTTAACTAGTATGCAATGTAAAATATTCAATTAAAAGAATGCGGTATTGGTGTTTGCATAGGGGGTGTCACTATCTTATGATATTCGTATAAACCAATCAATCGGCGCTCTTCAGTATTTTAGCACTTCAACATGGATCGTAGTCGCATGTTTTTCTATTTATGATTTCATCATCAACTTGACCATGACGGAACAGACACTTTCGATTCTTTATCCACTAGCCTTAGGATGAACCCTATCATTTTGAGACTGTGACGCTCCGCTGTTTGTTATAGTCTTATGGAAGATAGAACGCTAACACAACCGAAACAAGAGAGGGTTCAAATGAGCTCTGTATGGAGGGATTTCGGGCATCTTCCACTGGGTGCCAAAATTTAGCCTTCGAGGCTTAACTTCTTGGACAGTTCAGGGTGGTGCACTGGTTTGGATCCGCTGATTTGAGTTTCAGGCGCTCACTCCCACTTGGTTACTCCTGAGACTTCCAGAAATTCGATCTTATTTGGTAAAATGGAGCTATGAGCAGCTCAACGAAATCACGTTGCTTGTCACACCTGCAGCACATTTCAAAATGACAAACCAAACAGCTTCTGACTGAAATTTTGGACAAGTCATCCCTGGAAGGCTTCATTTTGGCCCCAACCGAACACGCCCTAGATTTTAGTGTCGATACAGCCGCGTCAGATGGAACTGATATGTTTTGCTCTACCTTGCATTATCGCTGAACCACAGTCGATGGACTACCTCATCTTCTGGGTTGCGCTATTACGCTTTAATAGCCATTTCAGCAGCAGAAAAATTGCCTTCAACATTAGGGTTTAACTGCCACGCCCATGCAGCCTCGTCCTAAGGCTATGCTCGTCCTGGAATACCATGTCCTTCTCGAGTCGTTTTTTTTTATCACAGCATGTATTTTTTTCTAAGCTTTACTTGGTGGTTGGTCCTCGGAGTAGCAATAACTCTTTTTTCTTGCGGACCCTTAGGGACTGCATTCACGATCTTGAAACAGCTATAAAAGGCGGACTCGGCCAGAATCCAAATCATTCTTCCAAAGCTTGCGTAATACACAGTCGTCCCTGCTTGACACTCCGCTCTACTACAAAGCAGTGAGTTTTTTGGATGCACTTATCTAGTTAACGACTAAGGCTGGGTTCGCAAGAGCGGCTCAGTTGGCCTTGAATTGCGCCAGTTGTTATGTGTGCAGAGCGAGGCCTGCGCCTGCAGCCGAAGATCCAAAAGCTGATTTGCCCAAAGAATGTGAAGTGAATTTCCAAGCTTTATTTAGTGTATGTGATGCTCGACAGCTCATACTATGTGTGCGGCGTAGTGATGCTGGACAAATTCTTTATATGGACTTGAAAAACAATATATGTGGTTTCGCGACCTTCAAGTATTTTAAACGGTTCGCAGGAGAGGGTTGATTCTATTGGTGGATTAGCAACATGTAGGCATAGGCACCCACGTCGAATTAATGTGGAGGAAATGTATATAAGCCACGTGAAAATTTTGTTAATTACTTTTTGTTATTCAACCTATTGCTCTGAAAATTTGCACACATTAATTACATAATTTGATGCCAAGTATTCCCAATCATTTTTTGATTAACTTGAGTAATCTAAGAAAAACTTGAGCACTCTGACAAGTAAGGCAACTGTAACGATAAATTCAAATCGATTCTGAAACCTTAATTTCTTTTGTAACAACTCCAAAATCTAATCCTCTGTTCCTTTTAGTAGTATTAACAGTTTCTACAATTTTTTGAAGATCCTTTCATAACTGTTTGAGTTATGCTGCTAACAAACTTTACGACAAACATAAGTCAAACATACAAACGAACCAACCATCTGCAACAAAATTAAATCATTTATATCTTATAACATCACTAACAACTCCTGTAAATTGCATTCAAAACATTTTCAGTTATTGCGTAACAAACATTATGACAAACACAACTCAAACATAGAAACGAATCAGCCGATCTGCACCAAAATTTAATTGTTTATGTCTTTTAACATTACTAACAATTCTTACAAGTTTCTTAAAGATTCACTTAAAACTTTTCGAGTTATCGCGTTAACAAACATAAAATAAAACACAGCAACAAACATATGAACACATAGCAGATCATCACAAAAATTTGGTTGTTTACTCATTATGATATACCTAACAAATGTAAATTTCATAAATTATCCGTCCAAAACTTTTTGAATTCTGACATTTAGAAAAATGAGGCAGACAAAGAGACATACAGCTACGGATGGACGACTCTTCACTTGAAGTTAATCGTCTGTTTCTCCTAACATACATAACAATCCCTGCAAATTTCGTCAAAATCCGTCCATAACTTTTTGAGTTATCTTGGTGACAGACAGAGAGACAGAAAGACAAATCCAACGAAAACATAATTTTCTTGGCGGAGGTAAAGATTTACAAAACTACGTTTTTCACAGTGGAAAAAATAATGATAAAACAGATTTGAAAATCCACATTTTCAAAGTTGTACGTGAGAGTCAAAACTAGGATGTAGACACAAGCATCTTGCAAACAAACAAACAAACAAACAAACGGAACAAAACGCGTGCAAGCTTGATGAATGTAATTAATTAAAAATATTGCATAAAATAGGTATTTTTTCCAAAAAATACCGAGAAATGTTCCCATCAATGAGAAAAGAAAAAAAGCAGATTAATTTCTATTTCAAGTGTTGCAATCGAAGGGCATACATCTAAATTTTAGAAATTGTGTTATGCTTTAGAATAAGTTAATTTTTCCAACTTGTCTTATAACTATTTCCACCATGATCAACTTGATTTTCAGAATAATTTGTTTACTATGTTAATATATATAGAAATAGAGAACTCAGTCTCTGAGAGCACGTATATACTTAAGACAAGTAAGCCAATGTAAACAAAAAATTCAAGTTGGTCCTGAAACTAGGAATTCCTTTTTACACTTGCCAGTCTAGTGTAATTTAATAATAATGATACATAATGATTTTGTGCCTCTTGACAGTAATAACACCATCTTTTATTTTTGGAAGATCCGTCCGTAACTTTTTTAGATAGATGCTCACAAACATTTAGACAATCATAAAGAAAACACCCAAACGCACGAACTGATCTTCACCAATATTTGGGAATGTGTGTCTCATAACATTTCTAACGATTTCTAAAAATTTCATAGAGATCCACTCATAACTTTTGGGTTATGTGGCTGGCAAATATAAAATCAAACAATGTTACAAACAAACAAACAGACCAACAGATTTTGTCAACAATTTCATCATTTGCTCTTCGTGACATTGTTAACAATTTTTACAAATTTTATGATGATCATTTCAAAATATTTTGTGTTATGTTACTTAGAAAAAAAGAGGCAGACAAATAAGCAAACAAACAGTCGAACGGATCTTCACCAAAAGGTAATCATCTTTTCCTTCTAACATGGCTAACAATCCCTGTATATTTCGTAAAGATACGTCCATAACTTATTGAGTGATCTTGTTGACAAGCAAACGCGACAAAACATAACTCTTTTGGTGGAGGTAATAAATGGCATGCAAATTTTCAGAACAATGTGTATAATAACAAAAAATTTATTAATAGATTTTGGAGTGCCTTATTCTAATTTCGCTACTTCAAAGTCTGACGAACGATATGCCGATCGTTGTTACTACAGGAATTTTGTCTCCCTCGTTATGGGCGAGTTGCCCGTGATGATTCACAAACCGATTTCAGCTGCAAGCAATGCATAATAATCAGACCAGTTATGAGTATTGATTGCTAAATGCTACCAAATTGTGAAGCATTAACCATTATGTCACTGCACTCGCAGCTGCGCACTATTATGGGACCTTACTTGATGTGCGTTTTCGGACCCTGTTTCATATTAAATGGATCGCCCACTTGACTTGTCTTGGAATGCAGACAGGGAGTTTCAATAGGTCACTTGGAATCGTGTGGCAGGTGTTGGAGCACCCGACTATGTTTGTTGAGTAGACTGAATTCTCCATTTCATGGAGTCAGACTAAGTTCATGGAAGTCTCAGAGGCAACTGATTAAGAGTCTACGACTGGAACTTGAATCAACTAGTCGAAGCCATGGCAAATTTCTGAAGATTCGGACAAAGCGAGCCTCGAAGGCTTAGGGCGCAGTCGATAGGGAGCCTAAATTAAGCCTTCAAAGCTGGGACTGTTCGAAACTTCAGACAGAAGCTTTGGCTTTGTCACTTTAATTGAATCTTGTGGCTGTTGGAAGTTTCGAACAAGTCAAGCATCGAAGGCTAAATTTTGGCGCCCGCTCGAACATGCATTACTGTCGCTGCTAAAAAAAACGCGCCTTAAGATCAACCAATATTACGCATTAAAAGTGTCCGTATTATACTTCAAAGTTATCTTACATATAGATATGGGATCTTTGCGGACACAGACAGGCGAAAAAAATGACGCACTGACAGGAATTTTTATTCAAAAAGAAAAAAAAAACTTTTAGTATTATTTGCAGACATCCCCTATACATTGCAGTATATGTACACAACGAACGTTCACTGAATGGAATTTAAAAGCATTTACAGAGAATTTCGTTCCAGCAGTCCTGAACTACGCATGTTTATTTCTTAAAACTGTGGTTTATTTGCGTTGACTTGCCTAGCTAAGATACCCAAAAGATGTTCGATGGGATCTAGATCCGGTGACTTCGCGTGTCAAAGTAATATGTCAGCAGTGGCAGCTCGTGCATTGGGGCCAGAAGGGTGCCAGCCCCATGTGCATCTGGAGAGGAAGAATACCAATAAAAACTAGATTCCGAATAAGAATCTTCTCATGTTCAAGACATGAATTCAGCTTAGAAAATAGCTTTTCCACGTAATGGGTTACAAACTAATGACGATGGGCCCCCACCCAACACAGAGCACGAGTCGCCACTGATTACTGAATATATTGAACATAGCATCATTGCGTTCGGTCAGGTCGCTTAAGACTGGACCCCGAAATGATGCCTTTGAGCCTTGACTTGTTCGACCATCAGACACGTGCTCTGACTTTGACTTACTAATTCAAGTTTCAGTTGTTGACTCTTAGGCAACTACTTAACTGTGAGACTTCCATGAATTTAGTCTTACTCCGGACGTAAAATGGATATTTCAGTCGTCTACTAAAAGCTGGTTACTTTTAGTAGCACCTGCAACACGATATCTGTCTGCATTTCCGGACACGTCAAGTTAAGTGGGCGTGGCTTAGCTCGACTTTATCACCGAAAGGGACTCACCTATACACACATAATCTCTTTTTGTACCACATACAATACGTTGTTGTTGTTGTTGAAGTGCTGTGCACTATGCAATGCATTGCGACACTCACGCTTGGCGTCTGTTTTGGCATCTTGTCTGACATACGAAGAACAAAACACTCTATAGATCATTGAGTGGTGTCATTAGCAACCAAGTCACACTTACTGATGTAACAACGGCGTTGCGGCACACGCGGTATTAGTTCTTAGCAACATGCCATGAATAGAAAGGTACTTTTGACGCTGGAGGTGTGCTGCCCTGCACAGTGCGGTAGACTTATCCCAGTCATTAGCATTTTCTTTCATTAATTAATTTGTTTCTCTCGTAGGAATATCATTATAGGAAGTATAACATCCCGTTCGGAAATTAAGGTGGTGATTATAGTAGAATATAGTGCTGTATGAGAGATTAAAGTCGATTATGGATGATGAAACAATATGGTAGATATGTCGACCACAACATAACATTGATTTTAGTATATTTAGGTCGAGATTGGTGGAGGCAATATTGGTTGTTTAAGGTTTGTCAAGAAACGAAGGTTAATGGTAGTACATGGATGTTTAACGACTATATATGGTAGATGGTAGTACATGGATGTTTAAAGACGTTATATGGTAGAGCATAAGCTAGAACATAACTATGGTAGCTTATCAACGGATTTCCGTACGTACGATCATGAGGGGAATTCCTGTCACTATATGGGGCAGAATATGTTTGGATTGCCATGGATTTTAATATTATGGCTAGAATACCCAACTTTATCGACCAAAATAATATTGTATGACTGTAAGTTTGAATGCGAAATATCAAAATATTCATATTATAGTACAAAAATTGTGCATTTTTTCAGTTTTTTTCTTTCCTGCCGATGAAATGTAAAAATTGCAGGTTATGTATGAAAACTAACCGCCTTGACGTAATTTTTATCTATTGTTTCCCAATATTTTTTATGCGCAACCACTTTAGCGTAGTTACCCATCATCTTTATTTTTTGTAGTATCCTTTGCTGAATAGAATAGAAATCTTTGATCAAATATTGCTATCTATTTTTATGTTCATTCAATTTATATCTGTAGAGATTTATCAAGAAATTATTCATATTTGCTTTATGTAAAAGATACCAAGTTTTATGAAATATTTAGAGTTACGTATCCTGACAACGGGTACGACCAAAACTTATCAATCGAGTTGTGACTTGCTCTAAACTGGATAGTGTAGCTCTATACCAACTTAGAGTTAAAGAAGTTACATAATTATAAAGGTGTATCAACTGCACAGACTGGTTCAAGCCCCTGCTCTAGCACCGTTCTGAAGTTTAAAGCCTTTGACCATTCTGAGCTTCAGGCCTAACACGCACGTATGAATTAAACTATTTTTTTATAAGCAACTAATCATCAACAAACAAAGCAGGCATCGACTGCATATTATGTCAACAGTTAAAAAAATTGATCTTGGTAGAATATAGCTGTATCATTAGCTGAACATTCTTCTTTGGTCGTGAATGGTGTTTCTTACTGTTCACTATGGTAGATCATGGTTGTTCAGCTAAAACCTTAATGGTTGTATTTGGGTATGTATGGTTGGCAATATGGTTGAAGGTTGTGACATATCTCTACCATTCTGCACCCTATAAATGGATGAATATAGAGGATATTTCGATTATAAAACTCCAAAGTCTCGACCATAGTCATAGTTGTTCTACTATAATCACAACCATTATTTCCGACTGGGATGTATGATACGGTATAGAAGAAAGGGTTAATTTTAGCCTCAGTTCCAAGCTCCAGATTCAACTTGGACTAAATGAAAGCGAATAACTCCATCGGTATTCATAATAGAGACTGAAGACATTGCTGATGCTTCAGATGTGTTTTGGTAAAGGTTGAGCAATCCTCTTCACTCGGGTCAGGGATAAACGAAGCCTCACTTCACCTCAACATTTCCTCAAAAGCAGTAATGTGTACGCTCCTCAGGCTCTGTGTTATTATTGATCAGTGAAGCTGTTCAATTACAAATTACGATCTTACAAGCGTGTGACGTGTGCGGAATGGAAATACATTTTAAAAATTGTTTTCGTCTCATTTTTTTCAAACTAAGATTTCATATTACCAATTGTTTCAAAGTGCATAATAAAGTCGAATGTCAACGCTTTAAACCAATTTATTCATACAGTTTTCAATTTTTCCCGCCTGGTGTATACAATTACAGTATAGCTATGTCACCTACGCAGAAAACTGCGTTAGAAGAATAATTTATTTTGTTGACTTAAGTCAATAAAATTCCAATTTTACAGTTTATACCGTGACTTACCAACTGTGCAGTCCTAACAAGAAAAGTTATCAACGTTATCAACTTAGAAATATAAAGGTATAAATGCCCTAGCGCTTAGTCCAACTAAAACAAATGCTTTTTTTAGATATCAGGATTTACTATGAAACGGACTGTTTGTGACTGGCTGGTTATCACCATATTATTAAATAGTTATCTTGAAAGAGATTTGGGTGATATTTTCTGACTAACAAAAACTATTCACTTAAGAGGTAAGTTTCTCAAGGTAGTTTATGCCACTCATACACTGCCAGTATTCACATGAATATCACCATTCATCTTTCTTTCAGGTCGAACATTCTTCACACGGACGGACATGGACATCAAAAAAGTGAGTAAATTAGGAAAGAAATAGTGACTACTGCACTGCTTGCTACTGTACTGTTTGCTACTGTACTGCTTGCTACTGTACTGCTTGCTACTGTGCTGCTTGCTACTGTACTGCTTGCTACTGTACTGCTTGCTACCGTACTGCTTGCTACTGTACTGCTTGCTACCGTATTGCACTGCAGAAATGTTAGTACTCGTATACCGCAGGGGACTTGGAAAGTTTATACGCTAGAGAATATATTCTCGCATAAATCCATTTAATATCAAATTCTCATATACATGTTTGTTGGTACTATGTTCTATATACATTGTAGTTTATTTATGCAATCCATGGGATATTACATTTTCAGCAAATAAGAAAACTAGGCCACCCCTTCACTTTGCCACTGCACTATTGTGGACTATAGTGCTCTATAGAATTAATGCATTTGTGGACTTCGTGATGTTGTGGACGAGTAACTTATGGGTTTGGGGACTTCTTGGTATTGTGGACTTTAGAGACTAGCAAACTCTGTGTCATGAGTCAAGTCACCACCGAAGTGGTGGTGCAATGTCCTTGCGGCAAATAAAGCATTTTGCCAGCGTCCCTCCCATATTCTTCCCGATTCGCACAAGCAGCTGTGTCAGTAGAGCAGCAAAGTATTGCCCAGCAATAAAAATGTGACCCTTCGGGATATGGTCCGCCAGCAAGACACCACGTGTGTCCCCTCCCCCACCCCCAACAAAAAAGGAGGTCATCACATTCCCAGCATGCAAGGACTGTAACCTATAGTCATTTCTTGAGGAGGGATGAAAGAGCGGCCGATGTTTCCATTGCTTTGACTGTTTCTTCGTCTCTGAATGACGTTAATGAACCCAGGACTCATCGTTGTGACGATTTATGCCGTGGAATTCTCCGGATCTTCGTCAAATCCAGCAGATTCTTGGCAGGCATGGTTTCTTGCATTTGATACCGATCTGGAGTCCACTTGCGAGACACCTAGCGCGCCGGGACCTTTGACATGTGAACTTGTGAAGTCCATCGACCGGTACGAATGTTCCTAGTTGCACCTAGGAGATGTCCACCCTCATTGACAATCTGAGGAGAGGACCACCTCTAATCCGTCATCACCACTTCAAGGATACGGTCATTGTTTCCTTGTGCGGTCACTGTTTATGGTTTCCTCGACCTTGGTTCATATTTGACGTGGCTCCGTCGCGGTTGAATTCGGTAACCAACCCAGCGCATGTCAGTCCTATATAGAAGGCCATCCTCCTCTAAGGCCTGCACCATATCGTTAGATGCTTCGGGTAGATACGTGCATGACTTTTAGATGAAAATGTTTGATGACCGCTTAATGCTCAAATTCTTCCATTTTCTAAAAATTCGCCGAAACCCACAGACTTGATATTTAGATATACCATATCTGTATGAAGCTCAGTTCTTTTTATACAGAAGGTATTTCTTTGAGCAAAGCCCTAACTTCAATGTGGAAAGATTTAACTGATATCTCAGTTACCAATCTTTGGCAGTTAATTTATAATTATTCATTATCATCTTAATAACATTGTTTAAACATAATATGGCTAGTTTTAGAGCTGTAAGTAAAAGTTCCCACTTAGGAGTAGACATTTGATTCGGTATAGGCCCAAGGAGGCCACGAAAATAAAAAAAATTGAAAATAACATAACAAAATTGTGTCAAGCCAAAACTATGCAGTAAAAAGTGAATATATAATGGATAGGTACCCTATAATCTATCTTTTTGATTTCTTTGAAAATGGTTGGTTTTATCGGGTGTCTGATGTAATAAACTGCAGTTAGTAACAGAGGTGGGTGCTGCTGCTAAAATATAATATGTACACTTAGTACAGTATTCTCTTTCTACTTCGGGGTTCAATTAGTGTGAATTTACGACTTCGCAGAGTTTTCAATATTTATGGAAATATATCACGGATTTTCCGAAAAATTAAAGCAAAATTGTGATATATGAACATCCAATTTTAAGTGTTGATGCATGTGTAATACCTTACCTACCGCCTTCATATTGCTTAACAGTTGTCCCTGTTATTAATAGAGTAAAGGGTGGAATGTTAACAGTACAGGGAAGGTTTAGAAAAGTCCAAATACACGTTAAATGATTAAATAAAGATCGTGTTCGTCCTTCACAGAAATTTATTGATTGCCGGTCTTGGAATATATCTCCCGCTATAAACAAGGGTTCTCTCTAGTACAACAGCCGTCAGGTCGAGATATGATACATAGTAATATGGCGAAGACCTCAACCCTTGACTTCTGCTATTCTTGGGACTGAGCCGCGAGTAAGTGGTCACCACGGCCTACTTCTCGCCAATTCAAAAGTTTATCAACTCCATTTAAAATGTATGGAGTATAATTAAGAGCACTTAGTACCTTTCCCAATTAGCAAAACAGACAAAGGGATCAGATTCAGTTTAATCCGCAATGAACAAAATAATGATCGCGCTATAATAAATGTGCAAGTTGATGCTACCATCAAATTAACTGAAAAGTTCATGTAAACGACAACATGGACATTGCAGGTCCTGCTGCTGGTGGTGGTGATCATGATGAGCCTGACAGCCACGTCGTCAGTGCTGGTGCGTCAGAGGAGGAGGTTCCCTGGTGAGAGGAGGCTTGGCATTACCAACTACGGCTTCCATTACTTTGGCAGAAACGGATACCAGAACCGTAAGATAACATTGATATAAAACTCCTTAACATTCTTCATACAGCTACTTATTGTTCATCGCTGTGGGTGCCCCATGAATTTCATTGTCACTGATTAATTTTAAGAAAGTAGGTCGCTTGCGCTTGTAGAATCATTACAGCGTAAAGATATTTCTTCGAAGAATATAGTGATGCTAAAATTATAGATTAAGATTCCTGAAATTATTTCCCTTCTCAAGATAACAATTAAAACTCAAATGCATCAGCTCACCGACTTTATATTTACTCTGAATTTCATTGCCGGGATCTGTATTCGGCGCGTGGATCTGCAGACGCGGAAGTCAGCCGGAATAGTTTTTATATATATATATATATATATATAAGGACCCACTACAATGCCCGCATCTCGTAGGAACAGTATTATTTCCAACGGTCCCTAGGAATGACGCAGCATTTTAAGTGTCGTGAGACAGCTCGTTACCTCTTTTTTTTTAGTTTGCTTGTTCCTCGAATCCCGATCGTGTAGATTTTTATAAAAATAAAATTGGCTATCATTGTTTCAAATAAATTAACATAGTACTGGTTAAAACGAATCATCTAAATGCTTGGAGTGATCTTTTCTAATGACTAAATAAAACTGTTAGACGCATTGGAGAGGCTAACGGTTTTACTGCTCCAGAAGAAAACAGCTACAGCGTGAGATTGCGCAACAGGGAGAACTAAATTTTGAAATATAACTGTAGTTTGAATTGCAGAACAAAAAAGATATGCCCCTCAGAAGCCAATTTTAATTAGCTAATACAACAATAAACATAATTTAATTCAAATATCTGTATGTAACAGCTACTCCGGCAGCTAATATGTACCTCAATTAGTTGACACCATTGTTTATTTTGTATGCAGATAGCCAGGTTGTCACACAATTATCAGAATTATAGAGAACAATCCAAGCCCATAATCTCCATGAATACCCACTAGTTTAACAGAAGTGGCAATACTGGGGAAATTTATTTTTTACTTCTTTACAGGACGAAGAGTGGCTCGGAGGCTCCGGAGGCACTAGTAATACTCATCTCTCTAACTACCTCCTGTGAGGTTAATATTAATCATAAGGAATCCAAATTCCAATATGGTATCTCAACAACATAGCACTGACTGCATTCCTCATTTGGAGGAATCTGGGTAGTTTTATGGTTGAGGAATTGTTTGTTGTTTGAGCTATGCCATCTACCCATCACTTTTGTTATGAGTTCCGAGGAAAATGGCAGGTTAAGGTCTCTTTATCAGAAGGATTTTAAGATGCTGTTGCATAGAATCTATAAATCACTAGAATCCTCAAAGGTGTTTATTGACATTGCATACACTTGAGAGAAGAGATGAAATACCGGGTCGTTAATTCTGTTTTTCAATCGTTATGTAACTCAACTACCCATTTTACCGTAACGTGAATTTCTTGCATTTTTCTTGCATTTACAACATGTAAGCCACACACTGTGACGGAGCACAGTATCAGTTTGTGGTACGGGTCTCTTAATAAATTAACTACATCTAAATATCAGGTTCTGCTGCGTAGAACCATGCCAACGGCGAGTGCACTCTGCTGCAGTATTGTTAAGGAAAGATGGACGTACGTCTATGGTCTAGATCGCTCCTTATTTGGAGAATCACTCTACTTGATACAGAGTCTGGCATTCTTACCTTTCCTTTCCACAGCATTGAAACTAGAGACTATGAGCGGGCATACCATCGCGAAGTAAGTCAATGTTGATAAAAAGTTCATATTGGTCCTGAAATTGGGACTGCAATTAGGTACCGTACTTTAAGAAATATCAACACCCGCATCGGGCGTTGTAGCTCTTACCTGCAGAGAAATTTTTTCATAAGCCAAATAAAGATATTTGAAACATAATTACAGCATTGAAACTAGAAACTATGAGTGCGCATACCATCGCGAAGTAAGTCAATGTTGATAAAAAATGCATATTGGTTCTGAAATTGGGACTTCTTTTTACCGTCATCATCATCATCATCATCAAAATTTCATCATTGTTTTTACCTCTTAGCAGTAATATTAGCTAATGAAATTTTCTTGAAGATCCAGTAGCTATTATTGAAAGTCCAGTTATGTTCTGACAATCATTTTGTTAAACAATAGTCAAACACAAAAACAGACGAACTGATCAGCACCAAAATTTGGTCTTTGTGCCCTCTAATATTTCTAATAATTCCATCAAATTTCATGAAGATCTGTTTTTGACTTTTTAAATTATGTTACTATCAAACATACGTGCAAACATATAGACAAATAAACAGTTCAACATAATTTTGGTCATTTGCTCCTAGAAACAGCCCTAATATTACTTCATAATTACATATAAAGATCCATCAGTAATTTTGTGAATTATGCTGCAATGAAAAAACAAGAAGATGAACAAATAAACAAACAGTTGAACGGACATCACCAGAAGGTAATCAACTGTTCCTCCTAACATACCAAATAATCCCCGAAAGTTTCTAAAGGATCCATTCAGAACATTTCTAGATACATTGGTGACAGACAGACTAAGAGACAAGTCGACAAAACCAGAACCTCCTTGGGCCAAAGTAAAACTACTCTAGTACAATATAATGGCATTAAAGTTGAATAATTTTAAGTGAAAGTCCCAAGCATGACACTAACTAAATGTAATAAATTTATGTCAATTCTCTTAACTGCTCTCATTACATGATATTCTTCCTATGATTTTTTTACAGCCCGATCATTGGATTTAAAAGCAGTTCAGGGCAGTAGTGGACAAACTCCACATAGTACTGTAGGTTATATACTTCCACCGTGTTGTTCTTACTATTACTTACTTCCATTGATCCCTCCCACGTAGAGCGATTGCACAGTGGAAATTACTATCGCCCTGTTGACTCGTATAATATAGGGGCCAACCTTTGCTTATCTGCAGCACGCATGTCAATAAATTAATGGTGAAGCCGTTAGGTCGAGTTTGATTAGAAATCTTGGAGCGATCCCGCGGCCTGTTGAGAGCACTGCTCTCCATGAGGCATTATGCACTGTAGTACAAACGAAATACGATTAATGTTTGCGAAGATCTCACATTCGATCTCTGTTCACTGCTGTGCCGACGCTACACTTTTATACCATTGCACACGTCTTTCAATTGCAGCAGTTTCCAACTATATCTTATATATGCGGAATTTCACTGTGTGACTGGAACGACGTGATTTCGCTTAGTTGTGCGATTGCATAGTGTAGACTAGGAATATTGGACGGCTTTACGTATGCCTTGTGATATACAATACCTTCTGTCTTAAGGAATTGATGCACTTCTTGGTATTTTTCACCTAAATTGTCGACTTTTCACTATTTTACATATATAAGAGGCTATCTGTAAGGACTGATGTTAAGTACTGTATATGAGTAAACGCGTGCAGAGCGCATCACATACAGGGTTTGAATAACGACAATTTTCTTCATTTAATAACATTGCATTATCTTCATTTAGTAACTTTGCTGAAATGAATTCTGTACAACAGAGATATAATTTAAAACTGTGTAACATTGAGAAAGTCAAGCTCGTAGTCCAAGCCCATCCATATAGCAGCAGCTTTGCTCTTCTCGTTTAAGCATGAAGTAAACATCAATACTTTTACGGGAATTAGCTGCATGCAGTCAAGAGTTACGAACAAATATAGTTTCGCAGTCAACTAAAACAATAAATCTAAACGGAATACTAAATTCATATTTCAACAAAATTTACCGTAATTCAAATTGGCCGTTATGAATATTTTGAAAGTTAGGGACACAATTGATTCATTATCAGCTATATTGCAGTGCATCGCATATTTATTTTGCGTTTACTTGCATGCAACGAAAAAGTAAACATATTGCACCCATATTATAAAACCCAGCCTAAGAAGAACCAGCAACGAGGAGGGTGAGGCGCTTTAGCATATGCCACAGTGCCACTCCCTCCTCGCCACAGGCTATTTTTATGCGAAGTACATTTTATAATAATGATGTAGGAATGTCTATTTTGTTGTTGTAGGCTAGTAAAAACAATGTATTCGATTTATTTTAGAATTACTGACAATAGGCAAAATATTTCGTTCAAATTTTTCCCTTAATTATTACGATCCATTTGAATGTTATTAACTTTTATCTGATGTTTACTTTAAAATTTTATCTTACTTTATATTGTTCGGTTTAATTGAATTTTCCAGTGGTAACAAAATAGTTTAGTCTCAGTCATTGATGAAAGGCTTAAATAAGGATTCTATATAATGTTACGATTGCCATTCTGTGGAGAAGGAATATTTTGCAATTATCTCTAACTATCCTTCTTTGATTTTACAGTTTCATCGTAACCAGCAAAGTAAGATATCGTAGGACAGGTGCAGCGTATCGTGTAATCTTATCCAAGTTCCTAAACGCATTAAAAATACCAAAGTAATTTTTCGCATAGTTGTAAGCTGTTGTATTTACTTGCATTAAGTCTTACTAACAGTAGGTAACTTTTGCAGAGACGTTGTCTCTAGCAGTGCTCACGAATTAATGTAATATTATTCGACTGGCTTCTTTTTAGCGACGTTTTTCTCTGGTGAAAAGTTTCCCAAATATGGTTTTGAATGCTCGATGAAAAGTAAGTTCGTTCTGTGGTGTCAGCTGTTGAATGTGCTGAAAAATATCCGTCACTGACGTGGAATTTACATATTACTTGAAGAAAAATGTTTCCTTTATGCACCATTCGATGTTTTTCTGAACATAACGCGTACTGTTGCTTTACATGACATCATCAGAATGTTAAGAAAAGAACTTGATGTTGTAACATTCTTCGCAGCAGAATGATAGATTCTCAATTATGGCGTTTAATGTTATATGTGTCTTCCGTGAGGAATAGTTACTTTGATTCTAGTTATTTCTCTATTTGTGAGAACCGTACCATGACTTACTCTGTTAATGCATTCTGAAAATAAACAATAGCAATGACAATTTTGCAATCATTAACCTTCGTTGCGTGTTATTTCAATATCTGTGAAACTTCGTTTTAATTAGTGTGCAGAAACTTTATACAAGAGACTTAGAGACTTTCAAGTAACTCGTGTTTTACATACTCTTTCACGATGTGTATGTCCAAAGTTTAGTTTCAGTCTTGTCAGAAATAAATATTAGGTAAATTACGTCATGTTACAGAAAGACGAAGACTACTAAACTCTGTTCAGTTTATTGCAATTTATCAAGTGCGTCCAGCACAGCAACAAACGGGGAAAGTTCGTAAAACTGACATTAGGTGGTGTTGTATTCGAACATATCGCTAAACAGGCATGCCCAGCCTCAAGAACAAAATGCGACCCCAACTAGCTACAAATTTTCAGTCTTCAATTCGAGTTATTGCAGTAACTCCACAAAAGTCACGTGGGTTTAGATAGAGAATGAAATAAATAAATACTATACAATGGTTCGAAGTGTGGATTTCATCTCTTCGATCAACACAATTCAAAAGTTTCTGTGGAGCGAAGGTCGCATATGGTAAACATGTCTAGTACCCGTCCACCATGCTAGCACCCGTCCACTTGGCTTTAAAAACTTCCTCTGTGAAAACTAGCAGTGCTAGAGAGCCGTACATAGTCTTAAACTGTTAGGTACTACTTAGGTTACAGTTTAAGCCTATGTACGGCTTTCTTGCACTGTTAGTTTTTACACAGGAAGTTTTTAAAGCCAAGTGGACGGCTACTAGCATGATGGACGGGTACTAGACATGTTACCCTATTGTACGCACATAGTCGAGAGACGAAGTGATGCATCGAGTAGCGGGGTAGCCTCTCGGATGCGTCCCTTCGTTTCTCGACTGCGTGCGTACCATGTGCCAATCCTGCCCCCCTCCGAAAATATTTATTTGGGAAGTAGTCCCCAATAAGAACAAAACTAATATCTGCTAAAACGAGATAATTTCGCATTAGTAGTGTTCGTTCTTACTGCAAGTTGTTCTTAAAGTGGGAATGCCTGAGGGCTGTTCTTGCAAGCACTGTCAAACCTTGTAGATGACTGTAAGGTTTACAGGACATTTTGGGGCCACTATAGTCGGTCCAATGCTGAGTTATAAATTGATGTGCACATGGAGGCAGGTCTAAATGGTTAAGGTACACTTGTCAAAAAAAAAAAAAAAAAAACTGGTATAAATGGACTAAGTCATTGTCGACATGCTACTTTAAATCAAACTGAGTTTTGAGATTATCCCCGTATCTCTTTAGCAGATATTTTTAATGAACGCCATGGCTACCCTGGTGAAATTATGCACAAATAAATGAAAATGCTACGTGTTCGCAACACCAATAGAGTAATTTTTGAGCGCATTACGTCTCGTAGAAATATTGTAAGCATTAACAACACGGAATGAGCTTAATA
>LQNS02000210.1:14753712-14771774 GCA_001587735.2 Parhyale hawaiensis
TACAGTTTTACTTATTTTCTTGGTTAGGATCAAGGGACAGCTAAGGAGGGGCCACCTCAGCAAGGGAAGCCACCAATGAGGGTTGTCTACACCCCGTGGGAAGTTCTCTGAGGATATTCGCGGTGACGTCATCAGAGCAGTGACGAATAAGCATGCGTAGGAGGGGATGTTTTTACGATAGAAAAGTTTGCATTGGACGATGCGGGTTGAGGGGGTTGAACCCGACCTATCGAGGGTTTAACCCGTTGGAACGGAATTAGTCAGTTTTGAGGTTGGAGGGCCGACAGACAGTCGCCCTCTAGCTTGTTCCGCTTGCCTCTATTTTTATACACCTAGTAGAGTGCGTTAGCGCTGTCATGGCCTCATTTGCCATGACCATGTATCGCCCTGTAACTGAATTGTACCGAGTCATCTCGTGTGTCTACAACTGTCACTGTGATTCCAAAAATGCAAAAGATGAACCACCAACAATGAGTCGTCAATGAAGCCTTTTTACGTAAATTTACGAAGCTATGTTTCGGAAATAAATAACTCTTCAGCAGATCTTCCAAAAAATCATCAACAGCAGCAACAAAAACACGACACAAACGAACCAACCGATCTGCACCAAAATTTAGTCCTTTATATTTTTTAACATTATAAACAACTACTGAAAATTTCATAAAGATCCATTCAAAACTTTTTGAGTTATTGCGTAACAAATATTATGACAAACACAACTCAAACATAGAAACGAATCAACCGATCTGCACCAAAATTGAGCCATTTTTGCCTTTTAACATTATTAACAACTGTTGCGAATTTCATAAAGATCCATTCAAAACTTGTTGAGTTATAGCGTAACAAACATTGTGACAAAGATAACTCAAACATAGAAACAAATCAGCTGATCTGCACCAAAATTTAATCATTTATGTCTTTTAACATTACTAACAAATCCTGTAACTTTCACAAAGATTCACTTAAAACTGTTTGAGTTATTGCGCTAACTAGCGTGAAATCAAACCCAGCGACAAACACACGAACAAATAGATCATCAGAAAAAGTTGGTCATTTACTTTTTGTGATATACCTAACAACTGATGCAAATTTCATAAAAATTCATTCATAATTTTTTGAGTTATGGCATTGAGAAAAATGAGGCAGATAAACAAACAAACAAACAAACGGATGGACGGATCTTCACCAAAAGTTAATCATCTGTTCCTCCTAACATACCTAACAATTCCTGTAAATTTCGTCAAAATTCGTCCATAACTTTTTGAGTTATCTTTGTGACAGACAGACAGATAGACAGACAGACAGACAGACAAACTCGACGAAAACATAACCTCCTTGGCTGAGGTAAAAATAATCATTAACAAAATTCCAAATCCAGTCATTTACGGGGAAAAATTGAAATAAAGTTAATAATCACCTACTGGAACTTAAAATACCACAATTAACGTAAAATTGCACATTTCGGTCGTTTACTAAGATATAACCGAGTGACTAAAAATAACTAAAATGTGCTAAACAAAAATGAAAAGGAATACGTTGTGATTAAAATCTTATTATTGACCAAGCTATCGTCAACATTGGGTGGGTCGGCAGAGGCTTCGCATTGCCCGGCCAGTCATTGAGACCGATCCAGCCGGACGACTTGAACTCAATTTACCTTGTGGACAGAATTTTCAAGGTGTATTGAGCATGAAAATTAACATCATATATAAGTTATCGATAAAAATGAAACAATTTGTAGAATAAACAGGAGAACCACACTACATTTAAAAAACATGTTTACTATGTAGCCTATGCTGCAAACATTTCGGAACATAATATACCCAACATCAGTGCAGTAAAATAGAGAAAGAAAACAAATGCATATGCAACTGTCGGAATAAAGTTAGGGACGAAAGCATTCACTATAACCCATTAAGAGACGTAAATAAGAAGAACAAAAGAAAGCAACAACAGCCTAGTTAGAATCAATCTACAAGCCATGCAAAGGAAAGAACAGAAGTGGTAACGACAGCCTAACTAACGACTTTCAAGGGACTGTCGATTGACAAATTCTTAGTCATTTTAGTAACTCGGTCATGTGTTAGTAAATGACCAAAATGTGCAAGTTTTATGGAAATAATTATATTTTAAATTCTAGTGTGATGTAAATTTTTTAGTAAATAACTAGATTTGGAATTTGTTATCATTATACATTGGTTAGATGATTTTTATCACTATTTCATGTTTAGTAAATGACTAAGATCGGTGATGTTGTGCATCATTGCACCTTAAGTTACTGTATTTTTAATATTATTCCACCTTTTCTTTTTATTACCCTTTCTTTTCTCGGGAAGTTTTGCTGCACGGCTTGCTATATGGACCAGAAGCTGAAGCTGAAGCTTTTCCTAGTAATAATAACAGCATATTAGGTTGGCACTTGCACTTACGAACACAGCTGCGTGTGTATACTACAAAGGATTTACTGAAACGTTGGTACGTCATGTTGGGTGGCTTAGCAAATCACTATAGTCTGACCATTTTATCAAGGCAGTTAGGTCGTGGTTAAATTCCTCTGTAGTGGTGCCAATTCTAAGGGTATTTCTGAGTTTTTGCTCAGCCCATATCTTAGCGCCACCCACTACTTGAATAAAGAGAAATCTCAGAAATACCCGTAGAATTGGCACCGCTATAGCGAAATTTGATCACGACCGAACTGCCTTGATAAAATGGTCAGACTTTAAGGAAGACTTAGATGTGTCTTCAAGTTTCAGTGAACAACTGGCAGAAACAGTACAATTATTTCTTGTTGAAACACACACAGACCCGCACTTCGGACGCTGTGAAGTATGATCCTGTCGAGTAAAATCCCAAAGGGAAGACCGGCTATTAAGCGCCCCTGTAACATTAAGACCGACTCCACCGAGCAAATGCTTACCACCATAACCACCGCCTCCACCTCCACAGCAGGCACCAGCACCGTATCCGCCTCCACCACCTCCATGGCCTCCTCCACCGCCTCCATAGCTGCCATGACTGTTGCCCAGTCCTCCAATTCCGTAGGCCGCCGTGCCGAACCCAAAGCTCCCCCCGTGGCTGGCACCTCCCTGTCACATCACAAATCTTCCATGACCTCTGTGCTGAAATTTAGCGATAATCTTCAGTGATCAGTTAATCCGTTGCTGCCTAGTTTTAATATCAATTTCCATATCAAAACACGATATGAAACTGGACCCTGAGATCTACTTGGTCAGTAAATGGTTAACCCTTGAACCCTATTGCCTACTCAGGCAGTACTACCTTGCTGCAAAGGGCTTTCTTCCTTCGGAATGCAATGGAAGAGAGATCCCTTGGAGAGAGACAGCACAGCCTGAGTAAGATAAAGTTAGCGGAGGTCCCTTACCTATATATATAAATGTGAGTTTCTTTTAAGGCGTTTGTGCGGAAATTCATGTTAAAATGGTCGGATGAGCCCCTTTTTGAGGGTACAGGTTTTCCATTTTATCTTATGCAAAGCGAAACCTTGGCGCACTGAGAAGAAAAAAAAAGATCAACTGTTTAGTCGTATTGCAGAGGCACTAAAAGGCCTACCACAATCGTTCTCACAGAACGCAGTAGCTAAATATATCAACCCCTATCAAATGAATGGAGCACAGAGTAATTACTGCACACGGTTCGTAGTAGAAACGATATTTCAACCCTACTTCCTAGTAGTTTTTACCTAAAACTTGGTCTCTCATGTTGCAAAGAAGCTGACTCTCGGGTGTAACACCCTGAGACTTTCGACTAGAGATATCCATTTTTTGATTGATCTCTCCTTTCCAATCTGAAATATTAGATAGAAAAATAATCTGCTGCACAGTAATTACATTGTCTTATCAAATACTGAAACCGAAGTAGTGGAGACTTATGAGGTCTCTCTCTCAGTGGTAGCATGGATTTGAAATTGTGCTTCATTCCCAATGCGACCTTTTCTTATTTTCATTTACTCTGAACTCAGTAGTAAAGCACAGGTGGAAAAAGTAAGATATAGCACGTTCAATTGGAACGTCAAAGTCGATCGAAGCCAAGCTCATTCTACGTGACTTGCTTAGAGCTACATGCAGGAACGTTGGCTTCATCAATTTGAATCGCGTTGATGGTGCTAATAGCAACATGATTAAGTTGAGTTAACTGAAATCTCCATTTTATGGAGTAAAATTTAATTCTTGGCAGTCTCACTGGTAATCGATTAAGAGTAAACTTTTAACAGGCCGAAGCCAGGGCACTTGTCTGAAATTTTGGAAAAGTTCGGTTTCGAAGGCTTAAGTTCGCTTCCCAGTCGAGCATGCCCATTGTCCTGAGACTAGAATCAACAGAAAAGTAAAGGATTTCAGCGTTTTGCTGAAGAAGTGTGATTATTTTGTGCCGTCATTCAATGACGGCGCGAGCCACTGTAGTCATACCGTACTTACCTGGGAACCGGAATCAAATCCTCCATAGCCTCCGAAGCCTCGACCCTCAAAGTTTCCTGGTCGCGCTTGAGTCCCATGACACGCAAGCAGCAATGTCACGGCTAAGCTGGCGACTGCAGCTTTTAGCGATAACTGAAACATATCTGGAAGGCCATTTTGTAGGTTAATCATTAATTTTACCTAATGTTCGGTTCATAGCCTTTCGCTCTAGGTTCCTGTTTCAGACCAGCCGAAGGTTTCGTCAAGTCCTGCCAAACACAACTGTGCGTACACAAAAGTTTTGCAAAACTGCTATCAATTCAGTCAGTACGGAGTAACTTACAACTCAGAGAGCTGTGAACTTTTCTTTCGCTGAAAGAGACAAAGCAAACCATTCGAACGTTGTGAATTGTGTGGACATAGGGCAAAAGACTAATGTATGAACCAGCCATTACTCAGGCTGGGCGGTTTCGTTACTGGTATCCTCCTTTTACGGCAATCCTATAGAAGGAACTCTTATGTCTACGTAGCACAGTCTGAGCAGGAGGGGCAACATCGATTGGGTTGGAAAAGTCAATCTAAGCCAAGCCCACTTGACTTGACTTGTCTGGAACTGCCGACAGCAACTTAGACCTCTATACCATGAAGAGCGCTGCAAGTGTTAGCAAGTGGGTGACTGAAAACTTTATTTTACGGAGTAGGATTGGGCATTTGGAATCTTAAAGGTAATTCATTGCGGGTCAACGACTGAAACTTGAATCAATAGGTCGTAGTCAGGGCACCTGTCGAAAGCTTCGCGTAAGTCAAGCTTCAAAGGCGCTATTTGCCTGCCCAGTCGATCTTAGGCATAACCTACAGCAGAGTTTAGGTATTATCCCTCGGCACGGTGTGTTTTGGACTCAAATGGATTTACCATTTTCATCGGCATAATACTATTTGTAACAGAACCCTGAAATCCAACGGGCCAGTAGGGGGTTAAGCTAAGATCAATAGCCTTGACTTGTGCATTATTTCTGACAGACGTGTTGGTTTCGTCACCTTGCTGTGACACCCTCGAATCAAGTGCCCTCAAGCCGGCCGAAAGCTCAACTCTGCCCCATGAGATAGAGTTTACGGCTGTCTCAAGCGTATTCGGATTGTTGCCATACACCAGCAACAAGATAGAATGTGGGGCTACCAAAACACTTGTCTGAAGTTCCGGACAAATCAAACCTAATGAGCATAGGTTACATTAATGCTCGTTCGATTGACTTTTCAAAGTTAATATTAGCCCAGTCCACTCGTACGATACCCCAGACGTGAGCATTGCTTTCTCCACTTCGAATCATCTTACAAAAGCCAGAAACAACCCAAGTGCGCTTGATGCAGCGGAAAATTATTTTGCGGAGCGTGGTTGAGTTTCTGGCAGTCTCGTGGGTAACTGATTTTAGGTAAACGCCTAAAATTTAATTTAATTGAGTGAAACCACGACACTTTTCTGAGGTAACGGACGAGTGGGCTTGGCTTAGTTTGACTTGGACGAGTCATTCGAATGACTCCTTAGTGTTTCGGTACCAATTGATTATTTTCAATGCTTTTAACAGTGTGTTGTTTGCTTATAAGAATAGGAAACTAAGGTCGATCGTTTTCATTCTTCCAAAAAGATTTCTTCATCTATTGCAATTACTGCATCGATATACCTTTAGTCATCGCTTGGGGAAAAGAAGGGAGCCTTTTTTTCGCTCTAAGCGACTGAAGTACGTAAAGACCACGTTTGCTGTGCCATAGTATTTAGGGCATTTACAGCAGTCTGTCATTTTTATTGCAAAGTGCTTGTTTTACTGCAACTGAGACTGACAGCTTCAATACCGGTTTTCATCTCTTATCTTTTAGTAAAGTGAGGCTTGAAACTAATATAGCATCCCTATGAATGCATGAACAGGCTAAAAGTAAGGCAGTAAGGAAACTAAAGCTTTGAAATTAATGTTACACGCGCATCACGGACGAGCAGGCTAAATATCAAACGCACATTTCAAAAGCGTTTTTGGACGATGTCGGACTACCTCTTCTGTCAAAAAAACAAAAAAGTATGGCAACCACAATGCATGCTCTTGCAGGAGAACAGGTTCTTCTTATCAGTGCAGGCCCCAGTGAGACACCCAAACATTCCAACGAGCCTTGTCGCATTAACGAGACAAAAAAGAAAGAGAGAGAACGCGGACGAGATAAAACAAAGGAACAAAAACTCGGCATCATCAGTGTTTAGAGTTCAAGAGGAGGTTGGAGAACTGCGCAGCTGCCACAAAGTGGCGTCCAGCTACTTCCAGCACTTCCAGTATATGTTGGTTGAAGAAGATAAGAAGACTTCGCACAGCATAATTTGCTTGAGATAAAAAAATTAGGTGCGATTAAAGAAGAGTTTCTGCAAGAGCGCCGAAAAGAATATAGAGTAAGTTTCCTGGTACTAGAATACGATTCTAGAATGCGACTGCTCAGTAAAGCAAAGAATTACGTCGTATAGATTCTCTGCGCCTCGACCACTCCCAGCCCCGTCGCAGCGCCCGCGAGCTCCTGAGCACGTCACAAAAACCGCTCCGTTATATAAACTTTCACGAAACAGCCGCTCTCTTTCGAGCCAAGTTGCGCCATAATAGAGCAGACAGCTTTGGAGTCGCGCGGCGCTTCTCTGAATGAGTATTTTTCTACCTCTCAAAGGGAGCTTTGAAAATTGAGTTCTATGGGCGTGATTGTTTACAGACGTCTCACTTTCGAGTGCGTTGCTCATAGTAAAATATGGCTTAAATACGAAGCCTTTTTGCATAAGGGACTGTATAGGAACGCCGATCCGTCTAAAAGTATTGCGACTATACACCGGAAGAGGGTTGGCATTCAAATAAGGTTGATGAAAGTACTGAACGAGCCTAAATGAAACAATGAGAATAATAACCGTGCAATTAACTAACATTTTAATGCATGAAGGGTTCTATAGTGCAGCACTTACTTTGTATATTGTCGAGATAGTCTATCCTAACTTCCGAACACTTTTTTCGAAGACATTGTATGTTCCGCTTGGTTGTGTAGACATTGGGAGCTTCCAAACCTGTTGGAAGTTTAAATACCTCTATTCTAAAAAAATAGGGTATCTACCTCTGTGCTTTTCCATATCATCACAGAAAAAAATGTTCGAAAGATGGCTTTCTGATCAATGTCCTTCTATAACCACCACCCATCCGAAGAGCGATATGATCTTGGCATCCATCATAAGTAAAGGTCTTCAGGGTCCCAGCATTGGGGCAGAACACCCAAGGCCAGTTTGTGCGTTGGGTGGGCATCAGCCCAGAACGGCTGAGTCAACGACATTTCTTAAAAAACAGAAACATTTCTGTACACTTTTTGTGTTTTGCTTTATGTACTTGGGAAGGGCACCCAAAGAATAATGGGTGATGGTACTGATAGAATTGGGAGTATGGTTTTGACAAGGCCTTAGCCTTGGATTTGGGGCGAGTACTAGAAAAATTCGTATAAAAAAATTGCAATGAAAGTAATATATCATATCGATCTTAATGCATAAGTAGAGAGTGATTTATCTTTGGAAGTTTTCGGAGATACTGATGGTAACGTTTGTGTATATTCTTCTAATTTTATTCTCATCTAAGAATGAAGCGAGTCACCGCACAAGTTTTTACTGAAGTGCCAGACTTCTACAAATGTATTATTAACTGCCAAAAGAAGAGGAAAAGGTATTGTAAGGAATTGACACTGTACAGGAGTAGCTAGACTTGGAATTGACAGTTGGAGCGATGTAGCTGATCCAGTATCTTCTTCTCTGCTTGCAAGTTTATTAAGAATCCATGGCACGTAGAGACAAGTACGACTTCACACTGTCAAGTAATGCTCTCAACTCATACGCCCGATGTGGCGGTTTACGAAATATTTTAATAAATGTATTTTGACCATGACTTGTTTGCTGATATTCCCTGATTTGGAGCAATAAATCATCAGGCATTGTAGCGAAGTCTTACCAATGACGTGCGCACGATGGTATAAGCGCAATTAATGTTTTTTTAGTTATAGTGAAATGGCGAATGAAAGAGAGAGAGCAACTGAAAACCATGCAATTAGTGTAGTTTTTGTTGCGTAATGTGAAATCGTCTCTTAGTTTGCTGCCTGCCTACCTACAAACAGTACCTTCAAGCGTTTGATGAGAAACTACGCAGTTCGTGACTGCTGCCTGATATGCTCTTAAACTGCCAGCTCCGTAGCAGGTTCAAAGGTCTGTCCTTTGAAGCCCAATGTAAAAAATCATTCAGCAGTGACATAGTTGCAGAACTTAAAGTACATATGTACATGTGGAAGGAAAACATCGAACTAAATGGCAGAAGCGCTTTATTAGATAAGTTCACATGCAAAATTCATTCGTTAATGCAGATTCAAAATAATGTACATAAATTATATCATAATCAGATTATTCAAAAAGTAGATTACTTCACACCTATGAGTGAGTGTGTGGTGTGAAGCTTAGAACACGTTAAAAAATAAAGATAGAATGCTTGCAGTTAATCTATCCCATGATTATTATAAAACCCAATATATACTAAGGTAATTCATTTGCGCATTTCACTTCAGAAGTACCGCGTAACTTGTGCTGAGCTCAGTACGCATTACAGAAAAACCTTGATCGGATGATCTTACCAGGTGATAAACTTGCTTCTCAAGGTACTGGACCATCCAGTCGCCCATGGTGCAAGCCTGTTAGCCCACGCAAAATTGGCCGATATTGCGTCTTGTTTCAGTGACTGCAAATTAAGAAGAACACGAATTTCACAGAAGTCCTTACTGTACTCCCCATAAAATGCCTTGTACTTCGTATGGACAGATGTTTGAATTCTTTTCTCTGAAATATACGAACAAAGAGTTATAAGCCTCGTATAATAATACAATCGAGAATAAAGATAACATAATTCACTTTTTTGAAAATAATACTGAAGTGGCTTTTTTATACACGGAACACGTAGGTAATAGTACAGTTCAATGTCTGATAGCCAAATATGGCATTTTATTTGGGATTGTTACTTGAAATAAAATCTAGTAGAAACCACTGGTCAAATGGTATGATGAAACTGTTTAAATTACTCAAGTATGACTTAGATTATTGGAGCGATATCATTGCATATGGTCTCTCATTTACAATAGATAGTAATGAACTCGTTATTCTTTGTATTATCACAGACTTTGCTCATCACATATGTAGCTGGGAGCCAAGTCAAGCTTGCTTCAGTGCCTAATACCTATTATAACGTAAGAAGCGCGTTAACTTTAATTGTGTTGTGCAAGATGTACGCCAAAATTGGATACATCTTCAAGCTGCAATATAATGCATGCAGTCTGTATGGTATTATTTAACTGCGGTAAGCTAAAAAGTAATGCTTAATGTTTCTTTAATCACAATTAATTTTGCAACACCAATCTTATTGTGTTTTCAATTTGTTGATTGTTGCAGCTCCCAATAAAGGCTAATACCATGCAGTGACTATATAAGATGAATGGTCATAATCATTGTAAGCATCGTATTTCCAATATTGTATGCAAGATCAACTTACTATTCATGATTGCATTGCTTGGGTACTTACAATTAAATGTGAAATGTTTAATTTAAGATTTTGCAGGAAACGATGGCTCAGTACAAATCAGTAAATGAAACGTAAAAAATAAACTACTGAATGGCGTCATGAAGCAGGCAGTTATACATTACCACTTGATTATTAACCCAGTATCAATTGTTCAAATATTGAAAGATTGATAAAATAGCCTGGCAAAATGCATACTAGGAAGAAAAACTCCTGCATAAAGTTCCAAATGAAGCACAAGTGGCACACCGAAACCAAGTATCTTGGATAACAGCATCAGCAAGCTGAAAGTTGCATACCTTATTGAGCTATGAAGGTTCCTTTCCTTCAATTTTGAAAAAAAATAATATCATTCCCACGCATAATAACAATTATAATGCATTTTAGATGGGGAAAAGTTTATACAAATTCATAAATGAAGCGCAAATGGTGGACGGCATCAAGCAGGCATGGCAGGCATCAGTAGAGCGGGCGATCTCGCTGAGCCAGTTGCAGGACTTGTCTGCCACACCCTCGGCCTTGTGCGCAGCAAAAACCACCACCACCAATGAGGTGGGTTTCGTTACGTTTTAAATGACAACGCTGTTATTACTCGAAACTTTTTGTCATTTTACCCGTTCGCAGACAAGCGCAACGCACAGCGTTTTTCTCGTCTTATGCATCGAAGTTTGGCATATCGACCTTTCACGAAACAGGTGATAAGAGTTACTTGCAAACTTGATTCTTTACAATTTAACATCTATGACTTACACAAATTGTATTACTACTTCACACGCTTGATGGCATTATGCTGCTTCAAGTAAATAATCCAAGCAATACCAATCATAAAATAACTGCCATTTAACTGATACAATATAGAGGATCCATTTTCCCGTTATTGGTTGATCAAATTTAAAAACCTACTGGACTCATACCTACTAAAAGTACCAGATAAACCAGTTACAGGCGGTTACGTGGGTGATGGAGCTAACTCACTGCAGACTCTCCCTAGGGCAGGGATCACCATCGGCGTGTATAGGAAACCATGTTCAGGCACGGAACCCTAGCTGCTTCATGACGCTTGAAGCTTTTATGATCTATGATGTCATCTGTAAGCTAAGGTACATTAAAATATTATCTACAGCTATTGGAGAGAAAACGCCTATTTTATTATATATTTACGTTAAATTTCTGTACTAAAAAATGTTATCAACATAATTAACCGCTGTTTCAGAAGAGAAATCCTTTAATTCTTAAAGACAGTGACTGACATAGCATTTACATAGTTTAGGGTAAAAAATCTTTCAAAGTCGATAGAATGTAGATTCAGATGTATTAGATGTGACGTCTTTCTCTTATCTGTGATGTACCGTTAATCCTGACAACCATAGATTGCAATATCGCAATGAAGTTTAATTTTGATACTTTTACAGTATAATTTTTTCTTTTATCTTTTCAGACACATTCAGTGACAATGGCATTTTAGTCGAAACCAGCTGGCCTGAGTGCCTGTAATAGATGTTTTTTTTTCTTAATCTACTAAGTTGAGGTCAAATAATGGCAGGGGGCCTTGTCTGTTACATTATTTCTAACGGATGGTCGTAGAATAAAAAAATGAGGTTATGGAATCACTGATTTAAGGGGATCAACCCAGCAATTTTAGTCAAAATCATCATTTTTTTTTCTTGCTAAAAAAGGGTCATTAGGTAGTGGGATATTGTGCCCTAAAATGTTATGGGGCTACAGGCACTATAACCCCATCCCCCGCCCCAAAAAAATGGGCCTAAAGAAGACAGGGGGTCAATATTATGTTTTTTTTACAACTTGATTTTTTTACCTAAAAATGAAGAGAAGCCAGTGAGTTTTCGCACTAAAAAAACGAAGAAAATTTTCGATTCCTCGAAAGATTCGTGACAAACTAACAGAGAGATAGTTTTAGTTTTTACCCTCATTTTCTTTTTATCACAATTCAAAACGGAAAATTTTACATTTTTTGAAAAATTTAGATAGTGAATAAAAATTGCTTATCAAAAGAAAACAAAATGGGAAATCCAGCTCTGTTGCTTTGTTAGGAATGTTACATGGATTCCAAAACTGTCTTAGTTTTTGTTCTAGCATAAAAAACTAATAACCTTCCCTTGTATTTTTTTAATTTCCCCACAAAAAACTGATATCTGCAGTTTCTCAAAAACTAAAGCCTAAATCGAAAAAGTTACGGGAACCAAATGTGTTTCTTTTCCATGATTACATATACTGTGCAAGTTTCAGAGCAATCTCTCCTCAAATAAGAAAGTTTGTTGAAATCTGGGTTGATCCCTTTAAGGGGATCAACCCAGCGAAACCCAGCGATTTGGTTAAAATTATCCATTTTTTTCTTTGTTGTTGAAAAAGAATCCTTAGGTAATGGGAAAGTTTGTCCTGAAATTTTATGGGACAAAGAGCACTACAACCCTCCAAACTCCAAAGAGAGGTCCAAAAAAGCGGGGTGGGGGAGGCAGGGGTTCAAAATTATCAACTGTGGACCGATTGTTAAAAAATTTGCACATTATATGTAATTTTGAAAAATTACACATTTTGCTTCAACAACTTTTGTGATTTAGGCCTTAGTTTTTGATATAATGGGAAATATATGTATATATACCTATATATTAATATAACCCCCAATAAGAGGTCCTGGTGGGGGACCGATAGAGGGGGTAAAAAATCATTATATGATGCATGCATATTATTTGTAGATGCTAAAACAACTTGAATACAGCACTCAAATTTCATTCATAGTGCAAAAAAGTGCATTATATGACATTTCACCACAATATTGTACTTTTTTTGCCTCCCCTGTGTAAAATGTAATTTTTCTACCTAGAAAAATAGAAGTCAATAAGCTTTCATGCTAGAAAAAACAGACATATTTAAACTACAGCCGGATTTTCCATTTTAGTCCTCACATTTTTTTTTATCACAGCTGAAATCCTAATTTTTTTTTCTACTATATTACAGTTAGTGATCAAAAATCGCATATCAAAAGAGAACGAAATAGAAAATGAACAAATTGGACTGTTTAGTTTTGTTAGGATTGTTTCAAGGATTCCGAAACTGTCATTGTATTTTTTTTCCAGCATTAAAGCTCGTTGACATTTATTCGTTTGAAATTTCAAAAAATATACGTATACCTTTTCCAATTTTCCCAAACACTAAAGCCTAAATCAAAAAAGTTTTACGAGCAAGATGTGTTTCTTTTTCAAAATAAAATATATTGTGCAAATTTCATCACAATCATTTGACAAATGAAAAAGTTAACAAAAATCTGGGTTGATCCCCTTAAGGCGTGTTCGATTGGGACATCGCTATCGAACGTTCAAGTGCACATGACTTGACTCATCGGACCGATTTAAGCGTGGCCCAATCGAACGGATTGTAGGAGTTAAGTTGTAAACTGTTAGCCTAAGCTGTGATGTCACTATCAAAACCTGTCCTACGCTCATAACGTTTAAAACTTAAGCAACCTTGGAAGTAAATCTTATGGATTTTTCATTCGTAAGTTCGAATGATGTCGTGCCCTAAGAAAGGTTAGAAGACTGGGATTGGCTCAATTAATTTTTATGCAGGTTATTGTGAGGCATCGGACACGACAGTGATGACTCCATGCAAACAGAGCCCAACACTTGTCCGAGAGAGTGGCCGGTACGTTTTTGTCATCTTNTTTTCATTCGTAAGTTCGAATGATGTGCCCTAAGAAAGGTTAGAAGACTGGGATTGGCTCAATTAATTTTTATGCAGGTTATTGTGAGGCATCGGACACGACAGTGATGACTCCATGCAAACAGAGCCCAACACTTGTCCGAGAAAGTGGCCGGTACGTTTTTGTCATCTTACCAATCCACGGTATGGTTTTATGATTGCAGAGCCAATATACTTAAATTAACCCTATAAAAAATTTTCTTCTATTGCTTTCAAAGAAAACGTACTAATAATTAAAAAAAAATAATAATTGTTTTAGGAGATAATTCGCTGCTGGCTCTATCTTTGGTTTCAAATTGCGGCACCACAGAAGACACCCAGCAGAGTGACTCAACACACGTGAGGTGATGTGTGAAACGTCACCTGGACTTCTTCCGAAGACTCTCAAGGCTCAAGGCAAGGGGAGCTTAAAATTGCAAAATCTTCCTTTTGTTTTAATTTTAATTCCCCGGAGGGAAAAAAGTTTGTTTCTATACCACCATTGTTATTGATTTACACCAGGGTAAAGTCAAGTTCATTAGGCTTAAAAAACAAATTGAGTTGTCGCCCCAAGACATTTATGCTTAAGAGCATTAACTCAAGTGAAAGTGGCGAAAAGAAACAATTTGAGCTGACTTTCTACTCGAGCTAAGCTAAGCATATTGAGTTTATATCTCAATGGAACATGCCTTTACAGTAAGGTATATAATGGCGTCATTTATCACTGTGGTGAAGTCGGACCCATAATTGAACTTTTCCTGGACGGCAGACAGGAGAATTGGCTTCGCCACTCTGATTTGTGTCACAGGTGATAGAATTTAAGCAACCCAAACGCGTGTGAGATGGCTGAAAGTTCCAGTTTAGGGATCCAGACAAAGATTCCGAATGTCTCAAGGATAATTAACGAAGGGTTAACGCCTGAAACTGTATCCAACAGGTTGAAGCCAGCACACCTATCTGGCATTCCAAACACTCTGGACACATTAGATTAAATTTTGCCTGTCAATTGGTGACGCCTTATTAAGGCTTACAAATTTCTGTACGTTTCTCTAGCAGCGAAATGTTGCCATACACACATTAACTGAGCCGAACAGAATTCATGGCCGCCCCAAAAGTTTTAGTCGTATAACAGCTCCCGTCCGCAATATTCTAGCTGATTTACAATAACTACGCTCTTATGTACATACTTGACATGAATTCGTGGCTCTAAAATCTCAGTATTAGGTATTTGTCATGGCAATGTTGGGGTTGCATTTGAAAGGTGTTGAAAAGTACCAAAGAATGTGGCAATAAATAAAATTACATTTTCATGTATCACCGCAAAGACAGCAAAATGCCTTCTTCAGCATATTGAAGACATACAAATAAACATGCTGAATATGTATGACTGTGTTCAAAGCCCAGTGATACTGCATTAATTGTAACATCCAAAATCAGAGCCCAGTGATACTGCATTAATTGTATCATCCAAAATCAGAGCCCAGTGATACTGCATTAATTGTAACATTCAAAATCTTTAGTTTATTGTGGAAATTTCTTGAAAATTTTGCATGCGCAGCTAGAAACATTCTGACTTCATTTTCCACGAGCAGGGCTTACAATTTTCCGCATACATTTTTCCCGGTTTTTTAGCCACAAGCATCTGGGTAAAGTAACCTTCTGCAGGCCAGGGCTTTGGGGCATGACGGAAATATGCGAAATGAGACATTGCCAATTCAGTCATAGCGCAGAAGAAATAATTCAAACCGCTTGTACTTAACTTGTCTGCTTTGCGTCAGATTCAGGCGGCAATCACAAACTGCTTAAACTTGAGATGACCTCAAACACAATCCTCTCAAGAGGACAAGTTAACTTTATGTTGCGCATAGATAGATAAGTGATCCTACAAGCTCCGTTTACATGCGATGCAACGCTAGTTCTTGAACACGCTTTTCTCTCTAACCGCTTCTCTATAACCCCTTCTCTATAGGCCCTTTCATATAACCCCTTCTCTATAGGCCCTTCCGTATAACCCCTTCTCTATAACTTCTTCTCTATAAGCCCTTCTGTACAGGCCCTTCCGAATAACCCCTTTTCTATAATCCATTCTCTATAAAAAGGCGGCTCTGTATTCTCTCACTTGCTTGTCTTGGAATACCAATCCATATGGGAAATTCCATCTCACGTTTTGACTCTCACATGTTATCTGTATAAAAAAAATGGAAATACAATTTCAATAGCCAAAGCCCAAAACCAATAAAAACTTTCAGATTCTATGTTATTATTAATGAAATCCCGCGAACTTGGGAAAACTAACAAATAGCGTAGCGGCGTTGTATGAAAAAGTTGTGTTGTGTGTTAATGAGGTTTTAGTGACCTTACCCATTGGCCTGTAGCCCATCCTAGCTGCGGCCCCTAAGGGGATAATGTTACATATGATAAATGCAATCTGTACCCTTGGGGACGCGACTCGTTTCGCAGTTTTGTGACATCTATTACTCTTCCTAAAAGCTATAGTATTGTCGCAAACAGAACCAATTAAAATAATATGTTATCTGAGGGATGGAAGTAGTGTAGTGCACTGCTCTTATCTTATGAAACTTTGAACTGACTATTGTAGCGTACCCTTCAGAAGAAAATTAATAACGAAAGTATAGTGAGTGAAGAAGGGTCATCACAAATTCCTCGCTGTCTTTTTCGACAGCGCGCGCACTCTACAGTAAAAATTTATGTATATATATCATAGAGAGCTTATTCGTTGGAAAAATAGGGTAAAGGTGATATCTTTTATCCGACGTAATTCATTTACTTGAGTGGCGCAACTTATGTTAGCAAGGGTAAAAAATTAATGACCGCGCATAGATTTAAGCGGTAAACAGCTAGGATGAGACATTGGGCACGTCCGTTATCTATACTTCCCGTGTTAGAAGCAGCCCGATTACGCTGAGCAGGCTAAAAATTACATTTTATGGAGTAAGATTGAGCTTCTGGAAGTCTCACAGGTAATCGGTTTGGGGTCAGCTCCTTCATGAAACTTAATCTAGCGAGTCGAAGGCCGAGCAAGTACCAGAAGTATCAAATAAGCCGAACTCGAAAGCTTAATTTTGGTGCCCAATCCAACGTGCCATATATTGCAGTGTATGTGAGACAATAGCTGAACAGCTAGGCCCATTACCAGAGAGGAGACGAAACATGTTTTGGAGGTCCTTATATACGCAGTAGGAGTCTTGGGCGTAATGGCAACACAGCAGAAGTGGTGCGTTTAATGGCAACACAGTATCAGCCTTGAG
Source organism: Parhyale hawaiensis (assembly GCA_001587735.2). Taxonomy (NCBI): domain Eukaryota; kingdom Metazoa; phylum Arthropoda; class Malacostraca; order Amphipoda; family Hyalidae; genus Parhyale; species Parhyale hawaiensis. The sequence continues at coordinate 14,770,696 of LQNS02000210.1, forward strand.
TGTAATGGCAACACAGTATCAGCCTTGAGTGTAATGGCAACACAGAAGGAGTCGTGAGTGTAATGGCAACACAGAAGGAGTCGTGAGAGTAATGGCAAAACAGTATCAGCCTTGAGTGTAATGGCAACACAGAAGGAGTCGTGAGTGTAATGGCAAGACAGAAGGAGTCGTGAGTGTAATGGCAACACAGAAGGAGTCGTGAGTGTAATGGCAACACAGAAGGAGTCGTGAGAGTAATGGCAACACAGAAGGAGTCGTGTGTGTAATAGCAACACAGAAGGAGTCGTGAGTGTAATGGCAACACAGAAGGAGTCGAGAGTGTAATGGCAACACAGAAGGAGTCGTGAGTACAATGGTAACGCGGTAGGAATCGCGGGCGTCATGGAAAATTGCAGCCGCTGCGTTGGGCTTTGATNATGGCAACACAGAAGGAGTCGTGAGTGTAATGGCAACACAGAAGGAGTCGTGAGTGTAATGGCAACACAGAAGGAGTCGTGAGTGTAATGGCAACACAGAAGGAGTCGTGAGTACAATGGTAACGCGGTAGGAATCGCGGGCGTCATGGAAAACTGCAGCCGCTGCGTTGGGCTTTCATAAAGATATGATTGCAATTTTAACGGTCAATTCAGCTTAACAGGACAAGTGGCTGAAACGGCTAGTCTCATAATGCGACCTATTGTGCTGGGACGGAAACAAGAGCTTGAATAAAGTAACAAAGTAGCTTCGTTTATTGTGGTCAACGTCCGCCGCTACCGTGGGTAGCGGCGGGCGTCGCGTGCTGCACAGTTGTGCTAGCGGTAGCGAGAACGATCCCCAGGCCAGGCGCAGTTTCTCTCATGGTACTCAGGGCGCTGAATCAGCCCATTAGCTTGCGCACATAGTTACCGTGGTGGTACCTACCTTAAGGTAGGTACCTTCCGTTTCGGCGGTATTGTTCTTAGCGACCAGTCGTCGGCTGCAGCTGCATTTACCTATGTTGATCGTAGGACCGAGGCTAAGCGTGTGTATGGGGAGGCTCAGCAGCGTCTGAGGCAGCGTTCCAGGGAGTCTCTGCTGAGTGTTGACCATCCACATTGTTG
>LQNS02000210.1:14773766-14809341 GCA_001587735.2 Parhyale hawaiensis
CTTTAAATTTACCTTACGCGAAGCAAATCGTTGTCATTAATATCCATTTAATCGAAGCGTAAAACATTCAAAACGAGTAATTCTTATTTGTATTAAACCATTTTATGTTTGAAGGCTTGTAAAGCATATCGGAATTTGTTTAAATTTAATGCTGCTCTCACTGTAAAGAGGTGGAGTTAGCATCACTTCTATTTCACCAGTCGGTCGTTCAGATTTTGAATTAAGAGCTGTCAGCCTATTAATTAGGGCACGCTCAACTGGGCGCCAAAATTAATCCGTCGAGGATAAGGGTGCTCGAAACCCAGTCAGAAATTTTGGCATGCCATTTTGAAATGTCTTGTAAGGGTCAGAAACAATGAGATTACGTTGAACCTTCTGAAAATACCATTTTACGGAGCATGGTTGAGCTTTTGTAAGTCTCAGTATAATCAAGTAATCTACAGTAAAAATGATAACAGAATGTAGCGGCGATTTTCTTTTTATTTTTTACTGGGAAAGGACAAAGCACACGACATTTCACAATGCGTATTTATTTGACTTAGAGTTAGCATATAATTATAGACTTAAATATATTACAATTACCAACAACGAACAAACAGGAAAATTCAACAAATAACTTCAACTACAGGTATGATCAAACGGAAATTTAGTTTGTATGATCTTCTATTATGTTCTCCATTAATTGTTGTGGCATGCTCGTATGAGAAATAGATAAGCTTCATATCCTATAGGCAAACAATAAATATCAGATAAATACCCATGACTTTTCCTAAGTAAATTATCTGCAGATACCTGCTCACCAGTACGGAAGTGTGTAAGACCATTTTGCGATACCACTTTGTGAAAACAAAATAACCTAAGCTTTGTACTAGCTATGATCATCAAAAAACAGAAAAAAATGAGTGTACATATGTTTTCCGATGCTGCAAACGAAAATTTTCTTAATTTTGTTACAAGTTTTAATTATAAATGTTTCATAATACAGTAAATATAATAGTAAATGCCTAGCTGTTGCAATTGACTTGCTAAGTACGAAACTCAACCCGGTTTAGCAGCAACATAAGCGTGTGAGATTACTGATCGGTAATCAGCAATTAGCAACAGTGGAAACAACACAACAAAATAAACTACTACCAACACAGTCTTAGCATCACCTATATCTTTATTTATGGTGCTATGCATCACACTTTTCATCGTTTAGTCATTTCTTTGAAAATGCTGAATTTTTTAATCGTTTTGGGCACATCAAGTTAATGAACATTACTACCACTTAACTTTTTTTATTTACGCTCACGGCTGAGGTGGCAAAATCTGTTGGTTAAAAAAAAAATCAAGAATACAGCAATTTTCTCAACCTTAATTCTGCCTATAGGCTACTGCAGCTGTTCCATCCGCGGCATATGCCAAGTGCTTCTTACTTTGCATGGTGTTCGTATCAGCTTGGCGACGAAATTAATTTTTTAGCAGTGATGGAGAAAGATGACTTCAGATGGAAAAAAAATTGAGCTCAGAAGTTAAAAAAGCTCAAGTTTAATAAATATATCAGTAAGAAAGTGAACACAAACAAAAAGGCATTTTGATACATTCCACTGTCATTCAGTTCAAACCGAACGTTGAAGATACATTAACATCATAAAAGCTCTGCTCTCAATCATTCCATGAGATCAGTCTCGCTACATTGGAAATAAATTCATGTTCAGTTTCACTCCATTGGAAATATTTTCGTATCTTCTAGTGACTCTTTCCTTCTTGCTTGTTTACTGGCCAATTTGCACTGCGGCTAGTCCTGTTCCAATCCTCAGTACAGCAGCAAACCGTCCTCGGTCGGGTGCACGCGTGGCAATCAGGTGACTTAAGGCGACCTGGTGTCATGTTAACAATCTTGACATCACATCTGACACCATGTCACGAGGGCTGACGTAGACGTGACAGATGCTGTCCGTATTGAAATGATGCAGTCAATCTGGAAGCAGAATTCAATAGTATCAATCAAATGAGGAAACGCAGAGGAATCGGTGTTACAAACTGTTATATCAGACATATAACCAGCTGGGTAGCTTAAAGTGAATGATAATTTTTAGCATTTTCTGGAGCTCAAGTCTTTAAACAGCCAAAAGTTGATACGAATCCCAACGGAATCTGCCACAAAATACTATTCAACAGCCTTCAAGGCAAAAATATTGCATATTCCTGGGGAATCGACTGCGACTAATCTAGCGTTGGGCAACAGCTGCTTGATGTATTAAGTATTCTCACAAATCTAACCCCTTAGAAGTTAAAGAAACCCCATACTACCCATACTGCATTCACTATCATTAGATTGAGTAAAGAAGAGCATTTATATCTGCATTAGGAATTGTATTACAGAATTTTTGTAAGAATAACCGCTGTGGCTTTCATATACGGTATTGCAACAGTATACTGGCGATGCTTGCAAGAAATGATTTTAGGAAGTAGGCAGGCCGATGCCAACCACACTTTTAGGTATTTTTTCAATTCCTAAGCTCAAACACTCCGAGCAGCTCTTCTTTGCAGTGAACTGGTCTGTGCTAAATGAAACCGAATAAAAATGTAAAACTTACAAATTTCAGTAACTGACCTGCTTTAAAATCTTGAATCATATCCTCTCTTTCCAACAGAGTATTGGCCGTAATTGGTGGCTCCAACGCGTCTCTGGCCCGGTAGGCGCCTTCTGCGTTGTCTACGGATAGGGCCTCCAGACACCACCGTCACTGATACCATCACCACCAGCAACAAGACCATGAGCTGTAGAAGAAAAAAAAAAAGTTAGTACACTGCAGAATACAGTCTGATAAATATTTGCTTTTTTGTATTTATCTACTGGCAGGTGTATAATGCCGCATAGCAGTTTAATAAAGTTTAATAATAATAATAATAATAATAATAAAGCATGTTCGCTTGGGCACCGGAATTGAGCCTACTAGGCTTGACTTATCCAAAATTAAGACAAAAGAATTGGCTCTGTAATTCAAACCTGTGCTTCAGCTGTTAAAAGCTGCCTGATTACGTCGGAGAAGAGGGAAAACACAAGCCCCCAGCACTATAATTCAATTGGTGAAAGGTTAGTTCATTTTGTGAACGTGTGACTAATAAACCGTACACCTAATAATTACTTAGTTAACTTCACATGAGAGAACTGAACAAGGTAGAAATGAATATTTACATGTAGCAATATTTAAAACTTGCAGTCGTACACACAGAACGTTACAGTACTGTATGTTTCAGGATACTTACTCTGAAGAAATTCATTTCTGGGAGCTTGTCTTGTTTTTCACGGACCTGAAAATGGAAGAAAAAGAGAAATTGTCAGTACGTGGAATTCAAAACACCGAACAATGCAAATAGCAAGGATTACTAAGCAAAAATGCATTTGATTATCGACAATTAGTGCAATAACTTTTAGACGATAAAGTTCAATATTAAAGATGTTACCCTTCTCTTAGGAAGTTACATTTTGCCATGAAACTCATTAGTGAAGAGATGGTCAATGCAATAGAATATCATACACTGAAAAGTTGAGTACTTCACGTTAGTACGTACTATTTCGCTTGAATGAATTTCATTATTAATTTTTATTATTTTAAAGTCCATTTCTGCAACACCTTTATAGTGTAGCTTCAGAGCAAATCAAAATAGTGCATTGGAAAAGTTAGATATACAGTATTGCCAAAGTTAGCTCTTCAAGGTATTTCATCACGCTTGCATCATGTCTGGAGAATACAGCTGATCCTATATTCATGAAAATAACCAATTATTTACTCAATACACGAATGCTTTATTTTATTTCCGTGAACATCAAAGTTAGAAATTAAAGGGAGTTTATGCTTTAGTTATGAGACCCAGAATTAAATAATTTGATCAGCAACTAATATACGTTTGCGTAAAGGATGAAAAAAGAACTTGCTTCCCCCTCCATCAAAACATGAAGCTTCAGGTATCACTTACTTTAGAAGTCTTGAGTTAGCACTGCACTGCTAATGTAGCTGGACCGTTAGCGTTGAACTGTGGGTGCGATGCCGCGATCCACTTCTTTTATAGTCGCGAGTCGCAAAACGCAATTCCAGTTGATTCCGGCTCGTATGGCTCCTTCAATTGCTCACGGCGGCAGCAGCGAGTCCTTGAGTAGCAGCGGATACGACTGCCTATAGTCCTTCACGGGCTGGCCCTATGGTAGTTTGCACTGGATCTGTTGACGACTCTACTGCGTGGTAAAGATGCGCCCATGGCCTGAGGAGGTGAAACCGTTGCTCGGCAGGAATCGTGGAACCCAGAGCACATGACAGACTTGTTTTGCCGCCGTCTGGAGGAAAATCTGCTAAGAACAGCAGTTAACTGAATGCAGTCGGATAATACGTAATGCATTACTGTGCACACTCAATGTAGGCTATTTCCATAGTTAAGGCGTTGTCTATGACAAGCATGGGAAAAAACTTTTAAAGCCTTGATAACTGCGAATTTTAGCATCAAATGAGACTATTTCGTTTCAACGAAAGACAGGATTTGTATTCTTGTGCGCCTGCCCTTAAAATCTTTGGGAGATATACGCGTACGCTACGCTTTATGCCCTCCTATTTACGTTGATTGGAGATTATTCGGTACCAAACCCATCAGTTCCGTTGGTGTTTTCTATCCTGATCCTTTTTACATAGAATTTGTTGCCAAATTTGTGTTGGGCCCTGCGGATCTGCAGGCTTTTAAATCAGCTATTAATGGCTCCTTGATGGATTTTACTTAGCAGCCTTTCGGGCTTTCTGTGCTGCACGAAGCTTCATTTGTGTTTCATTACCTATCTACTGAGAATGGTCGTATTGTTTCATCCATATTCATAATTTCTACAATAGTGTTATGCGCGTGACTGCAATACCTAAAGCATTTACCAAATAAATATCGCACTGACAACGTTTCGTCAGTTAAATAACAACTTGTTTACACTCGCTCGAGCTCAAGGTAACGGTGTATAGCTCCCGTCTCCGCCTTCGGACGTAGCCGTGAGCACTACGTGTTCTCAAAGCAATGTTACTTTGGAATTCACTCTACAATTCCAGCGTGGAGCTTTTATGCACATCTCTGTAGTGTAAACCGCTGCAAAGATGCTACCGGCCCCGAGAATGATTGAATTCTTTTGAACAATTACGTTTGGCATGGGATGGATGCAGGCTCATACAAATAGCACTGGACGGTTCCCAAGCCAACTCAACTTGCCAGTTACCATATGGTAGCGCTAGTAGTAAATGGGTTAAATATATATAATTATGATATACTAGAGTGCCCGCTCTGTTAAGAATGACAGCGAGGAATTTGAGATAACCCTTCCTCATTGATCACACTTTCGTTACTAATGTTTCTGTTATAGGATACGCTGCAACGGCCAACTCAAATTGTTATGAGATGGGCGCACTGTGTTTCACTTTATCTGATGCACACTTCTTCCTTCTCTTAGATGACATATGAATATGAATCAATATTAAATTTTGTAAGCATTGAAGCACCATGCATTAAATTTAATTAAATTCCCCGCAACGTATCCTGCATACCCAGTGGCAAAACTTCAGCACAACGAAATTTTGGCGTTCAAGCGACTACTGCTTCGTGAAAGGAAGAAAGCAAGCTGGAAAATATAATTTCTACTTTGTTACTCTTTGGAAAATGCTCTCCTGTACTTCGTTGCTTTTCTACTCAATTTCTTCTGAGTGAACTGAGAGCAAATATGGTTTCGATGTACGGAGAAAATAGAAATCAGACTCCATGGTAGCGCTAAGAGAAGCATTGAAGGCATCTTTTTGTTGCCACGCTCGTGATCAGAATCACCGTGATCATGATCATCGTGATCACTGAAAGGCAACAGAACGGTCAATGATTTTGTAAACAAACCAGAGACGCCATGTCTATTCTCGCAAAAATCGATTTCTATCATATTTTTACGGAAAATGGTGGGGAATGGATTTCCTAGGAGCTTTTATTTATTTTGAAGTCAATACATAAGTGAACCAGCAGTATTTAGAGCATTTTGCACATACAAAGACATAAAACTAACGGAACTACAATACTGGAAGTCAATATTACAAACAGTCATAATATTATTCAATTTATCCCTAAATATAAGAAAACATCATGAACTTGCATTTCAAACTCTGAATTTTTCCTTGTCCAACGGTTGTAATCACTCTTTGATCATGCATGATAAGCCCGCGGAGGAAATCACGCAACGATCAATTTTCATCACTGATCACGGTTGATTGCTATCAGAATCACGTCAAAAGTGGTCAGAAAAAAACGAGCGGATCATGCGAAATCAGGCGGAGTCATCCGCAAGGTGGTCACAAAAAGACCCCATAAGTATCTTCATCGTTTGGATTTCAACGTCGGTTCCCAAGAAGTTCATTCAATAGAAAAGCATAAACATTCCAAATATGGCTAACTTCTGCAACCCAGTCAAATGTTCACTTATCGATCTACATCAAGGAGCACTATAATTACAAAATCTGCAGAGTGACCTATTTTTCGCTTATTTCGTTAGGAGCGTGACACAAAAATATAAGCATATAAATACAAAAACATAGTAACATATAAACACTTGACGGTGTTTATCATAATGTTTTGATGTAAACGCACTCTTGGTATTGTTGTTGGATTGCCCAAACCTGTTTGGCCAACAGGCAACGGCAGACACTAGGCAACTCCCCAGATGTACAGCCCCTGCCATGTACAGAGTGTTCTGTTTGCAGCGGGTGTGGTGTCAGGCAATCAGTCCTTTAGGGCTGGTTTGCATGCTCGTCATGCTCGTAAAGTTAGTCGATCCAAGCCTAATCGACTCTTCCGAAACCCCACGCATGGTTCCTTGGCTTCCCGTTCTGAATGGAATTTTAGGTATTTGCCTTGAAAAAATCAGTTTTCCATGAGGCAGCCGGAAATTGAAACCTGAGACGTAAAATGGAGTTTTGAGCGGTCTCAACTGGTTGTGCTGACAACACCTGCGACACGGCTCGGAGCGGTCTCAACAACACCTGCAACACGGCTCGGAGCGGTCTCAACTGGTTGTGCTGACAACACCTGCAACACGGTTCAGAGCAGTCTCAACAACACCTGCAACACTGCTCGGAGCGGCGGAGCCGATGAGTAAGAATATTGTCGGCCGTGCAGCTGTGGAATGTCGCTGGAGTACCTGTTACTGTAAGAACAGTTGGCGAAAACTAGTCGGTAAACAGAACTAAAGTTATCATTATCTAGCTCAAACTTGTGGAACATAAATCCCTTACCTAGTCTAATTTATACACTTATACAACATATATTTCAGAAACGAAAGACCTCATGTAACAGTCAAGACTGGCTGGTCTCAAAGCAACCCAAGGTTATACTTGCATATTTAATACTACAGTGCCAGCGCTGTCAAAAGTGACAGCGAGGAATTTGTGATGCGTGATGACCCTTGCTCATTGATCATGAGCACTAATACGTTTCTAAAAGATACGGTACAAGGGACGAGTCAAATTGTCATAAGAGATGAGTGCTCTCTGTTTCAATCCATCTGAGCAGCACAGCCTTACCTCTACTTAGATGACATAAGAAAAAAAATTTAATTTATGCTAGCAAACAGTACAGCATCACTAAATTTAATTAAATTCCTCGCTGCGTATATTGTATACGGCATAATACCATTTCAGTGAATCAAATTTTTTGTGCTCAAGCAAAACTGCTTCGTCATAGGAAAAAAGCAAGCAAGCTGAAAAAAATAATTCTGCGTCTATTGCATCTAGAAAAATCGCCTCTTCTATGCTTCGTCGTTTATCATGTAGCTACTCAATTTGTACGTCGTGAACTGAGAGCAAATAATGAATTTATAGCTGTAATGTATGGAGAAAGTTATGAAAATTAGGTTCCACGGCAGACGTGCTCGTCGAAGTGGTAAATTTCTTCATTGCCTGGATGTCAACGTTGGCTGAGCAAGAAGTGTATTCAGCTGTAAAAATCACACTCAGGGCATCTTCTGCACCCTGGTCTAATTTTTGCTTAGCGATCTCCATCAAAACGCAACATAATTACAAAATCTGACTTCTGGTCTACTCTTTGTCTATTTCGTTAAGAGCGAGACACGAGAGATAGAAATTATATGAATATAAACACACTACGGTGTTTATTATATTGTTTTGATCCATCTCTTATAACATTTAATAAGTCTAAATATTGCATTCTGTGTCCACAATTTTCAACTCTCTCATTTATGTCGGCTGTGTTTGCATTAAACAACGAACAAAATTTTTGCTGCTATGGACTACTTGCTCTTACCGCAGCCTCTGACTATACTGCACTTAATTCTGCCAATACCCTTATGACCTAGTGCTGTACGTAGTGCTACGTAATCTGGCAGTTTGGGCAGGTGTTATGGTGCCAGTACACAAGCGGACAAGTTACCAGATCCCTCAACTTTTCACTATGGCATTTGCGCTACCGTGACTCCAACTTACGGCGGTTGAATAAATCTATGTGTTATTGCAACTTTCAATTAACCAACTCAGAAATAGGAGGTATAGGCAAAGCTTCACCACTGCCGCTTGGCATAGCGTACAAACTGCAAGAAACGACTCCTATTTTAGATTTTCATCTGCGTGGTAAAGCCCCTTGCACGTCGAAGCCTTGCTCGCGGTAATGTAATCGCATATGGAATTGAGCGGAGGTGCAACTTTTGCGCTAGTGTGCATCCACCATAACAGGGTCTCGTCCAACTTATTACGAGGTAGCGCGCCACGAAGACGCACCATGTGATTCACTTTCAGACGATAGTTCGAAAATAATATTAGTTGGCTTCCCCACAAAATGCTTCGTCCTTTGATGTGTATTAACCAGGCCTCAGTGAAGCAAGTGCACCAACATTGTCAGCGGGTTTCAAAAGCAATTTATCTTTTCCCCATATTTAAGCAATAATTTCAATACTAAAAAACTAATGGCAATAGATATTAGAAATGCTTACAGGGTATGTATCTCGATTTTGGAAATATGAATGAAAGAAAGTAAACTAGTAACGGAGGTTTAAAAATAACCCTTTGAATCAAATTCGCACTGAATTCCATTCAACACATTGGTTATATTATTTTATATTTATAGTGACAAAGACACAAGACACAAATTCAAACAAAAGGTATGCGTCATAAAAACAGAGTCAAATATGGTAGTTGCAAGAATGTTAGATGAGATAACAACGTTTCGTGAACTCCTTCCCTCTTTTATCATACTAATATTGTAATGAAATTAAACTGTGATTAACACTATGTAGCTTACTTTTGACTTCGTTTTGGCGTTGACGTACATACGACCTAATAAACTTATGCTGGAAATTAAGTAGAAAACAGTTCAATTTCCTAATTTTTTGACTAAATTGGGAAAAAGAAGTTGATACATTAGGTGAATTTACCATTGTGCACAATGTCTATCCAATACATTGATAGAATGTGCTTGATCCAATCGTTTAATGCAAGTATGAGATGCGGCTGTGGCAAGCATTGAGTATGAAGATCTATTATCCTCTGTAGGGAAACCACACCACTTATGGGTCTACAACAAAAACGAGAACAGATCAGTCAACTTTAAAAAAAAAAAAACTTGTCTCGAAGGACACCAGCCACGAGATCCTACATCTTCTAGTGCAACACTGGGCCTAATTAAAGCTATAAGTCATTAAAAAACTTCTGCGCAAATACGATTTGCGGCGTTTCTGAGGTACAACGTAAGAGCACTTTGGAATAACATTGCTGCGCAACAGTAGCAAACTTGTTAGAGCACTCGATCTGACGTCACTGGAGTAATTACCTTCCCCAAGGAGCTTATGTTTTTGTCGGAGTCTGTCTCTTTGTCAGTCTGTCAAAAACATTACCCAAAAAGTTAGGGACGGATATTTATCAAATTGACAGGGATTGTTAAGGGAGTAGATAGTTTACTTTTGGTGAAGAAGCGTCCAACTGTTTGTTTGTTTCTTTCTTTCTTCTTGGTAACAAAGCTCTAACAGTTATGAAATTTGAAGGAGTTGTTGGGAATGTTACGATGAGCAATTGGCAAAATTTTTGTGACAATCTGTCACTCCGTTGCCTCTACGTTTGCTTTAATGTTTGTCAGAATGTAACTCAAAAAGTTATCTACGGATATTCATGAAATTTTCAGGAGTTGTTTGAAATAGTAAAATGCATAAATGACCAAGGTTTGATAATAATAGGTTAGTCTATTTGAGTGTTTGACTATGTGTTTTTTCTTACTTTTTTTATCAGAACATAACTCAAAAAATTACAGACTGATCTTCAAGAACATTAAAATGTAACTGTTATTACTGGTGATTCTCTAGCTTCAAGCTGGGATGATCGCGGTGAGGTCACTGGGATATTTCCTTGGTTGGGATCACTTCAGGGCACCAAATGGGTTAAAAATATTTTGTAGTCGTAAAGTCAAAGGAAGAGATATCATTTATCAGCTTAATTACGGCCGTCCGGCCGGCTTCTATTAAAATGACATCTCTTCAATGGACGTTGCGCAAGGAAGCAGGGAAACGCTAACTAGCGTCGCTGCAAAAAATAGGACGAGCACGCACCGACTGCGTGCCCAAACAAGCTTCATACGCTGGATAGAAGCCTAAAATCAAAGAAAAGCGAATCCATCGATGATGGTCTAATTAGTTGAGCAGTTATCAAGAAGATCTGAGAAAGAGTTTCGTATTGCTAATGATGAGATAATACTACTATTACTACTACAGTAAAACCCCTCTAATTCGCACCTCAGTAATCCGAACCCCTCACTAATCCGAACATCTGATTATAGTTCGAAATGCAATGCTAACAAATAAGCATTTTTCGGATTAATAGGGTAAAGTACGGAGTTCATACAAATACCTCTGTAATCCGTACAAAGCGCTTCTTATTTTTCGGATTAAGGGGGTGGTGAACGAAAAATCTGCGCGAGGTGCTGCCCAGAAGGTAGGAACAATCTCTCTATAATCCATATTAGTGCAGAATACAGAGGTTTTTTTCGGATTTGTAAGTACCCCCGTAATCCGAAATCCTCGCTAATCCGTCACACCCTTCTCCCCGTGCTGTGCGAATTAGAGGGGTTTTACTGTACTACTACTTGATGATGATATTACTATGCGTATTATTTCTACACTTTAAAAGAAGAGAAATTTAGGGTGTGTTCAAGTGTGCGCCGAACTTTACCCTCCAAGGCTGGACATGTCGGAGACTTTCGACAGATGCTCTGGCTTCGATCCGTAGAATTGATGTTCAGGTGTTAATTGACCTCGATCAGCTACTCTGGAGACTTCCAAAAACTCAGTAAAGGTGAACAAAGTAGAGTTTTTAGTCCATTTAACATAATAGAGTTACTTCTAGCACTTGCAACAGAATTCCAAGCGACAGAGCGAGTTTCTGTCTGAAGTTTCATTGAAGTCAAGCCTCTATGGCTTAATTTCAGCGCCCAATCGAAGACGCCTCTATTTGTTTAAAATTCAAAAATTCATCATTCAATCTAGCCTATTATTCTGTATCAAGTCCCGATAACTGTGCCATGAATTCGATCGGCAGGAGAGACCGACAGGCTCTCACTTTCGATAGAAATTTTAGCTGGTATCTTCTACATTGCACACTCAACTTTCTACCTTACTTTGGCGACCTTGAAAACGTATCACTCTCAAATTATTGGTATTTACCCTAAGTTTCATTGCTAATGCTTAGCCTTACTATATGTTTAATTTAATGCTTTCACATTTCTGGGGTAGAACTCTATCACCCGATGTCTTTAATATCAAAAAATTGTTGCTTACAGGAAGTAGTCGATAACATGTAGACCCTGTTGGCTATAGGTATGTCAGCCTTGAACTCTACGGGACACCTGCTAATTCTCTCTCGTCATGAGTGACTACCTCGATCAGAGGGCTGTACCCTTGGTACGTAGGTACGGCGTCCAGATGAGATAGTAAATAATTTTTTCTCTTTCCCTGAAGCTCAACTGTTCAGTTGTATAGCCGAATAATTCTGTCTCCTTCCCTTTTGCCAATCAACTGCTGAGCTAATATTCTGTATCACCCACATTTGCCTCTTATACTGCTGTCTTCTATACTCTATTAACTCGGAATACCCATTGTTCATCTCCAGTCTTTCATTCTCCATCACATCTGGAAATCATTTATTGAACTGTAAAGTGTACACTTCTTCATCACCTTGAAAAACTAATTAATTTACTGAAGGATCTTCGATTCATTAACACGTTCAAAAGCTATTAGAGTCAGCATCACATCTGAAAAATTATTTTTTTCGTCGAGTCTGAGATCTACTCACGTACACGGAGCGACTGAGCTACTATACGACTGAGGATAAAATTAAGATCCTGTAGACTTGAACGCCCGGAAGGGCGACAGTGGCCCCGAAGTTTCTTTTCGATGTAGCGAAATGCTTGATACATTTGTTTCACTAGGAGCCTACAGAGTCCGTCCTGACCCACACAGCCCTCAAAGGCATGCGCCATCACTCGGGCAGGCCAATGCAGAAACACAGACACAAACACGTTCTTCCAATTACAATTTTGTATCCGGAATGAGACGCGACCTGCTGTAGAGCTACCAGCGAGAACATGGAAGAACTTCTGTCTCAGAGTACAGCATCAGGAAGCGCGAATTGAGGATGGTGTATTACAAATTTAGACGAAGTTCAGATATTGCTTTTCAAATAATCAAAGCTTTCTAGAGAAGCATTCGTCAAGATCCAACTATGACTCTGTGCTTGCCCCTGACTCTTTCGTGTGCCTTTACGAGGAAGCAACGCCGCTGAGTACAAGAACTTACAATGTTTCTTGGAACTGAAAATCCTGCATACGCTGCGGGCAGGAACTTGTAGCATGACAAGAAACACGAGACTCCAGGTCATGTACCGAGAAAATCATTGTATGGATACATGCGACTCTCGTAGCCCATTGGCCGGTCGAGTTCAACAGCGTTCAAGGCCTCTGATAAAAACGCAATCTTTTTTTTCCAAGGAGTGGGTAGTTCTCAACCGGTTGGAAGCTACACCATAAGAGGCCTGTTGCAATGAGATTCCGGGGTTACCATTGCAGTGTCACACTGCTGGACTCGAGTATGGAGTGAATGCGACGCGATCTCAGATATGAATAACGTTCAGTCTAACATTGCTCGCGCTGCCTTATTTTTGTAGTATTTTTAGGAAAATGTTAAGAAGAATCTGTAAAGAGCTTTAGATTATAAAATTTAGACAATATTTAACAATAATGGGCAGTAGGAGTGGAGTAAGTCCTTCCTCCTCGCACAACAAGCGATCGCAATGTTTACAACTTACGTTTGTAACAAGGTGGTTACCTAGCAACTGCACAAGTTTTGCGGTTGTAGTAAGTGCCACACCTCTGCAGTAGCACTAACCGTGAAGCAGTGGAGGCCAGTAATAGCGCGGGTGACCCGGAGAGCATCATTACAATACGCTTCAGGCGAATAGATCAAATCAAAACACAAATGCTGGTGCCATTGGTTGACCAGCTAAGGATGTGGCTATCCGGACTGTGGAAACTAAGTAAGAAATTGAACACCGCAGCTTGAATAAGCACGACGCATAAGATAGTCCAGCATATGTCGAAGATCAAGTAGAGTCGTAAACTTGCTAATCCACAATGTGTGGTGCTGACGTCATAGGAGATGGAGCATGCAAACCTGTTTTTGCCAAACTACGCCGAAGCCAGTGCACAGCAGTGGCAGATCATACGGACGAGCCCTACCCAAGACTGGCTGCATAATTCCGACCCGGGTAGTAAAGCGGCAATTTTCACTATATTACTTAGTTTGCAACATCTACTGTAAAATTTTTATCTACACAACATCAACTTATTTTCAAATATTGCATAAAGAAGATAAAGTATGTGTCCATGATCTCATTCATGTAACTTTCAATGACTGGATAATTTGCGTCTCTGAAAGCACAACGAATAAACAAGAGGTTTTCATGAATTGCCTTCTATTACAATAGTAATAAACAACATACCGTTGTACGCATTGTTTTACTGAATGGCATTTCAAAAATTGTTGTGCTCTTCTCACGGACACATACTGTAGTATTTTTATTTGTTTACAGTGATTGGCGTTGCCTCTACGATAGGTGGTAGATACCCGAAAACTTGTGTTCAGTTGATTGGGAGTTATCATCGTTCATATCAACATACGATTAAATATTTCGAAATAGAATTATTAAAATTAGAATAATAATTTTAAAATTTTCCACAAATCTCCGTCGTCTCTATATACAAATGTTCATTAATTTTTTAGGAATCGTAATACCACGTCTAAAAATTGGTTACCCAAATTTTTATTTTCTTTTTAACTTCTTTGCAAAAGTATGGCGTATATGGCAAACGATTCTGTCGAACGGCGACAACGTTACGCAGCAAACCGAATGTCTCAATTATCGTCGTTTTCACTGCAGAATCCAACAAGATATGAAGTTTCAATTTGACGAATAAGTTACACCTATCGTGAAGACATGTGCAGACTTAACCTTTGGTGTTTCAGTTAAACTTTCCTCTTTGTGATATACCATAGGTGACGACTACATAAATGTTAACTGTACAGACGGCGTTAACCGTTTCTTGCCCACTGTGTATAGTGGTAGTCGTAGCTCGTCCCAAAAGCTTAACTCCCAAGTTTCTAAAATAGGTAACGCATTAACGTGTCACCGTTGTCTCTAAGTAAACCAAAATGTACGGAACCTGCTGAGCTAAAGTACGCGCCTACATATGTGAGCGCAGGTCAATTCTACGAAAAATCTTGTTAAGGTGAGGCACTATACAAGGTGCGTGTAGGCGCATTGCTTATTCACAATCTTAATCAGAATATGAAGTTGAAGCAACCATGTAATTTCTGGAAACGGTGTGTTGATTGAGAAGGTGTTGCGAAGCTTCGCTTAACTGAACTGTACATTTAGTTTTCGTGATATGCGGGTTCGTTATGTACAAATTCGCTTATATACGAACGGACAATTACCACCTTTCTTTTTCTTCATGGGATTTACTAGGTGTGCGGGGAAATCCGAGTCACGTGCTGGAAACAATGCCGCAATACAGTACCTTAGTTGTTCTCGTTTACAGTTTACAGTGTTGCTTCATATATAGATGGTTGTAATAGACAATTACTGTTGTATTTTAGCTTTGCTGTAGGGTAGCATTACTACAAAAAAGCGCTAGACACACCGTTTAGGGATGTAAAAATGAATCCTGAAACGTAACCCCCTCTACATACTCTATAATGTACAGTGATTCGGTATATGCGAATTCACCATACGCAAACTTTTTCGCGAATGCAACCCTCACAAACTTGATGCATGAGATAATGATAATCATGAGATAACAACGGCAAGTATCTTACATAAATTTGTCGGACGGGGCTAAAATTTACACAACTTAATGCTTATCGTCTTCCGTCTTTTAAATTTTTTGTAGATCCGTAGTCCCAGCTCGTATGCCGAAACTGAAGAACGTGGACATGCCGAATAAAGGAATCTGCATTTTAATCGGAAACTGTAGCATACGCATAGTAGTAATGCGCAGCAAACGCTCAGATGCTCTACTGCCGCGTCTGCATGGAAGGCCCCATTCCAAATTTCCTTGAGGCCGAACCGTTGGCTGACGAGACCATCATGCCCACTGCGCAGCACTGCGCAAGCGCGGCCGACGGAGGCGGAAACTTCCGACTGCTGGGCATCGCATAGGCACCACCCCGAGTGCCGAGGTGCACGTGCGCATCTCATGGCACACGCAGTGACGTGCTTACCGAGGTCTTCTGCTGCTCGGGGCCAGCTGGTTGGTATAACTACCCCAGAAACTGAACCGTAAAAAATGGCAACAAACGTTTTGGCCGTATTTTTGCGTCGCGTATTGAACTGTAGCTACGTTTTCCACCACGCGGCAGTCTGTATGCGTCAGGACCTATACATGTGGGTACACAGAGCAATAATTCAATACTGCTTGCGTATAAAAAGAGGATTTTCTTGTATTTTCTTGGTTATGGAATATGGCCTCCCAAAAAGTTTGCTATATGAATTTGTTGGAATTTCTGAAGATATCTCTACATCTTCACTAGCTGTTGCTAGTCTTCGTCCTGAAACTGCCCTAATATTTATTAACCTGCAGTATTTTATGCTTACCTGACTTGCATTATCTG
This sequence comes from Parhyale hawaiensis, assembly GCA_001587735.2. Taxonomy (NCBI): domain Eukaryota; kingdom Metazoa; phylum Arthropoda; class Malacostraca; order Amphipoda; family Hyalidae; genus Parhyale; species Parhyale hawaiensis. Next base: position 14,789,971 of record LQNS02000210.1, read on the forward strand.
TGACATCATTACATCCGCCACCAAGGAGGTTATGTTTCTGTCGTGTTTGTGTGCCTTTATGTTTTTTGTCTATTTGTCTATCACCGAGATAACTCAAAAAGTTATAAACTTATCTTTCTGAAATTTACAAGGGTTATTGGGCACGTTAAAAGTAATAAATGAATACTTTTCAGCAAAGATCTGTTAGACCGTTTGTTTGTCTGCCTCTTTTTTTTCTTAGTACTGTAACGCAAAAAGTTATAGACTGATTTTTACAAAAGTTTACATGAGTTGTTTGCTATAAGGTAAAGGTAAAGTCAACTTTGACTGCACCCTCCTATCGGAAATCCACTCCCACTGGTTCGTGCGACAGATATAGACCAGCCGGCCCCAGAGGAGTAAGTGCAGCTGCAGCCGACGAATAGTCGCTAGGAAACTATGGCGCCGAAACGGAAGGTTCAACGACCAGCCACCCCCTACCCTAGGGTAGGTACCCCATGCTTGCTATGCGCACAAGCAAATGCGCTGATTCAGCGCGCTGTGTGTCTTAAGAATGACTGCGCCTGGTGTGGGGATCGATCCCTGGTACCTCGACACAAGTGTGCAGAGCGCAATGTCTGCAGCTACCGTGTCACGAAGAGTATAAATGAACGAATTTTTGCGATGTGCTGTTTGTTTGTCTCTGTGTACGATTTTATGCTTGTTACCAAAATAGCTCAAAAAGTTACGAACTAATTTTAATTAAATATATAGAAACTATCAGAGATGTTATACTACACAAACGATCAAATTCTGGGTGGTCCGTTTGTGTGTCTGACTTGTGTTTGTCAGAATGTTTGTCACAGACATACGTAATACGTAACTCAAGAAGCTTTGATTGAATCTTAAAGAAAGTTAAAAATGCCATTATTACTGTCAAAAGGCACAATTATGACCAGGTTTTAGTGCTGGCAACAAGAAAATCATACTATTAGAGCCAATTTGATTTTTTATTATGTTGCCTCACTTGGCAGAAGCATGCGCTCTCAAAGTGCTCTGTTTAAATTGTCATCGATGAACCGTCCCAGATATAGGCAAAGCTGTGAGCAAAGCTTAACAACACAACACTTAACATTATAGGAGATTATTTATGCACTGCTTGATGCCGGAATGAACAAGTAGCATTACCGCTATTTTATACGTTTTGTATACAGCGATGGCAAGCTGCTAGGCATCAGCGCAAATGGAAGGCAGTTTTGAGGATTTAGGAAAGGAAAGATCATAGTGCGGCGCTAGGGACACCATTTCAGGCTATCAGCAGCGTAGCTGATAGCATCGAACTCTACTTCTGTTGACGGGGTATACCATATTTGTACCTTGAAAAATTTTCGGACGAGGTCCAGGTGACATTCAACACGCCGCCCATCTTGTGCAGAGGTGATGCTGCATTCAGTGACCAACAGGAGGGCTTCAAACGAGTAATTTGTCTACCTACGAACTTTTTTAATAAAAATTCCAGTGACTCACACTCCCAGGTGCTCTCTTTGCATGCTGGAAACACAATGTCTTTCTTTACCTTCGCCAAGGAGGTTACGTTTTTGTCGTCATTATCTATCTCTTTGTCTGTCCCTTTGTCTGTCACAAAGATAACTCAACAAGTTATGAATGGATCTTCACAAAATTTTCATGGATTAGTAGGTATGTCAACGTTAAAAGATGATTAACTTTTGGCGGCAATCCGTCCATCCGTTTATTTGTCTGCTTCTTTTTTCTGAGAGCCATAACTCAAAAAGTTATGGACGGATTTTCATGAAATTTACATGAGATTTTAGGTTTGTTACCAAAGAGTATATGACCAAATTTTTGGGATGATCTGTTTGTTGGTTCATTTGTTGATTGCGACGGCTAATTTTGAGCTTGATAGCCCAATAACTCGAAAAATTTTGAATGGATGATTATGAAATTCACAGGAGTTGATAGCCATGTTAACAGACATATATCAATAAATGTTGGTGCAAATCGGTAGGTCCATTTGTGTGTTTGACTTATGTTTCTCATAATGTTTACTAGCAGCATAACTCAAAAATTTAAGAACGGATCTTCAAGAAAATAGCATAAACTATAAATAGTATGAAAAGGCACAAATGAATAGAGATCTTGGTGTTGATTCAACAAAAATCATGATTTGGAGAACCAATTTGAATTTTTCGTTACCGTTGCCTTGCTTGGCGTAGCTTTGCGCTCTCAGAGTGCTCTAGTTTTGCTAAGAGGTATAACTTGACATCTTTGTGCTTTGCGTCGCATTACACACAGAGACCCATGTGAAAATAATGAAAAATTTTTGATAAATGTGTTTAGTTTAGAATAACAACATATAATAGCTATTATTCCAAAATCGAAGACAATGTTCAGTTCATGTTACATTTCTATTCGCTTATCATTATTTTGATGGATTTGGTAACAATGACCCTATGTTAGTATCATTTACCAAATGGTATATTGCAATGAGTAAAAATAATCAAATACTGCCAAGTACTAAACTTTTTTTCTAGTATTTTTACCATGAAATTTGGTATTACAATTTCATCCTGTCTCAATCTCTCGTAAAAGTCGAGAGTTATGTGTATAACCGAAATAATTAACCAATCAATTGGCAATTATAACCACTAATTTAATTGTCTCTTGCTAAACCACTAGTTTAACTAACTCAACTAAATTTCGATTAATGCGATTAAACTGGTCTCTGTGTATAAACTAAATTTGCTGATATTCGGCAGGAAAGGGAAAAGCACGTGGCATAACTTAAGATAATTATATTTAAAAGACTTAGAGTTTGCACATGAGCATAAGCTTAAATATATTACAGTTATCAACAGTCAACAATAAGCAAACTTCAACAAATAACAATAATAACANGATATTCGGCAGGAGAGGGAAAAGCACGTGGCATAACTTAAGATAATTATATTTAAAAGACTTAGAGTTTGCACATGAGCATAAGCTTAAATATATTACAGTTATCAACAGTCAACAATAAGCAAACTTCAACAAATAACAACAATAACAAATAACATCTATTAACTGAATTCAGGAGTGCAAAATGTTCTCCTATATGTTGTTTAGTATCTTATAGGAAATAAATAAGGTTTCGCACTTTCAACACGAACAATAAATAATCAAATAGTTCCTACCCTATTTTTTGAAGACGACAAATGATATAAAAGCACAACATATTTTTACAACAGTTGATAGAATGTAAATTTTTTAATCAGGCAGCCAATGTTGATATCCAGTTCACATAAAAGTAAAACGTCAAGGAATGGGACGACGGCCTGCCAGCATGGCAAGTGCATAATAAGGTTTCATCTTAGTACTCATTGCACAAAAAATAACAATGATCTAATACCGGTGAATTGTACCGCAACATTGATAGGTCAACAAATCATAGACAAATTTTGATATCGACTTCGTCACAGTCAATGGCATGCATCACATCAAGCATTAGTTATAGGTTTGCTACTGACAAATATACTATTTCTATATCTCTCCAAACTATACCTTTCGTGGGGCAGAATTTTCAAGGGAAAAATTGCCAATATGAACATGAGCCTCAACCCTTCCTCAACAGATCTGAAGCTGTACCACAACGGATGCTGCTAATGATGCCAAATGATATTAGCAATCCATAGATGCTTATTAAGCTTAACATGGATGCAACAACATCTCTTGGCCTGCTGCCTACAAGAGCTCTATATTACTATGTCAGTAGGTAGTCTCGAAACATAATCCGCCGACTGGCACAAATCTAACTGCTGTCTCTCTTCCAGTCCACAGTTATTCACCGCATTTCGAATTATAGAGGCATAATTTCCCGTGGCTATTCAAGAAGTTCTAAATCTCAGGATAAATAAGTCTTTGTGTTCGCTAGAATGAAGTGTTATGCCTTGCTTTGAAAGATTTGATGCTTGCGACAGTCAGTCCAAAAATACCGCCAGTTTTTATTTACACTTGAAGCTACACTGTAGATGGAATATTATGAACAACAGGCGGATCTTGTAAGAGAATGGATAAATATAAATACCCAAAAGTTGAGCTTCCATTGTAAAAGAAGAAATCTGTTTTTCCCTCTCTTGGAGGTGGGTTGCTTTTTTGGTAATCAGAGCACGTCGCATCACGGAGGTTTTGGATACCACGATAATTAAATTGACATTACCTATTGTACGCAAAATTCAGCATTTATTTCATACTCATCCTATTCGTTAATCATTGTTCTATTATACTCAATTATTACTTCTTAAGCATGAGAAGGAACGGAGCATGATAATTCTAAATAAACACTGGAGTAAAAAAATAATGAATTAACATATTATTAGCTAAAGGCGTAAGCCTTACTTTTAAATAAGATTGAAGAGTTTCCTAAGTCATGAAAAAGAGAGCTAATGACATCAAACTGCAATTCCTTCTTAGCGCAGGACAGCTGAGCGTATTTTTCAATTAGTTGCCAGTAGAATATATTCACCCATATACACATACTCTTCAGTCTCATCTTGAAGCTCGATGGCCACTCGGTGCTGCATCCATGTTGTATATTCAGAGTCTACTTGCAGACGCAGTATGTGTCCACCCTCTTCGGCCTGGCATAACTGTGCCGGATATCTGCTTGGTGTTGACCAAGTACTGCAATGGCAGTTTTATTTTCAGCACGACTGGCATCACGTCGCGAGATCCGAGGACTGGGCGGTCTTCAGTCCGTAGCGGCAAAACTCAGTCGATCTGTAAGATGACGAGGAGAAAACGTTTTAACGTAAAAAACAAGCAATGCAGTAGGAAAATATGCAGTGCTTTTCACTAAATATATCCACAGCAAACGAATTGGAAGCATGCAAGTGACGCTCAAGAACAAGCAATTGTTAGGTTACTTCCACGAGTATTTGGCAGCAAAACTCTGAACGATACGTGCAATACTTATTGAATCTACAGCGTAATGTAGTCACACAGAGGGTCAACATATGATCAAGCAGCAGATATATGCATATTTATATGCTTATTGTAAGGAGCGAACCTTGAGCATCTACTCCTGTTATGCATAGATAATATCTCGTGCGTAAACTAAATAGGAAAATAAGCGAGGCTGTTCCTAATCACAAAACACAACCCACCGAAGTCAAGCACAAAGTAATAGAGAGAGGCTGGTGTGTTCTCATGTGACCAAAGTAAAGTCATGAATAATATCACAGTTCGCCACAGCTAATCACGCAGAGTAATTGACCTTCTGGTGGGGAAGAAGCTGCCGAAGCACTATTGCCTATGACGATTTATAGTCATCCATGGCGTTCTTTTGTCGCACCATAGACCGCAACAGTACTTGACTCTTAGGGCTAAGAGTGGCCTCTGACGCTGGAGGCCAAAATGGGAAAAATGGGATTTTCTCAAGAGCTATTATGAACATGTCCAGACACGGTCATGCAGGCAAGCGCCCAAGTGCGTCCCCGCCGTATCCAAGTTACCTTCTCCGCAAGAAAAATGTTGGGTACCTTGGAATTTTTTCTTCAGCTTTAGATAGGGGGAAAAGAATAGCTCTTGAGAAAATCCCATTTTTCCGTTGCCGACTTTTGGCCGCCAGCGTCAGACCTAAGAGCCAAGTACTGTTGCAATCCATGGTCACGCTAATGCACACTCGCCTCCTGATTCAAATTACCATGTACGCACCATTGCTGCCGGTACTACTTTTAAAATTATGCTCCTGTATCCCATGAAGTATAGGCATAAATGGGTAATTAATGACTGATTCCCGAGGACTTTCGTTTATTAAGAGCAAGTAACTTATCAAGAACCACGAGCATCACCTTCAGAATCTCCTACCAACCGCAAATATATGTATATATATATATGTATATATATATATGTATATTTGAACTTTTGATTCACATCATTCGCTTCTTAATCAGTGTACACGATTAACGATTCGTTCTCACGGATTTTCGTTTACCGAAAGCAAGGAACTCTTAAAAACCACTCCTGTATCATTCAAAACCTTCTAGAGAACAGTAACTGACCTTTAAAATCTCGACTGAAATCCTCTTCTGCCAACTGAGTACTGGCCGTAATTGGTGGCTCCAAAGCGTCTCTGTCCAGGACGCCTCCTCCTGACAATACGGCGTCGGGGAGCCGGAGCCGCTGACGCCACCGCTACCATCACCACCAGCAAGAACATCATAATCTAGAAAAGGAGTAACGCGATCGTTAGACGCAAACGAACTGAATTCCTGAGAAGGGAAGTTGGTAATTTAGCACCACATGATGATTAGACATCTCATGATAATAATTGTGAGGGTACGCGTAGAGTGGAAGATGGTGATTAGTTCTCACACCTTAATTAATTACGTTGAAGAACATGAGCGCTAAAGTGGCCTCGCAGAATCAATCAATGTCAGCTAAGTACTTATCATACCGCATATATGAAAACAACGAAAATAAGTACGTTTAAGGGTATGCATAGCAGGCAGTACAAACAAAAAGGAGCAGCGATAATAATGCCTCATATAATATATTTATATGCACTTACTCGGAAGAAATTCATGTCGGGAGCTCGCCTTGTTTCGTAAAATCCTGGAAATAATAGAAAAGTAACGATTAAAAGTGATACTTCAATACACAATTACAATTTACAGTAGGTACTAAGAAGTTATTAAAGATCAATTTAGTTTGAATTTCAGTATAGCAAACAAAAGAACAGCATCTTCTACAGAATATTATAAGAACTCTAGGAGTTCAAGTGAGCAACATATTTTACATTAAATATTCATTTTCACTTATATTGCGGTCAACAAAAAAGTGTAGAAGCACAACCGGTGCAAACTAATTCTAGTTATAAACTGGTCCAAACTACTTCTGGTATGAACCGATGCAAACTAATTCATGTATGAACCGGTGAAAACCAGTTCAAGTATAAAGTGTTTTGAAATGCGCATATTCCTTTTGATGTAATTCGATACATCTTATGAAGCAAGTCTCGTTAAGCCATCATCAGATCATTTCAAGAGGGGTAAAATAGAAATCAGAAAAGTATGAACTGAAAACATTGGATCTGTACTTTGTCACATATTTGTATTGGTTGGAGACAGACCTTGAACTTGACCTCATAAAAATTGCGGATGAGAACGCTAGATCCCCAACTTTAATTGCATTCCTAAAAAGGAATAAAATAGTTTGGTCTTCAGGTGTAGGTAATCGCATCCGCTTGATCACGATGGAAAAGACATGGAAAGACACGAACCGATAAACTGGATCTTGAATTGTCTACACTTTTGTTTGAAGGCTAGAGAAAATCATTGAAAAGTTTGAACTTCAACTGTCTCCACAGTTAAGTATGGCTGGAAAAAGGACCTCATAAACTATGAATTAAAATTTATATCAAAAGGACCTTCAGAATCAGGAATTGAAAATTGGATCAATTGGCTTCCCATCTCTCTGACGACCAAAGAAAGGAACTTGAAAAATCATGTATTGAAAGTCAACACATTTGCATGCTGGCTCGAGAAAAGACCTGAACCTTACCTTAGTATCAAATGCAGCTAGAAAGTTCGCTTGAAAGTCTTCGGTTAGCCGTGCACTGCTAATGTAGTAAGAGCAGGTTAGGGCGGAACTGTGATAGGAGAGCCCGGGTCCGCTTCTTATATAGTCTGGAGCTGTTCAGTATATCGAATTCCAGTTTAGAGTCCGCGGGGCGGGCTGGACTTCTTCACCTGCCCGGACTCCGGAGCAAGTCCTTGAGTTGTTGCGGATATGTTTGACATTGGTACCTCATTGCCCGGTTCTAGGGTGTTTCCTCACTGGTTCTGCCAGTGGGGCTACTACGTGTTGAAGATGATCCCGCCCTGAGGGAACCAAACCGTTGCCGCATCTGCGAACGTCAGGTAAGTAAACAGAAGTATGGTAACAGAAGTATGGATACTTCAGTAGAGTGGTTCCGTGCATGTTATTGCACGGTACCTCGAGCAAACTCATCTTGGACCCCCTAAAAAAGTTACAGCCTATATAATGATGATAAATGAAATTATATCATCTCTGCCCAACGAATTTAAATTAATTTTTGAATGACATATAATTAAATAAGATTTCGCACCCCTGAAAGGTTATATCGCACAACAGGGCCTCAAGGGTGCGAGCACGCCAGGTTGGGAGCCTCAGCTTTGAAAGGTGGTGTGATAATTTCCGAAATTTCCAGGGATGGGCGCTTACGCCCATCTTCAGCCCATCCGCATAGCGACGAGGGGCAGCATAAAAAATTCATAAAATATATATTATGAGAAAGATGCGGAGAAAAGACGCCAAAAACAACTGCAGAGTATGCATTTTAAAGTGAAACGTTTACACAATAAATATGCATCCCTAGAAGTTACATCAATAAATACGTGCGATTAAAAAACGAACATGTTTAAAAACTGTGCTTAGGCTACATTGGAAAATGGTACGTGCGAAATTAGTGACTATACTTCTTAAGCGGATAGCTACATTGAACAAATCATTATTATAACCATATTAATAGCAAATACGGGAAAAAAGTCAACTGATTTCGATATGTTTTGGTGCTGACGTAAAGGTTTATAATATTAGAACTTACAGTAGATATTACGCACAGTAGATTAGTTGATAGTTCCTTAGATGAAATTATGAAAAATAAATTGATCAAAATTAATGAGTGTATTTATTGTTTATCAGATATAAGAATATGTATTCGCCTTGGCATTTCGAACTACTGAATGAAGCAGTTACATGTCGGGCCATTTAAATATATATATGTTATACTGACGAATACGACAAGAGTAGGTTTTGCAACTTTTACACCTGCTTCTCATCGTATTCTTCAGTGTATTATATAATGCCATCTCAAGACAATAGATACCGTACATACTGTGTATAAATGCTGTACATATGTATACCTACTGTATATATATATATATTAAAGAGAACGTGACTTGACGTCAGGGCTAGTGCATTTTGATAGATATTAATAGACTTCTCTAGACTTATTTTTATTGGGCTGGCATGTAGAGTATCACAATATAACAAAACGCTTCTAGAATCTATTTATCTATTTCGTGTCCGCTTTTAAGGAAATAGATGGGCGAAAAATTGTCCACTTTTCGCAATGGAGCAATCCTAACTTGCGCTTTATAACTCAAATTTGTTCGACCTAATGCAGTGCCTTCACTTAACGTACCCCAAAATGACGCCTGTCCCTTAAACCTTACGAACTGCGTCCAACCTCAAGTCTGCTACACATGAGAGTCGAAACATGGGAACGTTTCTCCCTATCCTCCCCATTACGCTGCTGTGCATATTGTAGCTTCGACTTGTTTAATATTATTGTATTCAAAAACTGCTTAAACTCCGAGCCGCGGCAGCTATTCTGCCACAGCGAGTGCACTTGCCTCAGTTTAGACTCTATTATTGAATGTCCCTTAAATTTCAATTCTCAATAATTATTGTACTTGTTTGGAATCAGTGTGTCTTAACAGATTCAACCGTTATCACGCTCACAGAAACATCTGTTTCAGGAACATGAAGCGCTTCCGTGTTCCGACACGTACGCAGCAGGCTTAACGTTGCGCACTTAGGCCATCCTAAGTTACCCTACACAACATATCTAACACAATATCACCGGTCAACCTCGCAGATGTATTACGAGTAAAATTATCGCCCTTTGTATATCATGGTAGAGACATAAAGACAGCATACAAACAATCACAGCATTCTAACTCCTCGGAGGTATTTTTATCATAGCTATTCATTCATATTTACGCATCTTCGCTAACTTTTGTTAATCGTCTTCTGAAGATTGCATTATTTATACAATCACGTTTTTAGCATTTTCACTTTTCATCGATGAATTTGATGAATTCAATTCTATTGTGGGACCCATGACTGCTTTCCATTTTATTTGCAATAGCTTTCTCACAAAACACGACATTTTTTCAATAATTGATTTAAGTCACCGAAGGCACGTTTTCTGTCCGTATACGTGATTTTTTTAGTATCCTGCTCCAATTTCACAAAAAAAATGCTTCAGAATGAAGCAGTTCAGAACACCTCGTCCATACTATCTTGGCTACGAAGTTTCCCACATTTGGATCGTTATGCGACCCCAGTAAAGTAAATATTACAAGGTACGAAAATCGTACTACGTACTATTTTGCTCCGAAACTAACTGAAAATTGCAAAAACACAGATTTGGTTGAACTTCCTTCCATCGAAAATCAAAGCCTTTTGCGAGTTGAAGCTTCCGCTAGTACTGAAAAGTGTAACATACAGACACATTTACGGACGTGGTCTAAAGTAGGATTATAATATAGATTTCCCGCGGCAAATCCTAGAAGCCTAAGGATAAGCCTTCAGACATCTAAGTTTTTCTCTTGGAGCGAAAACTGCTTCGTCAAAAAAAGACAGCTATCTATATAAGAAATAATTGTGTCAATAGCCCCGTGAAATATCATCGCTTCGTGTGCGCTTCGTTGATCATCTACTGAATTTATAAGTCATGAACTGAGAGCAAACTGCTAAGAAAAGCTGCAAAATCTTTATTGTTTCAATTTCAATAAGTGTTTCAAGCAAGAACTGCATACACATAAAGGGGTATCCTGCCCTGTTTTTCACCTATTTCATTAAGATGCGGTCACGAAATAAATACAAGGAACATTTTATTATATTAGGATGATAAATCATATTTATTGTAAGCCACTTCAATCAGTAATCTCACAGCAGAAACTTTTTATTCCATTCGTACCAAATTCTCCATGGAAAAGTATCAGAAAGGGCTATGTTTTAGCCATTTCTGACTAAAAACGTTACAGCTACCGCTTAAAAAATTGTCTAAGTTCCGGTATCGGTAATTCGGTAATTTTCAGCCGATTACGGTAACGGTAACGATTTCGGGTGAAGGGATATTACCGCTTCACCGCTCTACCGCTTCATTAGTCCGGTAACCCACCTCTGCTGGCCACACTTCATACGACGCAACGCCTCAAAAAGGAAAAGGCAGGATATTAAGGATAGGGAAGGCAGATACATGGAACAGCAACCAGGGATAAAGAGGAAAGTATAATAAAAATTATCATCAAGTGCGAAAAAAAGCAGGTCAGTCTCCCGCTGCTGTTTGATAAACCCTTTACATCGGCCTACTAGCTAATAAACGGTGGCTAGTATTTTATGCTAAAAGGACTACAAAGTAAGGGATTGGAAAAAGCGTAGCTCAATCAATTAAATATCTATCAACCATTTTGAACATGAGGTTTCTGTGTGCGGTAGCAGGAAAATGGTTGATTAAATTCCAATCGCGTACAATATGCATTCCGTGTATTCCAGTCAATAACACCAGATGCCGTCGCTTGCAAATGGTGTTGTGATGTATATACTTTCACGAACACATTTGAAACGATCCGATTTAGAGCTTTGAAGTACAACCGAAGAGCTACTTTATGGTTTAAGGTAATGATACAAGAGATTTATAAATCTCATTTTATCTTTGTCTGATATGTTGTTATAACTCTTCTTGTTACTGTCGTTGTCCGATTTGTTGCACCTTTGTTGTTATAGTTATAAGCGTGCGTAGGTTGGGTGTTGCACTGTTAGGTAACATGATAATAGATGATGGTTTGACTCTTTGTATTAACTCGTATTTGGCAATGCGTCATCACGCAGGAAACCAAGAACCCCAAATCGGCCAAAAACAAAGATCAGTTTGCATTATAAAAAAGAAATCCAACTTCGAGGACAGAGACCACAATTCCCAGCAACCAACAGAACACTGGACTTTACCCTCCAAGTCAGCCGGCATTAAAAACCACTCCGATTATCTAACGGTGGTTCCTGCACACGCCTTACGTGTTAGTAGGGAAGAACTCTGACACACGGCAAGTCCGGGAGTTAGAGGTAACTGCAATAAGTTTATGTGGGATTATAACCGGCAACAAATTCTGAGGGGGGGGGGGGCGGGACCACAAGCAGGAGAATGTAAGCTGACGACGCAAATCCGGCTAATAGTGTGACAAAAACACGCGCCGACTGTGTGCCCATTTAAAGGACGACGCTGCTGATAGCTTTGCTGGACAGAAGTCGTTATCAATTCTAAGGAAGTTTGCAAACAATATGCAAATTATTGCTGATGCGCAGTTCTTCCAGCAAGCTGGTTGAGTGTTCCCAATTGTTAAAATTGATACATGGCGTGTTCGATCGGGTCGTCAAAGCGAGCTTGACTTGAGCAGTTCTGAAACGCAGACAGGAACTTTAGCTTCGTCACTTAGAATCGTGTTGTAGATGCTAGAAGTTGCCCCCCCCCCCAATAATGTTAATGCGGCTGAAAGCTCCATTTTACGGAGTAAGACTAAGTTTATACAGTAGAAGTCCCATGGGTAACTGGTGATGACTAAGGAATTAAAATTTGAATCAACAAGTCGAAGCCAGAGCATCTGTGGGAAGATTCGGACGAGTCAAGTCAAATGCTCTTGACTTAGATCGACTTTGGCGACCAACTCGAATGGGTCCATGCATAGTAGTAGAAGTTAATATCCACAATGATAGTCACGCAGACGTCTACATTTAGGTAGAGGAAGCCTAGCTTCGATAAAGGTTCACATTAAAATAAATGTTCTTTACAGTAGTGTCCAAGATTCTGTATTACCTCAAAGGCTCAAGAATTTAGTTCAGCTGTCAATTTAAACCTAAGATTTAGTCTGTATAATCTCATAAAATTTATTTTTATCGGCAAAGTTAGTATACTATATCGTCTCAGAAAATTCAGTGAGCATACTGCGGTTGAGTCTGCGATTCTGTATAACCTCTGAAAATTTCTTGTGCTAATAAAAAATCAGAGATCCGACCTGACGCAATCAAATTACAAAGTGCACTGAGAAACTCACAAAGAAGTAACAAAGAGCTACATTGCTTACACAAAAAAGGCGTACACGTAATTTAGCTTAAGAAAATTTGTCTGGGGTGATTAAACATCTCGGTGCATTCTTGGCATGAGTCTACAGTATCAGTGTAATAGTAGTAGTAGCTTCCGTTGTAGCAGTAAGGCGTCTTATTTTAAGACTGCGTGAAATCTGTAAATCCCGGGAGGTTGGAGCAACTTTGTATTTAAGTAAAGAAATCAAGTTTTTTTTTCTATTAAACGAATTGTGTCGAGCCTTTGACCAGAGACTGTGGGTTGTGCTGTAGCTACCGCCATATTTATCGTATGATATCAGATGTAAGAGTAACAGCTAAGACTAAGGCAACGATGAAAAACATTATTTTATTGAAATAGATGCAAGCTTTTGATTTCTACTGAAACCATCTTCAGGCGACGAAGACATTAGAATATTCAGAAATGTTCAAACTTATCACTATCCAAGTAGTATAATACTTAAGAATAATTTCCTATCATACAACAAATATATCACTTTACTATAAATAAATCTGCAGAACTGGCTTGGTCGTTCAATGTCGGTCGGAATTTGTGAATTGTTCCGAACCAAAATGNAATGTCCAAACTTATCACTATCCAAGTAGTATAATACTTAAGAATAATTTCCTATCATACAACAAATATATCACTTTACTATAAATAAATCTGCAGAACTGGCTTGGTCGTTCAATGTCGGTCGGAATTTGTGAATTGTTCCGACCGACATCGAATGATCAAGCAAGTTCTGCAAATTTATTTACAGTAAAGTAATGTATTTGTTGTATCTTAGACCGCAACAGTACTTGACTCTTATGTCCAAGTGGTCTCTGACGCTGGCAGCCAAAATGGGAGAAATGGGATTTTGTTAAGAGCTATTATGAACATGTCCAGACACGGCCATGCAGGCAAGTGCCCAAGTGCGTTCCCGCCGTATCCAAGATACCTTCTTCGCAAGAAAAACGTTGGGTACCTTGGAATTTTTTCTTCAGTATTAGGTAGGGGGAAAAGAATAGCTCTTGAGAAAACCCCATTTTTTCGTTGCCGACTATTGGCCGTCAGCATCAGACCTAAGAGTCAAGTACTGTTGCTGTCTATGGTTGTATGATAGGAAATAATTCATGAGTATGATACTACTTGGATGGTGATAAGTTCGAACATTTCTGAATATTCTAATGTCGTCGTCGCCTGAAGATGGTTTCTGTAGAAATCGAAAGCTTGCATCTATTCAAAAAAATAATGTTTTTCATCGTTGGTATTAATCTGTGAACATCCCCCTGCCGCGAGGAAAATATGAGTTTTCTTTCTTTCATGTAACTACGACGCTCGCAGTAAAGACGAGATTTGATTGTACTGCGAGNNNNGAGATTTGATTGTACTGCGAGATAGCCGAACTCACTGCTTGTGCCAATCCAAGATTTATCTTGGCTTTCTGTTATACTAGATTCACCACGGGTCATTTCTTGTTTTCGTGCGTCTGGCTCAATGGATTACCACTATTCTTTTACTCGATCCGATACCAGACATGGAGATGTATTGCGTCTAAACATACATTTCAATGAAATAAAGAGGATACGTAGTTCTTTTGCAAGACCTCACCTTTCAAAGACATTGCTGTTGCAGGGTTGAGCCTCAGTGGACAAAACTCGATATTTTTAAGAGGCTAAAGAGAAAGAATTTATACAGCATCCCAGAAAACACGGTCCTCCCCATGCATGTACAGAGAAATACTACATAATTATAAAAAAACGCGATTTTAGAAACGCGACGGATGATCACGCTGAAGAACCCCTGCGCAGTATGCATGGCTTTCGTAACGCCGGGCCGGTTATGCTGAAGAACCACCGCGGGGTAGGCACGACTTTCGTAGCGCAAAGACCGGTTATGCTGAAGAACGTTCTTGGCCTCAGCTAAAGGGGCACATTTTTTAGTGGCAAATTTCTCAGCCAGTTGGCCTGTGGAAAATAATGCGTCATAGGAACCGGTCAACGCAGAACATAATGCCTGCATTATTGAGGCTGCAGCGCAAGCTGCAGTTGTCACAGTCGAGTAGGTGATAATTCTCTGACTCTTGGACACGCAATGTGCATTAGATGGTCCTCTCGTACTTCTAAAAGATTAACTAGGACCATTTGTAAACCCACGGGAACTTTGACGACTTGGCTGAGGTGCGAGCAAGTAAGCCAATTCTCTGAACAAAAACTTTCCTCAGACTCACTTCATTTGCAATGCAGAACATTCGCAGAGAACACTAGCCCACAACAATTTTTTTTCGACTGTTGCGTGCTGAACAACTGTTGCTAAGCCACCACTGGACGCTGGACTCTTCAGCTACGAATCATTGTCATATGCTCGTAGGAATTGCATTATGCAAAGCGCCCCTAAATACTCCCAGTAGAAGTTCTGCAAGAATAGCACTGATGAAATAACTACAAGAAACACCACACGATTACCTATGTATAGACCACATGAATATAAACAGCTTTCAAATTTGGAATCACAAAGGGGAAGGAAGAGAAGACAGTACAGTTTGAAGAATTCCAGTAGCAATTTCTTTGCTTAGCAATTTATGTAAAGTCATGATGCGTTTACAATTTTATTGCAAAACTATGGCGTATAGAGCAGATGACTCCGTCAATTAGTAATAAATTATAACTAAGCTATAGTTGTTTTCACATCAGGCACCACAAACATGAAGGGAAACGAAATTTTCCATGTGGTTTATGAGTCACACTTAATTGTCACATGAACACGTATGGGGTTAGCCCTTTAGCTCATACGAATAGTACGACAATAAGGCTCAAAAGTGTTTGCAGGAAGTATTTTTTTACACTGCAAACCTGTTTTGGATGAAAACTGAATAGTGCATTCATCAGTTAATTAAAGCAGCTTAACTTATTTGAGCATGTTTGAAAAAATATTTACAATGAATTAACAAGTATTTACTTTGTTTCAGATTTTAGTTAGTTTCCCATGGGACGAATGTGTTTGCAAATAATGTTTTAGAGAAACTAAAAAATATAACGTTTTATTTGTGGGCAATCTTATTAATTACATTGTTTGTTAAATCGATCACCAATGACCTAAGAGACAAAGCCACAATCCTGAACGACTATTTCACCTCTGTATTCACTATTAAAAATGTTACGAATATTCCTGAACCTGCACCGATGCAAGTTGCTCCTATAAACACATGTGTTTTCTCGGAGATCGAGATCCTTCGAGCACTGACCCACCTAAATGTGTACAAACCCACTGGCCCAGATGATCTTTCTCCCCGTGTACTACGAGAAATGGCTCCAGTCATCGTGAAGCCACTGCTCGAAATATTTAATCGGTCTCAGAGAACGGGAAAAGTTGCACAGGATCGGAGGCTAGCTAACGTGATACCGATACATGAGAAGGGGGACAAGAAAAGCCCCAGCAACTATCGACCAATCAGTCTTACATCGGTCGTCAGCAAAACTATCGATCGCCTCCTAAAAAAGCGCATCACTGACCACCTGAGGATGCATCAACTCATATCCGACTCTCAGCATGGCTTCCAAAATGGAAGAAGCTGCTTAGCAAATTTTCTGGACTTTTTCTCAAAAGGTACGGATATTTGAGATACAGAAAAAGGCGTAGACCTTGTGTATCTAGATTTCCAAAAGGCTTTTGATAAAGTTCCCATCAACGGCTAATGAAAAAATTGGAAGCCCATGGCATCTAGAGAGACTACTTACGATGGATCGGGGCATGGCTCACGGGTCGGCAGCAGCGAGTGAAGCTCGAAGGAGAAACGAGCGCCTGGACGCATGTATCATCAGGGGTTCCACAAGGTAGCGTGCTTGGCTCACTTCTGTTCTCAATTTACATCAATGATCTGGATCTTAACGTCCGTAGTAAAATCCGTAAACTTACGTATGATACAAAACTATGTCATCCTGCCACGAAAAGAGCCAAGAGCCTCGACCACCTCATGGAATGGAGCGCAACGTGGCAGATATGCTTTAATTTCGACAAATGCTCAGTATTGCGCGTAGGGCTTGTGAACCCTTCAACCCCATTGAAAATGAATGGGATGGAATTGCCTCCTGTCACCCAACAACGGGACTTGGGAATCACAATTACAAACAAACTACAGCATAGTCAGCAAGTTGACAAGAGTGTAGAAATGGCAAGCAGAGTGATCGGATTCATTTCCAGAAATTTTGAATACAAGTCCAAGAACATCATCGTCCCCCTGTACAAAGCATTAGTGCGGCCACACTTAGAGTTTGCTGTCCAGTTCTGGTCGGCACATCTGTGCAAAGATATCGATTACGTGGAGAGAGTCCAACGCAGAGCAACGAAATTGATACCTCACCTGCGAAACAAGCCGTATTAATGCCGCCTAAAGGAACTGGGTCAGATCTCTCTCGAGCAAAGATCTCTCTCAAGCAAATTTAAATCTAAATTTAAAATCTACGCCATGTATTTGAATATTACATTACCGTATTCAGACGTAGCTTTCTCTGAAATAGCCGATCCATGGGGTTACTACCTAAATAGAACCCAATGCTGGACAGCTTGAGTGAGCGACACAGTCGCTGGTAGGTATCTTTCGAAATGTTGCCTATGACATTTTAGCAAAACAAGCTTCAGAAATTGCTCTGAATCCTTCAGAACCTGAGTATGTGAGAACAGATGCTAAATTAGTGGAACTTTTTCCCACGTTTACCAGACTGGAGTATTGTGGAAGCA
This sequence comes from Parhyale hawaiensis, assembly GCA_001587735.2. Classification (NCBI taxonomy): domain Eukaryota; kingdom Metazoa; phylum Arthropoda; class Malacostraca; order Amphipoda; family Hyalidae; genus Parhyale; species Parhyale hawaiensis. The sequence goes on from LQNS02000210.1 coordinate 14,807,597, forward strand.
CTTGGAACGTTATTTTTGGTTGTCCCACTTTTTTCTCAAAAACTGCTGGACCGATTTCGATGACTTTGGTCTTGAAAAATTTCAAATTCTTAGCTCCACCTGGAGATCACATTAATTTAACCCTAAGTTACCCTACAACCCTGTCAGGGTTAAAAAAGGGGTTAAATTTAAATTTAAATCTCAATCTAAATCTAAATCTAATTCAATCCAATGCAATCCAATCCAATCTAATCTAATCTAATCTAAACAGTAAGGAGATACAAGATTGAAGTGTAAATTATTATGAGAGAAGTAAAAAGAAATTTGAGAATGTCCTTCGTACTAAAATTTACACTGGCCGTCTTACACTGTATTTCGTTAATAATTCTTAAACGAATTGTTGGATCACTATGGTATTTCAACACAAAATCTTTTACACCACTACCTAATCTATGGCCCACATAGCATATTGTTATATGTGTTTACAGGGGAGATTACTCGTGAATATTAGGCCTACATTAAGCTGAAGCCAGGAATCGCGTCTACTCATTCGGACGACGCCCAACTTGGCGGTGTTACCCCGTGTAGCGGTGAACGCGACGTGCACGCGATCTCAGCGCCCCCAAGAAGTGTTGCAAAATTTGCAGAAAGCTCGTACTTGAAACATTTTTTCGGAGCCTTATGGCTGTATTTAAGGATAAAAAGTTGAAAAAATACGGTGTCACCCAGTGTTATCCAACCTGTGTCGCACTGAAGGCAGGTGTAGCACAGGTGACATCGAAGGCCTGATTGCAACACGCTCCAAGTTGGGCCTCGTCCGAACGTGTAGAAGCGACTTCCTGGCTTCAGCTTAATATAGGTTTAATATACATAAGTAAACTCCTCTGCAAACACATGTAGCAATATGCTATGTGGGCCATAAATTAGGTGGGGTGTAAAATGCTTTGTATTAAAATACTATAGTGATCAGACAATGTGTTTAAGAATTATTAGCGAAAAAGAGTTCTACACGGCCAGTGCAAACTATAGTAGTGTTGCCTTTAAATCTTTTTCTGCCCTGCTTCACCAGGTCGACGAATCTTTCATCAACGGAAGACGCCATCTTTTTAACTTCTGAAAGTAAAACTTGACGTGATACCATCAAAATGCTCCTCAACAGCTCATCTTTGTCTGTAAATTGGTGTCTGTTTTCATAAAACTTTCTCTTTTGTATGAACCAAATCGTCTCAATGGGGTTTAGATCCGGACTCTACGCAAGTAAAACCAGGAGTTTCTCTTCTGTGATGCCTAGGTCCGGAAGCCTATATATAGCTCCACCACCCCTTTGCTGTCGCTTGTAACGCAAACGAGCATTTACGCCATTAGCGAGTCTTCCTTCCCTTTATCGGGGGCCATCAAGCGTGGCTTGGGACTCGTCGGTCCAAATGGTAGTTTTATCTTTTCAGGTATTTTTTTCTAGTGGAAGACGTAGGGTAGCGTCATAATATTAAAGCCTACTTTTACTTTGTTAAACAATTTCATATTGTTTGTGATTTTATTTTCCTAATCTTATTTCATATACCTACCTTAAGTTACTTTGAGAGTCTTCAGAAGAAGTCCAGGTGACGTTGCTCACGTCATCCCACGTGTGTGGAGTCAATCTGCTGGGTGTCTTCTGTGGTGCCGCAGTTTGCGACCAAAGAGAGAGCCAGCAGCGAATTATCTCCACAGTGCACGTAACCGCTGACCGCTGCTCTATCTGGTATTCTTCTTAAATGTAAATCCAG
>LQNS02000210.1:14898763-14912121 GCA_001587735.2 Parhyale hawaiensis
AACAAAACTGTGATTTAGAATATGCAAAAAAGTTGATTACCATACACTATATGTAGAGGAAGAATAAGGCCGGGTTCACACGGCATTCATCTCAACGCTTTGGATCCGATCAAGAGAACGAACCCGATGTGTCAGCTCTCTTATCATTGCATTGTCTAGGCATCGGAGCGTCTATTATGCAAATGAACGAGATACGCGTTCATGTATGACATCGTTCCTTCATATTTTTGTTTATATTTTGCAACTGTTCGAACTTCTGCAGTAACAGTCATATCACATAATCTTGTAACCTGATTTCAAGCGGATCAGCTTATAGCTACAGTAAACTATTTATAAGGCGTGATGAGTCGATGGAGTAAAATCATCGCAGCAGAGGAATCGACAAGCTTTGAACACAAACATGGCGTCCTTCATGGGCATATAACATACTTGGGCTTTCTAGCGTTATACTGTATGATGATAGAACAGCATTTTTATCGATCAGTTCATCATCTGCTACCGCGGCAAAGGATAAATTTATTGCTAAGAAGTTTTGTTCACTGAACAGGAGTCATTCAACGCGTTGAGAGAACGGACGTGCCTTATCCTTCTAACGTGCGGCGTACACCAGTTTGAGCTTACGCGTTCAGATGAGTGACGAGTGAACGCGCCTCAACACATATTCATTGGGTCACCTTGTGCTTGTAAAGACAGCAAGATGATCTATGCTCTAACACAAAGTTCGCCAAAATTAAGTAATGGTCAGCCTCTAAATACCTCAACCGTTTACAAGAGAACCAACGACTAACGCCTAAACTTACTCATGCCAGCGCTGCCACGAGAAGAGACGGTGGGGAGATTTTCTGCGTCGGAGCTCAGCGTTGACTCTTGCTACTTGGCGGGACAGCTCAACCTCCTGCTTACCATCCAAGCCCCAGCACAGCTGCAGACAAACGTATAAGTTCAATGGTTCCTCTATAATGCCATTTACGACCTCGCCTCCTCAGATGACAAAACCGTCGTCCACAGTGCCGGCAAAAACTCTTAGAATCTTCCACAATATTTTAAATGGAAAAACTTTAGAGATTCTACAACAGCTAAAGCTTTTCACGACAAAGTATGACATAATTTGCCCCTATTTCACAGTGAATTTGTAGTGGCGGTATTTATAGCATAAATTCTAATTCTTTCCAGAGAATCATCAAGACTTTCAAGGTGGACAATTCAGTCATTATATCGAGAAGTTAGAGCCTCCATTTTCACAACAGAGGCGGTCTAAGGCCGAGTTCACACACAATTCATCTCAACGCGTTCACACGTTCACTAAGGACGCTTTGTAGCGCCAATACAATTTTGCGTAACCCACAAAATGTTATAAAAATGTTAGCCGTCAAGTCAGTTTCCTGGGCAAGTATCACTAGGCCTCATCACGAGGCAAGTAACTGAACTATTTTGAGATTTAAATTGAAAGAAAACTCAAAAGACAGAGCACTGTTGTGCTATTTCTCAGACACAGTAACACATGCGGGCAAGCGGATGAGCGAAAGCGTTGACATGAATTGAATGACGTGTGAACTCGCCCAAACAGAGGAAGAAAGAAGGGACGTATGCTATATCGACAGAAGGTGTTCCCACAAGCGATCACCGCAAATGGGAACAAGTCGGGAAAGAAGAGAGGAAAGTAATATCAGTAGCGTATGAAAGCAGCAGCAAAGTAGGCCCGAAAGACAGACGTCCCGAATGCCTAGTTAATAGCTAAGGTAACCTGCACAAACCCCCTGGGGTCACTGGTCTCCATTGACATAGAATGGGCGAACCTAACTAACCTAATTCTATGGCCAATGGCCATCCTATGCCTCCTGAGGGGTGGACAACTCAGTAGCAATAACATTAATTTAACTGTTGGCACTGAATCACAATTTGCACAAAAAACAGAAAATAAATAAGTAAATTAAAATGACAAACAACAAAACACGGACAACAGATTTATGAATAAAGGATACTTTTATGATAAATATATTAAATAAAATTAACATAAATTCATCAATCTGCCGTCCATGTTTTGTTGCTTTCTTGAATTTTTTGTGAAATGTCCTGATACACTGCCATCACTTTAATAAAGACCTCAATAGACGGCGATTGACGTTCCCAAAGACCTGGATAAAACAGAAAAAAAAACTGCAAGTGTCATTGCCACAGTGTTTCTTCCGTTCCAAACTACTGCCTGGAAGAGTAGAACATAATTCGTGTTAACAATACCACACGGGCAAACAATGGTGGTATCAGCAACAAGACAATTAAAAAGGGTGCTCAAATTAGCAGGGCTTTGGTTTGTTTTGGTGCCAAAGTAGCCAAGGTAATGAGGGCATTATTAATTGCCCTAGATATTACTGTGAACAATTTGAGGGCGATCGAATATATGAATTAGGATTACATGCTAGGGCTTACCACAGCCCCACGCCGTACGACGTGATGCAAACAGTGAAACTCTCTTTATTACGTCGCATCAGTTCATGTCTCTAAGATGTTTTATCTCGGCATTCCTGCCGGAAAGCTTCGGTGCGCCGCTACTGGAGGAAAACCAGGCATGAAACGGCAAGAGACGAAAGGAGGAGAAAAATAGGAGAGGCTCTCTAGCCCCCCCCCCCCAGCAAGTAGGAGTTTAATAGGATGAGTCGCTATCACCACTCGGCAGCCCACCTCGCGGAGCAAAGGGGAAAAAACAGAGACCCTACATAGCCTTACCAACTATCTTTCTCAGCACAATCTGCGGCCAGCTGCGACATATCCCGCGGTGAAAGCACTCGGGACAGCCCTTTTATGTACCAGCACTACGGTAGCAGCTACTGGTTGACAGCAAGTATTAGCCCTGCCAAGCGATATTTTTAATATCAACAGGAACATGGTCCACTCCCCCAGCTTTGGTTTGCAACAGGGACGTGGTCTACGTCTCTTGTTTCGCTAGTTTTTTTTTTTTTGCAGCTTATGCGCTTGACGGGCCTTGTCAACCGACACATGAACATATTTGTTTTTAGCACCATTTTGAGATCATTATACGCAGATAGCAGCATGCTTACGTTCCCAGTTCCCATTTCTTGCATTAGCCACAGGTTAGAGACCACTCAGGTCCGCGAGCTCTCTGCTGATCTGGGCTACTAACTCGGCAGTTGCGAGCGTGCAGAGCGCCGTGGTGGTAGCTACTTGCTTTCCTCCGAGATGGGGGAGGTGAGGGGGGAGGCAAGTCATTCGAAGGCTAAGCGATGGCTAAAGTAACCTCGGAGAACGAAGGAGGCGCTACTCCCAATAAAAGAGGAAAAGCGAAACCCATTTACTCTAAACCTATGGCCCATTATATGCCCGCTGAAGGGACCGGTCCCATACGTTGCAGCTGTCGCTCGGCGGGGCCATATTCTCAAAAACAGCCATCAAAGTCGTCTCTTTCACTCACTGGCACTATCGAAACAGTTCATAAAATCTGTATAGCGGGCTATAAAAAATTCAGTCAAATATTGCATATTTAATTTCATAGCGATTCCAATCATAGCGTAGATATTCTGCATGCAAATTTAGCTTAGCATTTCCCCCAAAGTATGAAGGTCTCACAAGTTTTTGTCGACACTACCACGCAAGACTGAAGCATTTGGCCCAAAGAGATTCTTCTGCGTTACCGACACCAACCTTAAGAAGAAGCACAATGGCAGAAGCGACGAGTATCTCTACAGAGATTGTATCCAACTTCTCTGGCTGCAAGATGAGAGACTTCATGTGGGGCGCTACAATTGATATGCAGCTTTTGGTCATGCTTTCTGTAATATGATCAGAGGCACCATGAGATATTGGCAAAGGAGGGGGGCAAAAAAAAGCAGCTCTTGGTCATTATGTATTTCGGTAATATTATTAGAGGTAGCTACTACGGCAGCACACAACTCTCCCCCAAAGAGTTGCAGCTATCATGTGCTTTAGCCATGTGAAGTGCATGGTCAAAACCAACCTCTACGGTTCCTCAGGGTAATGCAGCCACAATACCTGGTATGATAATTATTTCATTCAGTAGTTTGAGAATACGTTACCACAACGAGAGTAATCTAACAGAGGAAGAAGGAAGGAACATAGCTACAGCATGTCGATAGAAACGTGGATCCCATGCACGAGGGTGATCTTACACAGGTTCAACGCGTACGAGAACAGCAAGTCAGGGAAGAGGAAGAACGGAGGAAAGTAACATTAGTAAGAATATGAAATTATTATCATCATAGTGGGTTGGGTTACTAGCGCCGCTAAGAGTATGAAGTTAAAGTGGACACGAATTATTATTATATTTAGAAGTTTAAGTCTCTGTTTCCAAAACAAAGGCGATATCACAAAGGAAAAAAGAAGGGACATACAGTATCACGATAGACTAAGAAAGTGGAACCCATGTACGAGGGTGTTCCCACACAGGATCACCGCACATGGGAACAGCCAGTCGGGAAGAACAGATGGAAGAAAGATCGTAGGAGTATGAGGGAAGGAAGTAAAGTGGGCTTAAAGAAAAAACGTCCCAAAGTCAAGATAAGGTTAAAGGTATCGCACCTACAGGGTCTTCCTGGGGTAGCTGCTTCCCATACCATAGAATGGTGGAACCTAACTGACAATCCTATGGCCCATTTTATGCCATAAACCATATCTTTAGGTTCTGGTAAGACATTAGCCTACATGACCAAGGGTCCTCAACCCTCTCAGAGCCTGCGCACTTCATAAACGACATTACAAACAACTTTATTCATAAGAGAAAGTAATTTTTGATATGGTCCTTGTGGATCAAGTATTTACGTACCAGGCAAGCAGAGGATGTGCAACAACCGGCTGGTGACAACTTCGAGACGAGACACGGGCAATGCTTGTACGTCCAACAGAAGAGCCAACCTGAAAGTTAACAAGGTCACAGAGATTGTTATTAGACTCAGAGTGTCACTACCCTAGACGCAGCGAGGCGATTCAAGAGTGTAGCTCAATAGAGAAGTGTATAACGCTTCTCATCAGTAGGAGTAGGCTATTTTGTCTCGGGATTCCAGTCGGAAAAAACTCGGTTCTGCGCTCCTACTGGCAGGACAACAGGCGCAAAGAATAGAGAAAGACACTCGAGTGGACGGCCCCACATTCGAGGCCTTCCACACGAGAGAGAGTAGAGAAGTCCTACGGACTAGGTCGTCTACCTCGATCGACAGCCCATCTCGTGGAACAGAAAGGCAAGTACTGAGAACCTACCTAACCTAACAAACTACCCTTCTCAGCAGGAACTGCGCCAGCTGCAACATCCCCACCGGAGAAGGCACTCGAGACAGCCCTTGGGATCATGAGGCCTATATACATACAGTGCCTAGACATAAGTATTTGCACAACTCTATTTTTTATGTATGTATTTCAAAAAACTTAGGGACTGCTTTAGGATAATTAATACAGGAAGTTTACATAACAAATATATACCTAATAGATTATTTAAAAAGGACAGTCAAATGTGCACTTATAACAAGAAAATTTAACACAAGCAAGAGTAATGAGGGAAAAAAGCATTTGACAAAAAAAAAAATTATGACATTAGTACTTGGTGGCGTGACCTTTATTGGCAATAACAGCATGGAGACGATTTTTATAGCTGGAAATTAACTTTTCACATTCACTTGATGGTATTTTTTTCCATTCTTCCATGCAGATAACCTTTAATTCGGTAAGGTTTTTGGGACACCGTTTGTGGACGCCAAATTTAAAAAGATGCCATCAATTTTCTATTGGATTAAGGTCCGGTGATTGGCTACGCCATGGAAGAACATTTATTTTCTTCTTTTGAAACCATTCTTTCGTTAAATTCGCAGTATGCTTGGGGTTGTTGTTTTGTTGGAAGGTCCACCTACGCCGTCCGTAGAATTTTTTGGCAGCATCTTCTTCTCTAATATCTGTCTGTACATGAAACTATTCATCTTACCATCAATGATATGAAGATCCCCAACACCATGGGCAGTAAAGCAACCCCACACCATGATGCTGCCCCCTCCATGCTTCACGGTGGGGATGGTGTTCTTGGGGTCATAGGCAGTACCACGTTTCCTCCATAGCTACATGCCGAGCTTCGATTCGGCCAAAAAGTTCTATTTTAGTTTCATCAGACTATATAACCCCTTCCCAAAACTCATTTCCTTTGTCCAGGTGGTCTTTGGCAAATGTTAAGCGGCTTTTGACATGTTTTGCTGTAAGAAGAGGAGTTTTGCGAGGAATGTAAAAATGACTGCCAGTACGGTTCAATTCCCTAACAATAGTTTTCTTGCTGACATGCAGTCCCTGAGACGCCAGTTCACTCTTAAGGTCAGCACGAGTTGTCATGAGGTTATTAGTCATCTTACGTAGCATGTAGCGCCGAGGACGACCCATGATCTTACGCGGAGCTCCAGCTATTGGCAGGTTGGAGACCGCCCCAGTCACTTGATGCTTGCGGACTATTGCTCCAACCGTTGCAAAAGGAACATTGACACGTTCTGCTATTACTCTATAAGTTAATCCCTCACAACGAAGTTGAATTATCCGTTTACGAGTAGCTTCAGCGATTTCTTCAACTTCTGGCATTGTAGTGAGAGTGTGCGCGACTTCAACGAGGTCAAGAGAGGTAATGATTGCGCCGACTGTGGTTTATTTACATTGCATTTGTTTCGAAACGTCTCGTGAACGTTCTAGAATAATCTCCAAGCTAATTTATTCAAATTATACTAGTAAATATCAAAGATTCAACATCATATTGATTTTGGTCAAATACTTTTGTCCCTCATTACTTTTACTCGTGTTAAATTTTCTTGTTATAAGTGTACATTTGACTGTTCTGTCTGCATATTCTGTTATATACATGTTATATAAACTTCCTGTATTATCCTAAAGCAGACCCTGAATTTTTAAAAATATATAAAAAAATAGAGTTGTGCAAATACTTATGTCTAGGCACTGTATATTGTGGCAGCGAATGGGAACGCCAGAATACACCTCTGAGGGCAAGTTACAAAGAACGGAGCATTTTCAGAAAAACAGAAATCATAGGTGCCGTATAAACAAAATAGCTACACTAGGTAGCTACAGAACGAGCCGCAATGGACTGGGCAATTAATGGGAAGTGGATAGGTACTGTACGGTATAATGGACAATAAACAGAACGCTTGTCGAGATCTGGATCAATTGGGCCGCGCAGTGTGGTCACTAGGCTGTCATGGATATCCCACACACTGTACCAAGACTGGGTAGCTACCATGGCTTTCTCAAAGGTTTTACAACTACCTACATATCCATTATAATAACTTCATATACAGCGCAAGGCCATCTGGCATATATACTGTATATATACTAGTCACCTGTAATAGGGAGAAGAAGAGGACATGGTAGGAATAGCATATAATGTTCCAATGTGCGTTAATTACTTATTCCAATGCGCGCTTATTACTTAGCGTCAACCTTTGATTGGCCTTAATTAGCATCAATTTTTTATTGGCCTTACTTAGCGCCAATCTTTGATTGGCCTTACTTAGCATCAATCTTTGATTGGCCTTTCTTAGCATCAATCTTTAATGATGACGCTAAGTAAGGCAATTCAAAGATTGACGCTAAGTAGGCTAACGGAACAGCTAACCAACAATGAGCTCTTACGACGAGAAGCTTGTAGGTTAGGAGGCCAGAACTGGTTCTTCTAATATCCTAAAATACGTTTTAAAACACTTAAAATAGAGTACACTAGACAAACCAGTCATTGCCTCCAAACCTACAAGGTTCTCGGAGTAAGAGCTCATTGGAAAGGGCTTCTGTACTAGAGTGGTGGTGGGTGGCAGCATCTAAGCGCGCATTTACTATCGAGAAGACGCGAAACGGTCCGTAGCTTTTATTTTCCGTCCTCTTTACGTAGCGATAGATACCTCTATTCAGGTGGAGCACGTGTGCTCATTTTCGAAATTGTGAAGATGTCCCTTCTAAGAACGTAATATATACATAAATGTGCTCTTCTTCTCCCATCTAGGGGAATATATATATATATATGTATATAGGTACAAAAACATTATCTAAATCACGGCCCCATTATGTAGGCAGCTATTTAATAACCTCTTGCAACTTACTTTGGGCAACATGGGGAAATTTCACAGATGCATTTTCCAATTTGTGTAAAAATGGATGGTTGCTAAGTCAGCACAGAAGTAGGTAGTACATATCCATTAGTAGGTACTGCAATAATAACTCCCACGCACTCTTAGCACTGTACACTTTGAGAAACCAGCTACTTAATGTAGCTCAAAGTTTCCACAACAAAGGCGATCTCACATAGAAGAAGGGACATATCATGTAGTAGGTACCGTAAGTCGATAGGAACGTCAAACCCATGCAGGAAGGCATTCTCTCACAAAATTATCACAAATGGGAACAGTAAGTCGGGAAAGAGAGAAAGAACAGAACAAAGCATCATCAGTAGGGGTACGAAAATGAAAGGCAGCAAAGTTGGCACGAAAGATTGACTATCCGAAGGCCTGGCTAATGGCTATGGTAACCTACAAAATGTTCTGAGGTCGCTCCTCTACCCAAGTAACCCCCTTATCGGTAGGTAGCACCATCATTTACGTAAAGTGGTTCAAGAGCCCTCCAGAGGGACGTCATATTCAGTGTTTTACAAATCCGGGTCATTTCTTAAGGTGTATCGTATTTTTGTACGATCAGGGTTGTAGAGTCGAAATTCGACATTTATTTTGAGCAGGAGTCAAGAGTTGTAACTAGAAAATAGCTCATCTCCGGAGTCTGAGTGGGTGATAGGTGGTGTATTTTGTTCAGTAAACGGTGGGTGTTCTCGAGTTCTGCAATTTTGGGATCCTTGGAGGGGTAGTAAGTTATACAATGACCGGACCCAAGTCCCCGACGATGTCGGACTTTTTCATTTCGACTACGCAACTCTGCTCTTTATCATGTCCCATTGCAGCCTTTAGGCGCTCTAGCTACAGCACTGCACATGGATTTGCAACACATTAACTCTGTTTAGTCCCAAACGACCAATCGGTCCCATCCAAACACTGGTATTTCTTCAGAATCTGAGATGAAAACTTCACTCACTTTGCAGTTTTATACACATAGTTTACTGTATTTTATTTAATCAGTGAGCTGAAAATAATGAACCTAAACGTTTCACCCCTGTTCTATTCTAAAAATGCATTTGCTAACAAAAATTGGTTCTTATTTCTAAAACTTGAAGTAAATTATGCTAAATGTCCCTTCGCTGAGTCTGTACAAGCAGAAGGAAGAAATAAAAAGCTAACCTGGTGACATAGTGCTGCACGTTGTGGTGAGTGGGCACAGTCTTGCACTGCTTCAGCAGGTACAGGTCATAGCGGCTTAAGGATATGATGGATTCATCCAAGAGGTACGGGGCTGTGACGTAAGGCAGGTTGTTAGTGTGGCACCAGCTGCAAAAGGAGGCAATTTAGATACAAAGGAACACATCTAGAGGATGACGTAACAGGAGCTTGCTTGAATGCTTGCAGAACGAGAAATAATTTTGATAGGCCCTACACAAAATTTATGTAAGCTGGATGGCACCGAGACACGTGGAAGTAGAAGCAATACAGAACCACGAGTGTGTGACATAGCAAAGCTACTACTGATACACATGAAGTAGCTGTAACTAAATAGGTACACAGACAAAAATGACATAGACAGGCCGTTATTATTATCATAACTATGCTTAATGAATTGACAAGTGGAGAGATCAGACAATGGTAGACATCAAACTCCATTACCATCGACATCCATCTCAGTAGACCACTATTTCTTCCCAATTGTAATGAAACTACGGTGTATTAGCGACGAATTTAGCGTGAAGTCACTGGTAATAAAATACACGAGACTTTCTCGACTCTCCTCTTATGAGCTAAAATTAGCACAAGATAATGATGGAGCGAATTTAACTGAAGATTACATCACATCCCCATCAAGATAGGATAAAACCAAAGTCAACACTTCCCAATCAAAATACATTAATTATCACTGTTCATATTAGCCAGAGTCTTGGGTTTACCATCATACCCACTCAGAGAGCAAATCCAACAGTAAAACCAGTTACACACGATGGTCATGATAAAGAAAAAGAGGGGCTTGCTCTCTCTCTGTTCTCCATTAGCTCAGTATGGCACTCATGCCCCGATTGCTCTACAAACGGGCAATGCTCGAAGTAAGAGAGTGGTGACTGCCGCCAGCCAGCATCAGTGCCATACTGTGGCCAGTCTCGCATCGGAAGCTATCGCGTGAGAATGTCGGAGCACAAACCGATCCCACAGTGTACTATAATTATAAACAACAGTGTCCACACAACAGCCGGTACTCAGCAGAGTCCCACAAGGTACTGTGCTTGGTCCAATACTCTTCCTCTTCCTCATCATGATAAATTATGTAGCTAGGGCACCAATGCTATTTTATCATTAACTTCTCTTTCGCGGATGACACACGAATATTGGCAGTGGTACAGTTACTGGAAGATATACAGAACATGCAATTAGATCTAAAGATCTTTCACTGGATATCGGTTATAACATGACCGCCAACGAAACAAAATTTGAACTAATACAATACGGGAAAATATCTTCCCTTACTGAATCGACGTCCTACACGAGAGATTGAAACGAAATCGAAAGAAAGCAAATTCTAAGTGAGTTTGGGATGAGAATGCAAGACTTTTGAAGATCACGTGGCTCGAAATGTTACCATAGGCATGAAATGGAGCGGATGGGTGCATTGAACTTTCCCTTCACGAGAGGCAGACACAATGCTCACCTTATGGAAACAACTGATAGTGCCGAGGATAGAATACTGTTCACCTCTTTAGATGCCGATCAAACTGTAAAGATCTCTAGAGCGCCTCGAGGCTATCCAGAGATCGTTCACTGCTAAAATCCCCGGCATGCCAGAATTAAACCATCAAGGAAGACTTTCTCAACTTCGAATGTTACTACTCGATTCAACGGAGATTCGAGCTCTTTACGTTTGGGAAAGTCTAGAAGGAATTACTGCCAATGATAATAGGAGGATCGTGGCCAGACACTCACACCGTAGGTATTGGTCGCACTTTTGAAGTGTGAATTCCGATCAAAGATGGTGGTGATGCAATAGCCACGGAGTATTCTAAAAACTTCACAGTCCGGGAGGGAGGCGAGGTTCTTTAACAAACTGCCACGCCACATTCGAAATGCCACCGATACAGAGAGTGCGACATTTAACAACTGACTGGACGCATAGGTACTTACTGAGAGTGCCAGATAAGCCAGCTGTAAGCGGCTACATGCAATGTGGGGATAGCTACTAGCCATCTCGCTGGTCACGGATTGCAGCATCACCTCTGCACAAGATGTGTGGCGTAAATAATGCCACCTGGACCTCGTCCGAAAAATCAAGTAAGTAAGCTCCTGTTACGACTGTAATCTAATCTTGAGCTTTGCTGCACAGCCACACTTGAGCGCACAAAGAGTTAACACTGCTAGAGCTCATCATAAATTCACTACCAGTTAATTAAACAAAAGTCTGTGGAACAAAGTTAGACGATAGTCCGTTGGAGAGCAATGGATGGAGTTGTTATTTCATGCAACCCATTGATTAATTTCTTCCAAATTCATCTTCACTTCGCTTTTGAACTTAATTACTCTTCATGTTATATGCCTCCATTAACTTGATTATTGAATAAACTGTTTTTAGAGGTTCTATGCCTTCTTTGCATTTCTCAAAGAAGACATACAAAATTAGCTCTGCTCAACTCCATTAAACTATGTATGTACCTAGTTATAAGATAATCCTTTGCTGGGAGTTACTGCTACCGTTTGCTACAAACTGCAATGCATATAGTGTGAATTCAGTACTCTGGAGTAGCTTCTGCTATTTCTTATCACTGAAGATTGTGATAGAAGTCTGAATCGCGGGCAAAAACAAATTAACAAAAGAAAAATGAGCAAATAAAAGTAATTCGCCTCTATTACTCGACTAAATGTTTCACATTTCACTGATTTCAGAGCAATGTAACAGCTTTTTTTCTGATTGCTTGCTTCCAAAGCTTGGATTCGGCGCAAATATTCTGAGTGACTGCACTCACACAGCTGCTGCAATATGAAGCGATGGACGGGGACACATTCATGACCATCTTGTGGAACGGGCTTAGCAATTGGTAATTCCACTTTTCATGCCCTGAAACTCAGAAGTACGGTATTTTATCTCGGCAATTCCACCCGGAAGTCTTAATCGGTCAGTGCACTGCTTCTGAGAGAAAAGCAAGGGACAAAAGGCGAAAGAAGAAAATTTACCTCCCAAACTTAACAAACTAACCTCACAGCAAAAGTTGCAGCCAAATATAATTAGAGCACTCTGGGAGTGCATACCTCCGGGAAACAAAGCCATGTTAACGAAAATTTCAAATTGGTTACGAAACTATTATTGCCTTTTTATCAGCACCAAAATCTGGTCATTTGTGCCATTTGACAGCAATGAAAGGTTCTGTAAGTTTCTTGAAGATCCGTCCGTAATTTCATAAGTTATATATATATTCAGGCAATCATTTTGACAAATATTAGTCAAACTAACGGATAAACCGATTATCACCAGAATTTGATCATTAATTATTTTAAAGTTTCAAACAATTCCTGAAAATTTCATAAACATCTGTTCAAAACACTTTCTAAGTCACTTTGCAAATAAACATAAAATCAAACAGAAAAAGACAAACAAATCAACGGATCATCACAGAAATTTGGTCCTTTACTCTTCGTGATTTACCTAACAACTCATATATATATAAATTTAATAAAAATTGTGGCATCTTGAAAAAAGAGACAAACAAAACAAACAAATGGATAAACGAATCTTTACTAAAAGTTTATCATCTGTTCCTCTTAACATAGCTACCTAACAATCTCTGTAAATTTCGGGAAGATTCGCCCACAAATTTTTTAGTTCTCTTAGTGACAGACGAAGAGACAGACAAACGCGATGAAAAAATATATACTGTGGCGGGCAAAATAAGAGAACGATTTTCATTATTTGAAAATAAAGTTTAACCATGTAGAGTAGGTTAATGAATCTTTTGATGAGGCCTTAAGGTATGTATTTAACATATTTCTACAAAATATAAGGACAAACATAACTATATTTATTACATACATTAGAGCAATCTAACAAACAATAACAAAAATTGAACAGTGCAAAATATGAGAACGATCGTCTCTAAAACATTCTGACATTTACCCCGGTCATCTGGCAACATTCAATTTCGTGGACATGACTTCTAGCACTGCCACTCTTACGATTACACCATTCTAGAAACATGGCACCTCACGTGAAAGTTACTCCTGAGTTGCGGG
>LQNS02000210.1:14927081-14960047 GCA_001587735.2 Parhyale hawaiensis
GGCCTGCCTTCTGCTTACACCGTACCGTCCATGCCTGAAGATGACCGTTGGAAATGGTCGAAACGCGTTGCAAGAGCAAGATCTGGAATCCCTCAACTTTGGACAGCTAATACACCGCACAGAACCGTCAACCACTGGCAAGATCCGCGTTTTAGAGAAATGTAATAAAGATATTTCAACTAAGAAATACGGCGTGTTTTTTAACCAAGCATATATATATATTTATATATATACGGTTCAATAATATTGTAATTTTTAAATCTTGACTAAAAATAAACTTATTATTATTATAATATTACATATTTATATAGTCCCGAAGAGGGAGAGCTGAACGGGCGCGTCACTGCACAAGAGCAAGCTGAACATGCTCGACTGGAAATTGGAATAGGCGCGAACTGGAATAAGCGAGAAACTGAATAAGCGCGAATTGGAATAAGTCCGAAATGTTTGAGGTCGGTAAATCAGCGCTTTTAAACGTTCTAAATTAGTAAGCTTCTATCGAGTTTTATATGTGTGGATCGTCAGCATACCGTGCAACTATTTTAGCCTGATAGCTAATTATAATAGCTACTCATGTTACATTTGCGAGCTACAATGGTGGTTGTATTCCTATGATATATCAGCTGAGCCGCTCATTCAGTTTCACGCTTATTCTATGATCGAGGAGCTTGTTTATTCCGAGTCGCGCCTACTTCATCAGGCAACAGTTCTCCCTTAAGTGTTTCGCGCTCGAGTATCTTCGCGCTTCTTCAGTTTCGCGCTTATTCCAGTTCGCGCTTGTTCCAATTCGCGCCAGTTGCAGTCGCGTTCGTTCAGGTTGCTCTTGTTCAGTGTCGCGCCTGTTCAGTCGTCCCATAGAAAAATAGAAAAAGACAGGCCCATCGTGACACGCACATTTCCGGGTGTTGGCTAGCGCTCCTTTCTTAGGCGGCCCTCCATCTCTTATTGCTTCGCTATTATGTTTTGCCAAAATGTTTCAGTCATTTGTATGGAGACAAAGCATTATTTGGTACGTTAGTTTTCATCACGAGAGTCAATTTTATCACTCGGATTTAGTTCTATTTTTGTTGTGTTTATAGTATTTAATGACTCTCTTTATTAATTTTATCTCTTTTTAAGTTACCATCAACTTACTCGCTTGTCAAATGTCTTCCGGTAACACGCTGCCAACTCTCTGGTTTTATAATTGTTGATGATAGTTCCTAGAAGGATTTATAACTAGATATTCTCATTCACATATATGCATTGTGGATACAATATTATATATGGTAATTCTTCATCTCTTTTTCTGCGAGACACCTGCGGAATTGTGCGTTATATTTTATCTTACCCTCATGCTGTACCTGTTACGAGGGTAGCTTCCAACGTCTTTTGAAGAACACTTATGAGGGTAGTCGTTCTTTCCTTGAAGGTATATTAGAGAGGGAAAGAAAGCAAGAAAGAAAAATCATTCATTGTCTCATATGCATGCAGTGCCCAACAAATCAGGGCGCTGCACCCTAATGGTATTCATTTCTACCTCCGCCAAGGAAGATATGTTTTGTCGTATTTGTCAGTCTGTCTGTCACCAAAATAATTCAAAAAGTTATGAATTAAATTTACAGGGATTGTTAGGTATGTTAGGAGGAACAGATGATTAACATTTGGTGAAGATATGTCCATCCGTNATGTTTTGTCGTATTTGTCAGTCTGTCTGTCACCAAAATAATTCAAAAAGTTATGAATTAAATTTACAGGGATTGTTAGGTATGTTAGGAGGAACAGATGATTAACATTTGGTGAAGATATGTCCATCCGTTTGTTTGTTTGTCTGCCTCATTTTTCTCAATGCCACAACTCAATAAGTTACGAATGGATTTTGATGAAAGTAGCATGAGTTGTTAGATATATAACAAAGAGTAAATGACCAAATTTTGGTAATGATCCGTTTGTGTGTTCGTTCGTTTGTCTCTGTTTTTAATTTTATGCTTGTTAGCACAATAACTCAAAAAATAATGAATGAATCTCTATGAAATTCATAGTTGTTGTTAGTAGTGGTAAAAGACATAAATGATTAAATTTTGGTGCAGATCGGTATGTACGTTTGCATGTTTGGCTCATGTTTGTCATAACGTTTGTTAGCAGTATAACTCAAAAAGTTATGAACAGATCTTCAAGAAAATTGCACAAGCTGTTATTACTATGAAAAGGTACAAATGATTAAATTTTGGAGTCTATATAAAGAAAATTATGGTTTCAGAGCCAATTTGAATTTTTTGTTACCGTTGGCTCACTTGGCGGAGGTATGCGCTCTGAGAGTGCTCTAGTTAACGTTAATATCTGGTTACATATCAGTCGTACTGGGTTGACAGCTCTGCTTTTGCTTCTAATTTAGAGCTCGCGTTCCAGCCGCTCGGGCTGTGACGTCACGACTCTCATATATTAACGTTAAAAGTGCAACGTAGGTAACATTGTACTGACATGAGTATATATAGACATATTTACAGGCATTTTCAGGAAATGATGTAAAATACAAAGTCTCCAAGATGTCTGTTCCTTCCAGGAAGCAAAGAGTGCAACGGGAGACTAAAATAAAATTTAGCCGTAACCGCATGTCGGCGAATGACGTTACATCGACGAGTTGAAGTATTTGAGGGTCGGTTGGACCTCAGGCCTTCGTAGGTTAAACTCTCAGTTCTAACCAACAATATAAGCAGTGTAATATTCTTAACGCGACAGAAACCATGGAAACAGTTATTGTTCTAACTTTCGGTACTTGACGACAAACATTTTAACGTGTTTTGTATGGGTGCAGCTCAAGTAGCTTGCTAGTCAGGAGCAGAAGATTAGATGAATTAAGTCGAAATAATACGGTGATATGCTTAAATACGTTTTATGAAGTGCGCTGTGAACTGAATTTGAAGTGTAAATATGGCTTCACTTTAAAGAAGTTAAATCAGGACGGTAAAATGCCCAGATCTTACCTCTGGTGCTGTGAATGTTTCCACCAGCCTCCACATCAGTATTCTATTGATAACTTATTATTATTCAATCAGCATATGTTCTCTTCAATTATTTATGTGCCTAAGGGATGAAATTTGCAACTGGCGACGATTTTTCTGGCCAAATTAGATCAAATACTTATAGGCTGCTTATCCGTACATCGTTCATCGATCTTGACGTCATTGATGACGTAACTTTTCGACGCTAGGTTCCCGTGACTCTTCGCGTTACGCTGCTTGCCTCTTGGTTTCTCACGTTAATATTACTCCCTGAGGGTCTACAGTGAGAACAGAAAGTGTTTCTGTAATGGCTAACAGTTTACACGCACTGGTCAGAAGAACGAGTTTCCTCAGCTAATAGTCTGAATGTTGTGTTGAGCCCGCGTAGACACAGCTTTGAGTTAACAGAAAAAGCGCGAAAATGTTAGCCGTCTGTTCAGTTTGCTCAGTAAATGTTAGCTGTCTGTTCAGTTTGCTCAGTAAGGGCCGTTAGTTAAGTTTTAGACATGTCTTAAAATAAAGAAGGGATTATAAGTGCATACCTGTTGCAAGATGTGCTGTTTAAATGAACACATCAATGTGTCTGAACTAGGAGATGGTGAACTTGTGCTTTTGACTAGCGTGTGTACAGGCTATAAAATTAGGTAAGGTACAAATTGGTTTTGCCTCAGTGCTTATAGAGCATCGCAGTTAGGTTAACAAAATATAGCATGGCCGGCTTTACATTTATGTAAACGTATAGCTTCGTGAATTTTTCTCCTTACAAGTTGAATGAAAGTAAGACCAGTAATCCCAAAACCGGCAGATATATGTTCAATATGTCCTTCCAATTATCATTGTGGTAGGTGCGATGGCCACTCGAAAGCTTTGCTTTACGACGAAAATTCGACTTATTTTGAAAGAGTTCTTATGGACACTATCGGGAGAACAGATCATTTACAGCCCAAACCACAGATTACAATCATGATTAACTATGGTAACTACATAGACACTTAGTGTACCAATGTATAGCCACCTTCCTTTTGACGATTATGTTGACAAAGTTGAGTCTGATTTTCCAGAAAGTACCAAACGACCCACATAGCAATATCAAGCCACAATGCTTAATTACTTCCATGCAAATGTTCTTTAGAGGATTTCGTTGTCCCGTCACCCGTCATCAATTTGAACGTTTCAGTCGCCATTGCAATTTCTATTATGTAGTAAGTGCCAGCGACAAATTTCGACTATCACTCCCAATTGGTAAGAGAGTTTAAGCTCGCAAACAGTTATAACTCTGCATTTCAAGCGCGGTGTTCAATTAAGCGCACATTGTAGTCACGATCCCACATAATCGGATTTATTGAGTTGGCTGATGCGCAGCTATTGACAGAGTAGACGAAAGTTCCTAGTGTGAACTCGGCTTATGAAAACCTAACAAGGTGATTCGACGGTTCATATAAGTTATTTCAATTAGCGTGGTAAAGTCGAGCTACGCTAAGCCTTACATGTATACGTGTGACTTATCAAGTTCCAAGCATTAACTCCGAGTCGACTAGTATTAAAATTGCTGAAAACTTATTCTTGCTCCGTAAAGCGAAGTTTTTGGTCGTCTCAGACGTAACTAGGTTGCTAATAACTCCTACAACGCTATTCAATCGAGTGTAAGAAAGGCTACAGCCTGAAGCTCAGAACAAGAAAAGCCTAGCGGGTTTAGCGAAAGTCGACTTTGCTGGGCCAATCGGAGATACCTTATCCAGTCAGAGCAAGTCATCACGGATTTAGCTAAGGCTTCTCTTCCACAAGGCTCTTTCCCATTGCTTTTCTCCGAAGTTTTGGTGAGTCGTGGAGAGCAAGCGAATTTTGCAGTTCATTTTGCATGTCAGCAAGCTTGCTGCTCATATCACTCACTTCAGCAGTGGAAATGAAGTGACATGCATGGACTGCCTAGTTGAAGAGAACATAACTTTAAGCTCATAGGCATGACTATTCGGAACTACAGACGGGATTACAGGTTTTGACCATTTTCAGTTTTTCGCAACCCAACCCTACTGAGGTTGATTGCGGCTGAAAACTCTACTATGCTTAGCAAGATTGAGTATTAGGAAGTCTCAAGGGTAATCGACTAAGAGGTACAGCACGTTTCATTTAGTGGTCAAGGTCGATCTAAGCCAAGCCCACTTGACTTGACTTGTCCGAAAATGGAGACAGAAATGTTTGCCTCTTCACTTTTCTATCGTGCTGTAGGTGCTAGCAGCTGCCCGATATTGTTGAGCCAACTGAAATCTTCATTTTACGGGGCAAAAATTAGTTCATGAAAGTCTCAAGGGTTCTGGATTGGCAGTCAAACGCCTGAAACTTGAATCAGCATGCCGAAGCCAGGGCACCTGTCCGAACACTCAGACAAGTTAAGCCTCAAATTGGCTTTACTTTGTTGCCCAATCGAACGTGCTTAAGGCTATGGTCGATTGAGTTGCCAAAGTTGATCTCAGCCAAGCCCACTTGAGTTGAATTGGCTAAAAATGCAGACAAGAACCTTAGTTGCATAACTTTGAAAAGTGTTGTAGGTGCTAGAAGCAGCCTGATTACGCTGAGCAGAATGAAATGTCCACTTTACGGCGTAAGAGCAAGTTCATGGAAGTCTCTCAGCTAAGTTATTGAATCTACGTCTGATGAAACTTGAATCAATAAGTCGAAGCTGGGACAACAATCTGAAGCCTCAAAGATTTAATGTCGTTGCCCAATCGAACGCGCCCTTAATGCCTGGAAATTGATTGAACAGGTCGAAAATCAATTCACCTGCCTGAAATTTCTGGCAAATCAAGCCTCAGACGCTTGATTATCACCCGCCAACGAAGTGACAGCGGTGACAATGTTTTCGTTGAAGATTAAAGTATATAGCTACCTATATATTTATTTTTAAACATACATGTTTGTCGTTCCGCCCAAGAAGTGGTCGAAGGAGTTGAGCAATGTTCACAATTTTTGTAGGGAGTTTGGTTGGCTGACCTAGACGTGATCCATGCCAAAAAATAGGATTAGCTGGCCATAAAAATGACGGCGTTGAATTTGCCTCCACAGCGGCAGATCGTCTTACGCCAATAGGCGATCATTTTTTCTTACGTTATTATTAAGAGATCTAATGGGCTACTCTAGGGCTGCCCTAACATTGTTGGACGAAACATCCATATGAGAAATAAGGATTAGCTGGCCGTCAAAAATGACTTCGTTGAATTCCCCTCTGCCCCCACCGCGGGTGATGGTCTTACGCCACGCGACGTTCTAGTTTGTTTCTCTGGCCAATTGACTATTGCACTGAATTGACCTGAAAACACTCAGTTGAAACTCACAAAAGCTGAAGTTTTGAATTCAGTGGGTTGTAGCTAATTGTTGCTTCTTTTCATCATATACTCAGAAAGTGGGAACGACCCCGCGTTGATACCTGCGACTTACGGTAAATGTTCTGCGTGCTAAATTTAGAAATTTATGAATAAAGGTCTAGTTCTGAACTGGCGTAACATAGTTTACATGCCAAATTATTAAAATTAATCAAACTTCGACGGAAATATAGAATTCAGGTCCACATTAGAATATGTGCTAGCAGTTTCTTCTCTCCACATTATTTTCCGATCGACTTAATAAAACATGTAGCTATGTATTCGCTTGGGCATGATACAGTTTGACCAAACTAACTTCAGTTTCATCATCCTATTTAACAACTTTACATATAAGTAATGAACAAAAAGGATATCACGAAGGCCTGCGAATATTTTATAACATGATTCTCCCCGTGCAGTTACAAGTATGAGTTTTTACTACTGAGGGGACTGAAGAGTCTGCTCGTGAGCCTCTCGAGGTTAGTCACATTATGAGGAAATTAACGACTTGAAGCTATACGTCATTGCAGTAATACCTACAACATATATGTCTCTATACTTTTAATTCTTTCACCCGGGTAATAAGCTTTCGATATCTTGAATCTAACCACGAAGCTGAAGCAGTTTGCACTCACAGATTCGGTGTCATCCGTCCGTCCGTCTGTACGTTAAGCTTTCTTTACATTAAATAGGGAAAAAACAGTACTTCGGGTGGCACTGATTCGGTCTCTGGAAGAAACACCGATTGAAGGTTCTACGCTGCTACTGTTTACAGGTCTAAATTTTAGATGTGTTACTTGGATTATATTTTCACGCATAGTACATAGCTATGATTGAAATCCGAGCATCGACTGAAGAATGAAACTTCAGGTCTGTGGAATTTCTACAGGTCTACAGGTTCTATAGGTTAGTTCTATACTAAAATAACAAACGGAACGAAGAGGAAAGGGCTTAAGTCTGAATAATTAATTCTGTAGTGAAGTCTTTATAATTAAACTATACTTTCTCGAGGTTGCTCCGCAGACTGTAAATGCATACCTATATGGTACATCATATATGGAAATTGTAAATGTCAATATAAATACACCAGGAAATTTATATCAACTGTGACTTTCAACACATGTTGTTTTTATATATAACGTGCCTGTCAAGACATTGATATAAACTCGTATCTCTGCCTGAAGGTGGAACGGGAGCTCTTTCCCAATTCTTTCGTCTTTATTATTTTTTAATTTTGTAGATGGGGGCCTCCTTAGCAGGAAGGCCCGGGAAAATTGCCTCAAGTGCCCTCAATAAATATGGCCTAACAATTTTGAATGATTCACGTTTTGCTATTCCAAGTGCACAGACTACAAAATCTATATTAGCTCATCCTCAAGCCTCTGATCTCGCTCCAGATCAAGCTTGTCTTCAATATGTGTGATACATACTTGGATCGCGAACAGTGCATTCCGCCCATGCCTGTGGGGCTGGTGTCATGATGCTATTGTCCTAATCGGCACTATCTGTGAGCAAAATGTGGGCGGATAATAAATTAGACAAAGTCGTCGACTTGATCCGAAATGTCTTAAAAAAGACATGAGTTGATGGTGTAAAAATACTTTATAAAGCAGTTTTTGTGTAATATATAAATGGGCAAATGTAACCATAGGCGGTCCTGCACTAGTCTTTCTGGGCCACCAATAACAGTATTCCTTATCCGTTTACATTAAACGTCAATTTTCATGCTAATAGCACTAGTTTAAAGTGGACCTGGAGATCCATCTGGTCGTTATAGGGTGAAGTATGGATAACTACCGAAAATTGAAAGTTGTCCAGTGCACACAGGAAGAGACGTTATTAAGTAGCAAAACATTTATAAAAAAGTTCTATGCATTATTAGTGCGTTACGGTCAAGTAATACTATGAATTATTATTCATGCAGTACAGGGCATTAAAAAAAATCATCAGTGTGCCGCTTAATCTATAATGAGTATTGTTATAGCCTAAAAAAGCCTTAAATTATGTTTTTTTTTTCGGGTGGCTAACGGCGCAATAAGTGTAAGCCTCTGGCAATACGCATTTAGTTTCAGAGATTGGAGAGCACTACACCGAAGGATGCCCAGCTTCACAAGTGCGTTGCGTTTTTTTCTTCAGCAGGTAGACCAGTTTCTGCGGCGCACAGGAGCCATGGTATCATTTGGGTGCGAGTTGTCTACCTGGTAGCAGTTACGTCCCTAACTGGTCCCACGTACCTCAGCCTAACATCTCGCAAAGCAGGTAAGCACATTGTGTTCTGTAGCCATTTGCGCCTGAAAACAATTCTTCATAATGCTGTTCGTGGTAATCATTCACGCTTGAAAATAATTTTTTATGGCCTTCACTTTGTATTCGGCAATCATTTGATCAGGAAATAATTTTATTTTGGTGAACACATTGTGTTCGGTGACCCAATACCTCTTAAGCAGATTGTGTACGTCATAACCGTAGCGAAAAATCGTCGGCATTTATCCGACGTAAGTAGGTTAAGGCATGGGTATATGGATAGTCGCCAATAAATTTCCGATTTACTAGTTAATGGCAGTTGGTGAACTTCTACCTATATAGTAGGAGGCTACCACCTGTAGGCGCTCAGTTGAACATCCTGACATCTATATATAAAATTATTATCTTCCAATAGTAAACTTTATCAGTTTTTAACAAGATATTTGAAAAAACTAATTAACTCTCGTATGACAACTTTTTTATGCACAGCGGGTGTTCAATGAGGTCCAATATAGTTTCAGAAGGGGAAAGAATACTACTGATGCAATTTTTAACTTAATATCAGATATTTCACCAGCCTTTCATTATAAATCTTTTACAGTTTGCCTGTTTTTAGACCTCAAGAAAGCATTTGGTACTGTAAATAGAGATGTTCTGTTGAGGAAGTTGGATCATTATGGCATGAGAGGTTCCATTAACTCACTTTTTAATAGTTATTTGACCAACCGCAAGCAGTTTATTGTCGTAGGAGATGCCAAATCTTGCACTAAAGATATTCACATTGGTGTACCACAAGGATCAGTGTTAGGGCCACTTCTTTTCAATATTTATATGAATGGTTTGTTATTTCAAGGTATACGTACGCAGCTTTTTGCAGACGATGCTGTTTTCTGTGTTAATTTAAATAGTTTCGAAGGTGTTATCGAGAAGGTGAAACAGTTGATTCTCAGTTTAAGCACTTGGTTAACCTTGAATAGACTGACCCCGAATGTAAGTTAAACTAAGCTGATGCTATTCAGTGCGACGTAAATCGATTATTTACCAAAAGTTTATTTTAATACTGTTTAGCTTGAATGGGTCTAAACATTCAAGTATCTCGGAGTGACTATTGATCGAACGCTTTGTTTCAGAACATGTTGCTACCATGTGCAATAAGCTGCCAAATGCAAAAGGCGCAATTTATGCTCTCGCTAAATATCTGTCTAAAGAATCATTGTTATTGTTTTAGGTATAATGCATTACTGTTTTCATAGGTAACATATGGGATAGTAATTTGGGGTGGAGCGACAACAATATACCTAGTGAGACGTGTTAATACATTGACGAATGACACGCTTCGGATAATATTGAATGTGAAAAGAGATCACAATAATATACCACTTGTTTCGATGAGTAACATGTATTGTTAGTTAAAACTCCTAAAATTTAGTGATGTATTTCTTCATATTGTTTTGAAATTTGTACGTAAGGCAATATCCGGCGAAACACCCTATTTTATGTCTCATTTCAGCCATTTACTTCCAAGTTATCAATATGATACACGAAATACTCGCTTTAATATGCCAACTGTTCGCCTGGAAATAGAAAACTGCTTTACAATATTCCAAGCGGTGAAGGCCTATAATCAATTGCCAGAGGCATTGATTCAGCTAATGTCGCACCAAACTTTTAAATATCTTTTTAAAAGTTTTGTCTTAGTCATTACAACAATCCCGAAAAATGGTTTGGTTGATGTTACTTTATTGTGCATTATTTGTATGAATTTTAAATAGAAAGTTTTCTTCTTCCGTTGTTAACATAATAAAGACAAAGTATATTTATGCAAATGAATAGGTTGTGATGAGTGCAATAAGCATATTTTTATGACAATGAGCTGCAATAAAAATTTTACGAGGATAGTCATGACACTTCTATAAAGGAAAAGCTGATATGTGGACATTAATTAGCGTGAAAATACTTTTTTTTAGGATGCGTATAGTTACTGATTTATCAACCAATAAATGCAATCTTAAAGTTAATTAGATATTTAGATGACTTAAATGACATTATTTAGTCAGATGACCCATAAGTGAACACTCACTTTCAGTGGGCATGTTCTAAATTTTATTGGATTAGGATAGATTTTAGAATCTTTGTAATTATCACTGTGTGAGAACAATAAAGGTATTATAGGTGTTAAACTGTATTTGAAACGTTAGGTAGCGGAATGAAGTACCTAATTATGTCGGGCACATCAAAACAATAATTTGTATAGAGAAAGAGGTCCAGTATATTAATTGCCATTAAATAGACGCTTACATTTATAAAGTTTCTTATTGGATAATTCTACTAAGCGCCTCATCCAATTTGATAAAAATGTTGTATGATTGCTTTTCACCTTAATTCTGCGTTGCGACGTTAAAGAAAGAGTTGAAACTTTTTTGCAGCACTGTAGTGAAATGGTTATATTAATTAATGGTTCATAGTGGCATCACTGAATTATATGAGCGGGATATAATTAATTTGATCAACTCTTGCATTTGCTACAGTTTTTGAGAAATGCATTGATGTCTATGCCTGTTATTTATTATAAAAAGGCTTGAGGATCAAGAAGTAGCGTCATACACATTAAAGTGCATCCATAACTACACTGATGCACTGAAAAATCTGTGGAATGCAAGAGAAATAAGTTAGCGTACGGGGGCGACGGCACTCTATGGGCATTAAGCGCCGCACTCATTGCACATCGCCACAATTATTGGCGACAGCTTTGTTTTTGTAATCATACCAGACTGATTACCCTGGCTGCACATTAAATGGGACGATAGTAACCCTCATAGCTACCTGACTTACGGAGTTTCATTATATTGGATCGACCGATTGCTTCGTTCAACTCTGCCAACCAATCATCAGATACTTTGAACGTCGTAACGAGGGAGTGTTACGTAGAAATCAATTTCATATCTCAGTGTTTTATTTTTGTATTAGAAATAATATAAATTTTTTGTTTACTCAGTATGTAAAAGAAGATGCAAGGGGGACTTATTTCGAATTTCACTATAATTATAGAAAATTTCAGTTTCTGATAGTATCTCCGTGAACCACATATTAACGATTTATGATTAAAGACAGCCTGTGATAATTCTCAGTCTCCCAGAAATTTCACTGAATCTCTGTAACAATTATTCCGAAAATTTCAGTGGTTTATATTAGCACTCAAGTTAATTTAAACTTAATGAGGTCATATCTTTAGCAAAAAGTGATTTCTCTGAATATAATAAAAAAAAATTTGCAAAATATTCCGAATTTCTTGCAATACGCAAGTTAAAAACAGGACCAATAATGGGTTTCTTTAATTCATACTCTGCGAATGCAATCACTTCATCCGGTAAACCATTTGGTTACGCAGCTCTGGACTGTGTTTCGGTAGTTAAAATGAGTTTGTCCAAAGTAATCTTGTCTATAGCTGCCAAAGGCGCCACAGCATAGAGCTTTTTGGCATACTTCGAACAGTAGAGGGCACTCGCTACTAACACTCACAATTGAAGTTCGGGCCGATGGAAAATTAAGAAAATTCGACAGTCTTGAGGCCACTGTGTTAATCACAGAGTGGATAAATACTTATATGTATGTAAACAGTAATCCACCGTGCCGCCAAAAACTGGTTATAATTTATAGGATCTACAGTGACACAGTTCTTATTCAATTTCGTCGTCACTATTCCGCTACGGCAAGTACCAGAGAGTGGCAATATTGAGAGAACTAGACTACTGTATATAGGTAAATAAAAAACAGTGACGTCACATTATGTAGTCTCCGCTGTAACTGCACCGACCGAGTGCTCTTTGTACTAAATGTCAGAGGAGTATGTTGGACCTAAAGCTATATATTTCAAAGGGAACTATACTAGAGTAATAATCCTATTATACGAAGTCGACGCAGTTACTAAAAGTTTCAACGTTTCGGGATAGATAATCCCATCATCAGAAATACTATAACCTATAAAAAAATATTTTATTACTAAATCAGTGTGAGGAACATAGATGCTGTCGGGAGGCGGTCTGAAATGCAAATAAACAAAGCTACGTGGAGCGGCTGGATGTCAGCTCCTATACAGTCGGCAGATCTTAGGTTAAGTATGGACAGTGTGCAGCGGTACAGCTGAGGTCATAATATTAAGGCGACGTCTTGTTTTATGGAGGTAAAGGGACTCTAATGTTGTGAACTCGATTGGGTTGGAAGAGTCTATGATTGAGAAGTTGTTCCTGCTGATGGGATGGTTATTTTGTTCGGCATGTAGGCGGGGGGCTGAATGTGAGGGTTTCGCAAGTGGTAAGCCGGTTCGACTGGATACATCTAAATGTTGGTCGATGCGGGCTCTGAAGTGTAGTCCAGTGCTAACGATGGAAGAGGCACAGCAGTCCTGGCATTGGTAACGGTTAATAACACTGGACTGCAGTGGTGTGGGTGTTTGTCTTTAAATTTGAAGTAGGACCCTAGGGTAAATGTGTTTTTCTAGGAAAATTTGAAGTTTATGTATGGGTAGGCTTCAGAGAGGAACGCTTTCGAAGAGTTTACTGCACTAACGGAGGTTTTGTTGTTGTACGGAAGTGAGTGAAAGAAGTCCAATTTACGAACCGAGGGTTTGTTAATGCCGGGATCGAACAGTTTGTCTAGGAACAATTTACAGTAGTGGTCCAGGAGATGGTGCGGGTAGCCGTTATTTTTGAAGAAAGTTCGGAGAAAGTCAACATCGTTCGAAAATGCAAGGTAGGACGAAGATAAATGCTACGCTCGAAATAGTAAGATTTTTATTGCATTAATTATCTTAAATTGATCGTAGCAGTGACTGAAGAAACTAGTCCCGAGGCCTGAGAATATCGATTTTCTGTAAATTCCAGTGGTTAATGTGGAGTCTTCGTTAGTTACTCGAACATCTAGAAAGGCTAAAAAATTATTTGAAGGGTTTTCGGCAGTGAACTTGATGCCTGGATGTTTGCTATTCATATATTGCAGAAATAAGTTAGAATCTGTTTGATTGTGGAATAGGAGGAAAGTGTCATCTACGTAACGATTATAGTGGATCGGTTTGAAGTCATTTGGACAGTCGTTGAGCCAGAGAGTTTAATGATGGCAGAGAATGATATTTGCTAGAGAGGGGCTAAGTGGGGAGTCTTAAAGAACTCTCCTTAGTCTTGTCATTAAAGATTCTTTCTTCATGTTTAACAATAGACTCTGGAATAGTTATTCTAATTTACAAGCATTTTATTATGTGCCAATGATTTCACCAATCACAGTAGGTTGTACTTGCGCACAGAGTGCCAAATTGAATTTAGGTGACTATAATTAATTTTAATTATGAGTGGGCGTGAGTTGCATATTGCTATGATTTGAGATATAATATTGTATCAGTAGGGATCTTCAATTAAATAAATAAAGCACCAATGACTATACCAATATATTCATTTCAACTTGAATAAATTAGTACAAACTAGATGACTCGTGACCCGTTGGGTCGTCATTGCGATCGTCTTTGCTTCCGCAAAAAAAGCAGGTGTTATTTAGCTGGGCATAGACCACCCGCTATTCGGCCGTCCTCATCTGCCCGTCAAGGAGCGGCCCGTTCGGTTTACTATCAACAGATTCTTTGCTTCTCTAACGATTATTCAACACTCAGGCAGTAAGCAGTCAAATTATTATACGTTACGTATTTCAGTTGTATTGCCCATGAGACCGCTGAATTGATCATGCCCGTTCTTGAGGCCCAGCTCAGTTGAACTTCCGTATCACAGATACAATCGAATTGAAGAGCTAATCCATGGACAGAATGCCACTGCCAACCACCCCCATACCTCTAATTTCTTCTCGTGTAATAGTGAAGAAAATGTGTCAAACAAGATACAAATAAATAAACAAGACACAAATAAATAAGCAAGCAAGAACGGTTCACAGACTTTTAGTATAATATAGATAGATGTAGTTACTTCAATGAGTAGTTCTAATAAATTGAAATAAACAATTTTAACATAAATAATACTTTTCTCCAGTACACAGAGAGTCTGAATGAAACAATAACATTATTACAGAAATTAAACAATAACATTATTAAAGAACATTAACATTGAACATTATAACAGGATATGATCTGATTTTCTTCATGCTTTAGTAGTTAAGTTGAGGCGTTTAGCAGAGAGAACAACCTTCAGTCAAGAAGAATTTCTCTTTACTTCAACTGATGTCACTGGCGTATATTTGTAAAGCTAGGTGAGCATTGCGGGCAATATTTTCTTCGAGATACTCTTCATTTTTCCTGATTTTCATTTCTCTAATTATCTTCATGGTTTTTAATCCTGACTGATTTAATAGAATTTTTTCGCATTTGTTTTTTTACTGCGAGCCTACACTGCCATAGGCGAAGCTCGTACTTGGCAGGGCTCCCCCGAACACACCTACTGCATCTACTGTGTCTAAGTTCCTCTCTTCAAGTTTCTTTATGGGGTCCGGCAGTGTTGAGAAGTTGGCAGATATGTAGGTGAGATTGTTCCTAGCTGGTCGAATGATCATCCAATAACTGTTGCACAATTTAAATGCTCAGGCCTCTTCAGGGTCAAGTAAGGGAAGGACGGTTTTATGATATCGAATTATTAGCGTAGTACACAGCTGCATTGAGTCAAGTTCCCCATGTAGTGAGTACTGGTTGTGGCGGGTGTGCTAAGTCTGGGACTGCGTCTTCGAACACTTGAATTCTTGATGGTGCCTTGAGGAAAACTTCTTCACATTTGAAATTAAATTGTCAGCATTGGGTAAGATGNTGAGCCATGTAGATTAGGTTGTGAATATATAACTGTAATATTTCCAACAAATTAATGTACACACAATTTTTTTTTTTAATGTAAGCTGTAATGTAATAATCAAAGAATACCTCCCGCCTGTGGAGAAATACATGTTATTATTATTATTATTATTATTATTATTATCTTCTAGTTCCTTTATGCAGTCCGGTAGTGTTGAGAAGTTGGCAGATATGTAGGTGAGATTGTTCCTAGCTGGTCGAATGATCATCCAATAGCTGTTGACACAATTTCAATGCTCAGGCCTCTTCAGGGTCAAGTAAGGGAAGGACGGTTTTATGATATCGAATTATTAGCGTAGTACACAGCTGCATTAAGTCAAGTTCCCCATGTAGTGAGTACTGGTTGTGGCGGGTGTGCTAAGTCTGGGACTGCGTCTTCGAACACTTGAATTCTTGATGGTGCCTTGAGGAAAACTTCTTCACATTTGAAATTAAATTGTCAGCATTGGGTAAGATGAATTTGATTTTTTCTTAAATTCGGTGCAATTTATGACACAAACATGTGGAATGCACTATATTAGGAGATAATATACGAAACGATGTAGCAGCCCGCTTTAAGTATGAAGCTACGTCCGTGACAAGCAACTCTTAAAGAAACATACAAACAAAGAAACAAATTTCTGTGCGGATATTCACCAAAAGTTGTTCATTTGTATTTCCAAACATACATACATATCTTTAATCCCTGTAGATTTCATGAAGAAGCGTTGATAATTTTCTGAGTTATATTAATGACAGACAAAGAGACAGCGGATATTCTTAACTTTCGAGAGTATATTCCAATAGAAATTCCATTATGCGAATCATTGCACACAAAGGCACATGTCTAGGCAAAAAAAAAAATTACTACGTCAAAGCAAGCACAAATACTTGATCATAGTAATTATGAACGTCCATTTTTACATTGATGGAAGAATTTGTTGAAATATTTTTGGGCATCAAATGTTTATCTTCCTTGTTTTCTACCTGTTACTGTATTGCTCCTTGTTTCTTTATATTCAAGTACAGAATATGTGTGGATTCACCATCTTCATTGGAATAAATGTATAGGACGTTTAGCGTGAAGCGTACATGTGAATGCTTCAAGAGCCATATACGAAACGGTCTCTGTTCTAGTGCTTAAGACCATTGTATGTATTGCATATCTAGTTTGACTTCATTCTACTATCCTTGCACGTCAACTTCTTACCGGTGTGCAATGAACGTGCTTGTGTTCAGTAATTGTAAAATGCCGATAAATGCCTCAGACTGACCTACCATTGCTTTTCATATTTCAGGAACCGAAAGCTGCAGTCATGGATGCCGGCATTGCGAAAGTCAATGGCGAGTCTGCCAACGAACCAATCACGAGCCTGGTAAGTATGAAGGAAAGCGAGATAGAACTACAGTATATTTATATAAGTGAACAAAGAACGAGCGTGGAAGGTATGAGGGGAATAGAGATAGAAGTATGTTTAATTTATCTAAATTAGCTAATTGCGAGCCTCGTGGGCTTGAAAATATTGAAGAAAGAATACAGAAACATCGTTTATTTAGCCAAGAAATCAATAATGAGCGTGAAAAATATTAGAAAACGACAAATAGAGATAAAAATATAGTTTGTTTTTCAAGCAGACGGAGAGATTCAGCTACAAATGCTTTTACAAATTAAAGTTCAATATATAGTGAATAACAAACGCTGTGGCGGCAACTCTTACCTCCTGGCGTTATTCATTTGTCGCCAAATGTTCGGCATCAATTGAGATCTGTTATATTATTTTTTTCAAATTTAATTTATAAATATTATGTATTTGTTAGCCTACATTACGTTACATTTTAACACCTCAAAATCAATGTTCGCACCAGGTAGCACGGTGTAAATTCTGATATTCAGAAAAGGTGCTACATTGAAAAAAGAGGGAACTCCTTTAGAAAAAACATAAGCGGCTAAGTATACAACTCTAGAAAAAACAAATGCGAGTGTGAACAGATTTCACTAAAACTTAACGTATCGGAAATTTAATTCCCCTCATTAGAAATTATAATCTACAAAGGATGCCTAAGAAGAATTTTTATTTTAGATGAACTTAGTTCGGTCATGTGTTGACTTGGGGGACCTTACAGGTGAATGATCATAGCGCATTATGTGGGTCCTTATACGTATAAGCGTCGGATGGTATGGGAATCGGAGGGAAGCGCGCAAAGACAGTCGGAGGAAAAAGTGTCAGTGATGGATCATGACGAGTGGTACTGCTGTGGTCATAAGACTGAGGCTAGGTTTTGTTTTATGAATATACAGTGATTCTAGAGTTGTGAGTTCTATTGGATAAGAAAAGGCTATGATAGAGAAGTCTTTTCAGCAAATTGGATGGCTGTTTTGTTATGCATGAAGACGGGGAGCTGAATGTGTAGGTTTTGCAGGTGGTTAACCTGTTTTGCTTGATATACCTAGATGTTGGTCAACGCAGGCTTTGAAATGTTGTCCAATGCTGCCGATGTACAGAGCTGAGCAGCTCTTGCAAAAAAAATTTGTACACAACACTGGGCAGAATATATATCGGAGGCTTGTCTTTGAATTTAAAATAGGTAAATGTGTTTTTGAATGAGAACCTGAAGTTTGTGTGCGGGTTGGCCTTGGAGAGGAAAGTTTTCAGGGAGTTGACTTTGTCGACGGTGGTATTGCTGTAGTGTATGGAGGGGAGTGGAAAATGTCTCATTTACGAACAGTAAGCTTAGTTAAACCAGGATCGAATAGTTTATCAAGAAATAGTTGGCTGTAGTAATCAAGAAGGTGGGGTGGGTAAACGTTTTTTTAAAGGTTCGGAGAGAATCTATCTAATTGGAAAATGCTTGATACGAGGAGAATAAATAATATGCCCTAGACAGTAAAGTTTTTATAGTATTTATTTTAAATTTATCGTAGCAGCAACTGAAGAAGCTGGTNGAAGGGGTGGGTAAATGTTTTTTTTAAAGGTTCGGAGAGAATCTATCTAATTGGAAAATGCTTGATACGAGGAGAATAAATAATATGCCCTAGACAGTAAAGTTTTTATAGTATTTATTTTAAATTTATCGTAGCAGCAACTCAAGAAGCTGGTTCCAAGGCCCCAGAATGTCTGCTTCCTGTAGAGCGTAGACTATAGTGGTTAGTATTGAGTCATGCTTTGTGACTAGGGTATCTAAAAATGCAATAGAATCGCTTGATTGGTTTTCGGCAGTGAACTTTATGCTGGGATGCTTACTATTTAAATATTGTAGAAATAAGTTAAAATCGGCTGAGTCTTTGAAATAAGGAAAGTGTCATCTACATAGCGTTTATAATGGATGGGTTTATAATTTCTGATGATGGGAATTAAACTCCCGAGACGTTAAATTTTAGTAAAATCTGTCGACACTCGTATTTATTTTATGAAATTAGCCTTTGTTTAATATTTTACAGAAAAGTTTTTTCGAGTGAAGCTCAAAATTAAAAGCAAAAACACACGATGAAACACAAAATGGAAACTTACAAAGTTTTTGAAATACCATTTTCCGTGACCGAGTCTGAACATCAAGCAAAAAAAAAAAAATCGTCTTTGTAGAATTAAGCTCGTCCCCAGGAACTGAGAGAGATGTTCGAAAATTCACTCTTGAAACTTACTATAGTGTAAGAATTGCTGTGACTGCTCAAAATTTAAATTTCTTTTTTGCAAGCTGTACGCCATGCCTGCGACAACGACATCGGAAGGGCTGTAAAGCTTGATGTTCCACATTTTGTGCTCTTGAGGGCAGCGGTCTGTGATCATATGTAATAAATAGTACATAATGTTTGGTAGCCTGTTCTCGCTAACGATACATGCACACAGAACAAGCGAAGAGCTGTTCAAACTTCTCTAACCATATTCCTTGACTGGGGCTGCTTTCTTTTAACTAAAGTTTCTATCCTTTATGAACCTAGTTGAGAAGTTTTTATACACTGAATGTTTATTAATTTAGACACTTAATTTTTTATTACTATTATATCATATTAGAGACTCCATCTCGATAGATTTACCGGCAAAAATTTGTAGAATATTGTACTCATTCAGCTGTGAAGCTTAAAATGCCAAAGAAAGAAATAACAACATAGGCCGAGACGCTTGAAGCAATCGAGATCCTGCAGTTAATATACTGAATTTACATTAGCGATGAAGCTTATAATGATGCAGAAATAAATACGACATAGGCCAAGAGGCTGCAGAACAAACCAGATCCTGGAGTCACCTTCAAGGTCTGTCTGAGTTGCATAGCCCGCAGCCCTGTCGGCGCCACCACAACTTGGGGCGTCGGCTGGTGTGCCTCCTCAACAGTTATACCTTCATTAAATTTGCACGCTTGATTAACTTGCAGCACCATCGTCCTACTCAGATTATCCCTCAACTAAGTTCATCTATGCGGTTCAAAGCATCAACAGAAATTTATTTAAATTATTTAATAAATTGAAGGCAAAATAAGCATAGAACACACTACCATAATTTTTGTACACCTTTATAGCAGCTATCGTGCCAGATGTACAGTAGGTAACACCAGAAATTTTGTCAAAAATCCAAAGTTTTAGAAAATCTCTCAAAAGATCTTGCGTTAGTGAGCTAAAAGTATCTACGCCATTGGTGACTTACCGTATCTAATTATTAGGTAAGTTGTCTGATGTACTGTATGGTGTCTTAGTAGTTTAACTGCAACTCAAATACACGTTATGGTCATGGTCATTTAAAATATCCAGTATCTTAGACTGTGTTTATTACTTGAACATTTAGAAGTGAAGGTTATGAAATTTACTTGTCACACATCACTATTTTATTTCTCTCTGTGTAATATGAAGTCTATACAAGAACATATTCGCTTATTGGGATAAATATGATGTTACATTAAAAAAATCCATTAGGGAGTGTCAAACAATGTGCACGTCCCAGTTGAAGTATTAAATATATCATTTTTTACTTGCTCCAAAAAGTAACTAGATCCGGAGTTGAAGCAAAATTTTGTTTGGGGAGATAAGGACACAGCTATAAATTGCTCTCAGGATTGAATATTTCCTAGCAGTAGTGCCTAGAAACAGAGGGCTGCTGTGAGCTGCTATGTACCTAGTGACGCCTCGAGCCTGTGTATCTGGTTTGGTAGGTTAGCTTACCAGGTTGCCAGGATTCTAATTACAGGAATGTAGCTTAGAGCTCTGGCAAGTAGCGATTTTGATGCAACAATCTGGTTAGGAGCGCGTTTGATTGAACAGCGGAACTGGGCTATCGAGGCCAGCTTGTCCGAATCTTCAGCGAGGTAGCTATGTATACCCTGACTTCGACCCGTTGAGTGAAGTGTCAGGCCTTAACAATCGATTACCAGGGAGACTAACTGCTAAGAACACAATCTTGATCAACTTAATCACCTTGTTTTCAGCACCTGCAACTCGATTTCAAGCGAAGGTTTCTGCCTGAGTTCTGGACAATTCAAGTCGAAAGGGCTTGACTAAGATGGACTTTGACGACGCAA
Organism: Parhyale hawaiensis; assembly: GCA_001587735.2. Taxonomy (NCBI): domain Eukaryota; kingdom Metazoa; phylum Arthropoda; class Malacostraca; order Amphipoda; family Hyalidae; genus Parhyale; species Parhyale hawaiensis. The sequence goes on from LQNS02000210.1 coordinate 14,947,979, forward strand.
TCCAATGAGCCCTAGAAGTAGCCCAGGAAGAATTTTTTTAACGTAAGAATATTTTGAGCGCTCATATTCTGACAGTGAGAGTAATTTTACGTTTTCAGTTTTATTGCACACCGACGTTTATGAAAGGTGACTGACTTCCTAAAACACTATTTTTTTTCTGGTGTAAATGAAATTCTTCCGCATGTTCAAACGGTAAATACGCAAATAAACTCTCAATTTATTCACGGATGCCTCCACGATTTATTTATTTGGCTTTCAGCTGTCTTTTCCTAGACACGACTATTTTTTTCTTTTTTGCCACTTCTCTAGGACCCTAGCTGCGGTTCTCACCCGCTACTGGGTCAACTTTGATAAATGAATAAGGTGCTCTCAAAACGCACAGCATTAGTCAATTAATTATTGTGGTTGAATTTCCAAACTTGTCCATGCACAGTGACCCTTTACTTTCAAGTGGCTTGATAATAGCACGTGCATATTTTTTTTTTCTTGTCGACGAGTACCAGGTCGATGTTAAGGCCAAAGTAGTTTATTAGTTGCCCCTGAAGGTAGAGTTTTTATGTATCCAAGGGATACCCAATTGGAGCTGCTCTTGTACAGGAGTGGCAGCAGAAGACGACCTGTGATTGGTTGAGTATTGGGGCGAGGCGCAGTTCTCATCGTCCAATACGAAGCCAGAAAACTCTTAAGTTGTTACTGGTGCAAACAAGATAAACAATTGAATAAATTTCTCCTCATTGTTTAGCAATGAGTAAATATAAGTGACAGTTCATCATATTAACTCGCCACCGCGGAAAATACACCATTATTTTTGGTAAGAATCGCACTATGATTATACTGTCCAGCAAAATAAATACTATAGGCTATGTTACTGTGTTAACCACAGTCCACAGGACACTTCATGAAAACTGATATTTTTTTCATGTTGTGCCATCTCACGCGTAAAGTATTAAGATAGTTTTAAAGGAAAAGTAATCACTGTTTCATGCGTCCAGATAATCTGATGATCTAACTTGTAGAGTTTCAACCAGACCTAAGTCATACTCACCAAAGTCGTCCTCCCTAATTAAGGGACTGATTTTCATGTTACTTTATTTTGTTCAGAATATAATGTAACTCAGAATCTTACACGTACACCATAATACGTGGGTCTAATTATCCAGGTGGGAATATAAAAGGAGCCAGAATCCTTTCAGTGAAATATCACAGCCAAAGTAAAATAAGGTTATTACACCAAATCAAATCGCAATTAATTATCTTTCCTTCTTGTTTTTTCGCTTTTCGTCGATTTGAATTCTCTTAAGAAGGCGGAATCGGTGAAACGAGCAACACTTAATTGCCGAGCCTGCCACGATTTAGTGTTTTTAACTTTGCCCACGGCTTTTTTTTTTTTAACATTCTTATTCGTTGTCACGTTCTCTAATAACATTTAATCTTTCCGAGCACTGTTTGGTTACTTATATGCCGTATATAATATTCAATGCTGGTGAATTGCTATACGCTTGAAACTTTTTGGACCTACCAAATGTGGAGAAATGCAGTCACCTATAATAGCACAGGGTCCAGCGTTGGTCCAGCTGCAGCTACCAATCTTCTTTACATGTTTAGAGCTGGCCAGGCTGCAGCTGATGCAAGCTCCTCCTAGGCAACACACAGCCACTTATGTTCTAAGGCCAACCTGCATCTCTTGACGCTTTTTGTGTACGGCAATTATCGAGCCCCTGCAGGTAAGCTACCTGAGCGAACTCAAATTCTATCGTTCGGTGTGCTGGCGAGAACTGCAGCAAACCGCATTTCCAAAAATAGAATTGTATGTATGTCCAAAAAACTCCACTCATTAGAAAGAATTTTATAATTTTTTTATAAATTGCATTGACGACTGAAATAGTGGACATCTTTATTTAGCATCGTTTCCAATTTGAGCGATTTGATTTGTAGTTCATTCACTGTAAATTTACATAAAAATATATTTTTTAACAACAGCGAATGTTCCTTAAACTATGAATAACCAAAGCACTCACGTACACTGCAAAATTTATGTTCCTTATATTTCACGGATAAATGACGCCAGCATAAAGGTAAATTTGCGATTGTTGCTAAGGAACTTTTTATGAAAAAGAATATGAAATTTATTGAAACGAGGTACATGGGTATCAGAAGTATACATAAACTAACCAGAGCACTCTGAGAGCGCATACCTACGCCAAGCAAGGCATGGTAACTAAATATTAAAATTGGTTCTGAAACCATGATGTTCCTCGTATCAACACCAAAATCTAATCATTTTTGCCTTTTAACAGTGTAAAGAGTTTCCGTAACTTTTTTGACGATCAGTTCTTAACTTTTTGAGATATGTTGCTGACAAACATTCTGACAAACATTAATCAAACACACAAACGGACCAACAGATCATAACCAAAATTTAATCAATTGCTAGACGACCCGTGACCCGTTGGGTCATCATCACGATCTCCTTCACTTTCGCAAAAAAAGCAGGTGTTATTCAGCTGGGCATAGACCACCCGCTATTCGGCCATCCTCTTCTGCCCGTCAAGGAGCGGTCTTTCGGTTCACTATCAACAGATTCTTTGCTTCTCTAATGAATATTCAAGACCCAGGTTGTCAGCAAAGTCAAATTATTATATGTTACGTATTTTAGTTGCATTGTCCATGGTATTGCCCGTTCTTGAGGGCAAGCTCAGTGTAACTTCCGTATCACAGATACAATCGAATTAAAGAGATTATCCATTGAAAGAATGCGACTGGCTTCCTCCCCCCCCCATACCTCGACTTTCTTTTCGTGTAAAAGTGAAGAAGATGTGTCAAACAAGACACAAATAAACAAGCAAGACCGGTTCACAGACTTTTAGTATTATATAGATAGATAAATGTCTTTTTGCATTACTAACAATTTCTGAAAATTTCGTAAAGATGCATTCATGACTTTTTAAGTGACTGTGCTAACAAGCATAAAATCAAATAAAATCAAATGCAGCGACAAACAAACGAACAAGCAGATCATCACAAAAATTTGGTCATTTACTCTGCGTGATATACCTAACAACTCATACAAGTTCCAGAAAAATAAATCCATGACTGGTAGAATTAGGGCAACAAAAAATGAGGCAGACAAACAAATGGATGGACGGATCTTCACCAAAGGGTAATCATCTGTTCTTCCTAACATACCTAACAATCCCGGTAGATTTCGTTGAAATCCGTCCATAACTTTTTGAGTTATCTTGGTAACAGACAGATAAACAAACAAATATCATCTATTATCTCGTATACAGGGTACAATGATACAGGGTACAATCGAGCTATTCATTTTGCCTTAATTCTAGAATTTTGAAGATCCAGTAGTGTGAAGAGCAGGAGAAGCAGTCCGTGCTGAGAGTCAATTTAGGATCCCTCATCGTGCAGCACCTGGCCTCTCGGTGCTGGAGTGCTCCACGCAGTGTAAATCCTTAGCGTGCCGTCCGGGGAATCGAACCCGGGCCTCCGTAGATGCAGTGCCGAACCGACAGACAGACAGACAAATACGACGAAAACACAACCTCCTTGGAGGAGGCAAATAATGGGTAACAGTAATGCATGACTTGGCACCAGGTTCTTTACCTGTGGGTAGCCATGTTTTTGCCAGTTTTCTACAGATTAATGGTCTCTATTTATACATTTGATGCTGCATGAGTAACGGAATGTGCAATACTTTCTTGGTAAGAAGTTAGTAATTCTGCGTTTTCATTGTAAAAGAAGCGTAAATGTTGCAGGAAAAATTAATGCAGCAAAAGGATAAGAAATGGCCCTAAAATTTGTGATTTTTACAATGTTATTACGAGATGATTAGTCACTGGGTACCTAATGATTTGACAGAATAAACTCACTGCTTTGGGCCATTATTGACAATTTATTTTACAGTACGAACCAGTGTATGTGAATTTCCCAATTGCGGTGCTTGATCAAGCTGTTTTTAGGTTTGCAGCAATACTCTAGCCAATATTCTCTGTTGTGTAAGTGAAACTTTCCGTTCTTGCACAGTTGACAACATTACAACAGTGTCAGTTACGTTGGAGGAAACACAAGGGTATGGCTATGCCTAATGTGTGTCCGATGTGTTGCGCAAAATGTAAACCGGTTTGAACTACCTTCAGCTTCTAGCTCTTCAGCGCGATTTGGCACCTACCATGTGTGATATCTTAACTCAATAGACTTGGATTTTGCACTTAGTGCAAATACAGTGCATGGTTGAACACACATAAATTAAATATATATAACATGCATTGACAGCGAATGCTCCTAATACACGTATGACTATAAACATTCTAGTTCAGGATGATGGCTAAAATTGCAATGGAAATGTACAGGTTATTCGGGCGGTCAGAAAATCAAATTACGAGGAAGAAAAATATTTCAAGAAAAACTACAAATTATATATGAAACTGATTGGAAATGGAAGGGTAGGAAAAATTCAGTAGAGGTTTTCCACATTACTTCTGAATATTGACAAATTTTCCACATCGTGCCGACACTCGCACACCCACCGGAATTTTCTGAGAAATCCCGTGGTTATTTGACGTAACAAAAACGGAAAGTAGGCAGTGAAGGTCATCACCGGACGCTTGGCCTGTTGATAAGCAACCTTCAGAATGCGTGCAGAGCGCTGGGCGAGTTTGCAGAGTCTCGAGGTGACAGCTGCATGCATTGCGCTTTGCATTTGATTTAGTATAGCGCAAAATAAAATGCAATTATTGTAGGAAAAGGAACTGGTGCTTCACGTTGAGTATAAGAGTCTGTAATTTGTTTTGGGACGGCACGCAATATAAGAAAATTATTGCAGGGAAAGGACCGTGGTGCTTCACGTTGTGCATTTTCACTAATCTAACTTAATTGCCACAACGTACAATAAGAATATTTTACTACTATAGGGCTAGGAGCATGACGCATTGTATTATTCTTATAGCATTGGATTTGGCACAGCGTACAAAAGGCTTGATATAATTATTGTAAGGAGAGTAGCTGATACAGCATGTCGTGCGTTATATATACAGTACTTTGGTACAATGCACAATAAAAAGTAAACATTGAACGATGTAAGAATAGAAACTATTGTATCATATTGTGCTTTAGAATTTACTTGGAAAGATAGTTCCTGGGGTAGAAGGAAGCAATATTCTAAACGATTATCAAAAATGTTGTAGTCCATAGGGTTTTCAAGCGGTAAATTATTGCCTCCACGGAGGAGGTTATGTTTTTGTCGCGTTTTGTCTGTCACCAAAATAACTCGAAAAGTTATGAACGGATTTTTTTTTGCAAATTTCACAGGCGTTGTTAGTCAGGTTAACAGCAACCGATGGTTAACTTTTGGTGACGATCTTTTAATCTATTGTTTGTTTGTCTGCCTAATTTTTTCAGTACCGCAACTCAAAAAGTAATGGATGGATTTTCATAAAAGTTATATCAGTTAAGTACATTGCCAAGCGTAAAATTAAAGACAAAAATTTTGTGCTGATTTGATCTTTCATATGTTTGTCGCTGTGTTTAATTTTAGCTGAATAACTCAAAAATTTATGAATGGATCTTTATGGAATTTAAAGGATTTACAGGATTGCTATAAAACATATATGATTAAATTTAGGTGATGATCGGTTTGTACATTTGACGAATGTTTGTCAAGATGATTGTTAGCAGCACAACTCAAAAACTTACGAACAGAATATTGCAGAAGCTGTTAATACTGCCAAGACGCACAAATTCTTAGATTTTGGGGTTGATACGCAGAGAATCATGGTTTCAGAACCAATATGGAATTTTCGTTACTGTATCCGTGCTTGGAGGACGTATGCGCTCTCAGAGTGCTCTAGTTGTCCATACTTTGGCGACAAATTGCTTATCAAGAGATTTATTTTTTAACCTTTGAGGTACGTCATGTTGTGAATTACAGTAATTATTGATTTGTTACGGCGGGAAAGTAAGAGCAATGTCGTTGACCAACAGCGGACACGGAACTCTAATTTAGTCCGCACTCATGTACGTTTCAGTGACTCTCACTTCTACATGAAAAGCCTGGAAACTTGAGCATGAGATCAAATGCATTTTCTCTCAGTGTTCCGCGAATGTTCCCCATTTCAGTTAACACCTAATGAAATGGGACTTACCTTCTTTGTTTGACATGCTCAAATTCATAAGAAGCTAGAGAGAGCAGATAGCTAGTACCTAACCTGGAGACACGTTCATATCGTCCATAATACATATTGAACGGCCAAGTGGTTTAGGATCAACAGTTAGCTAAAACATTTTTACAGTAGTCAGGAAACAAAGAGCGTAACGGGAGGACTCACGAGAAATTAGCACCAAAAAGTCACGTAATCATCGACGAATTTATGGCTGAGCAGCTTAAGAGTATTTTAACTAATTGAACCACAAAAATCGTCTTAAATTGTAAAATTCATCTCTAACGTATAAATAAATTAAGAGAATTTATACTAAATTAGCGATTATCTATAGAAAATTACAGTGCATGCTGCCGGGAAACATTTACAGCACTCCCGCCGAATTTGATCCCTTTCTGCGACTTGATTTAACTTCTTTTTCTTAATTGAAGCCTTATATTTACACTTCATATTTAGTTCACAGTGCACTTCACGAACATATTTAATCCTTCCAACAAATCTAAGCACCATTCTAGCCAATTCTGTACGTGAGAGAAACCACAGCAACAGTAAGCCTATTGCTCGAACTCTCGGTACTTGGCGACAATATTTTACGGTATTTTGCAGCTCAATTAGCTGGCCAGTCATGAGTGGGAGACTGAATGAAATATATCGAAAAAAATACAGTGATATGTTCAAGAAAACAACCTATGCAGGCCTGAGGTCCCATACTCAAATACTTCGACTCATCGATGTGATGTAACTTTGCTACGTGCGGTCACGGCTAAGTTTTATTTTAGTCCTATTGAGTCCTCCCGTTGCATTCTTTGCTTCTTGACAGTAGTAAACTCAAAACATTGTGCCTCATACAGTACATTCCATCTTGATAGAAAAAGCGGCAAGCCTTAAATAAAAAAGAAGCTTCATATACTTTATACGCTCCCTAATAAATATAATAAAATCTAGCAAAAACAAATCTTAGCAAAAACAAATCTGAGCAAAAAGTAGCTTTGTTCATACACTCCTAATCAGAAGTGGACACTTACTGTTTAGCCACAAGAATAAAAAAAGGCTGCAGAGTGCAAACCTCTGGTCCTTGTCATTCTTGTGCCTTTACCGAAAATAGGAACAAGTGGCCGCAGATGCCCACTTCTATTGCTAATGCATACTACAAACCCCAAACCCCCCTTTTTACCTTTGGGTCTGGACTAAGTATGGTCATAGATGCTCACTTATCCCTCTAATGCATTCCGTAAACCGTGTCCCCTTATTTTTGTATATGTGGCTGTGTCGAAAAGGGCCGAAAATGGTTGCAGATGCCTGCTTCTTCCAAGCCCTTTTTCACTTTTGGGCCTGTCCTGAAAAGTGCCTCGAGTGGCCGCAGATGCTCATCTCCTGCAAATACTTGGCAGACTGTCAACTCGGCAATTTCCAAACAAAGAAAAAAATCTTTCCTCCCTTACCCTGCGATAAAAGCCCAGAAGCTCAGAACGTGGCAAACAGCTGACGAAATAACCGTTTCCCGTGCGTCACACACGCGACTCTCCGCCCCGGGCCACCTGCTCGGCGATTCGTCGTCTCCTGTCATTATTGTCCATCACTTCTGTGTTTTTTCCGGTGACCAGGGCGAGAGTGTCACATATAAGTAGCCCTGCTGGCACTGTACGAATTGCAGTACTCGGGGGAAACTGTTAAAGTAAGGTGAACTGGTGTAATACGGTCGTCCGCTGTTAAGCCTAGTGAAACTTTGAAAAGAGCTATTGGTAAGAAAGCTGTAAAATAAACACAGATGAATTTCATGTTTGTTTAGAATCGGAAAAGAATGTAGAGTGTGAAGAGACATGACATCTACCATTGTTTCAGTTAAATCAATAAACTGATGGAATAAATTGGAGGTGGAACAGATAGTTTTTCTATTGCAACACTTTACATTTGATTACGCTGTGTGTAGCATTAAGACAACCTAGAATTTTTGAGCTTTATTTAATTTTATTTAATTTACAGACGCCTCAGTTGATGGAGGGCGGAAAGTACATCGTGGAGGGCATGGAGAAGTCCGAGAGCACCTTTCTTATCTTCTCCATGGAGGAGGAGGTCGGGGCATTGGCACGAGCCCTCAAAATCTTCCATGTAGGTTGAACTTGTCCTTGACAGTCAGGTTTACCTGCCATTTGTGGTGCAACATGAAAATATTTAAAGTAAATGTATGTCAAAGGTTTTCTTTGACGTCAGGCACTTTAGATAATTGCCTATACGACACAAGTTCATTTAAGATTCATTGATATCAGAATAATGTTTCAATTGCCAGACATTGAGCATTTAGAAATACAAAACTACGAGGGCTTACACTTGGCTGATATCGGAGAATTTATCATTTGACGGTATAGGGATGCCAATCATTTAGACTAAAAAATACGACTAAAGTAGAGAGTTGAGTTTGTTGATGGCTTTACAGTAGGGCTAGAGACGGTAAGATAGATAACAAACTTATAATTTTATGAATCACAGTTTTATATTTCATTCAAATTTAATTCCACAATAATCAAATGCAGCTGAATTTAAATTTTCTACTAGCGATTTCTACAGTGGAGGCTAATACTCACTGCAAGCCTGTGTTGCAAGTTCAAAAACGACCTCTCAATTTATATGATCATATTATCACTAACTGTCAGGCAGCTGTAAACTTTCTGTATACATACTGTACATTATTTAAAAACCTTGCCGTTTAGGTGCTATATGGTACTAACACTTAGAAAACTTTAACAGTAGAAAAACGTTTTTCAAAAAACAATTAATCTTTAATTTCTTGCTAAATTTAAATATATCATTCGGCTAAGCGTACACGTTACGTTAAGCATTCCATATTCTTTATTCCATACTAACGTAGGCTTAGCCATTATAACAATTATCTCGGTATAAAAACGCAGAGTTAGAATGTAGTTTGACCATTTACGTGACATACACAATCCGTATTCATGATTTCAAGCGTCAGCTGCTATCTCCCGTGCAAAACCATTCTGCCAACCTAAACTTCGCGCAATATGCATTGGTGAATTAGTGTAGAGACGTTCTTTCGGTTAGTTGCTTCAGCCTTCAGACTACGTTAAATAAGAATAGATGGTGGAGGACCTATTTTAGGTAGGTAGGTAGCATTACTCACACCATTTAATCTGTATAAAGGTGTCACCGCGACTGTTTTTATTTGTATTGTAATTTGAGACAAATGGAAGTTCCAGCAGTAAAGAGCAATCAGTTTTTGTATTGTGGAGCTATCCATGAAGTAGAGGCTTGCAATTCCTAGCACATTCCAGCATATTTAGTGATCTCCCTCTCGCAAACAACTGCTGAGAGCTGTCTTCACTCAGATTATAAGAATGAAGCATATGAGTAAGAATCTTAAAAATAAGGTTTCAATTTTTCAAGCGTTTCCCAAACAGCAATATTGTTTACAATGCAGGACAAAGGAGTGAATCTGCGCCACATCGAGTCCAGGCCCAGCCAGCGCAAGGCCAACTACGAGTTTGTGGTGGAGTGCCACGCCAGGAGCCACAATGTGGATGATGCGGTGGAGGCTCTCAAGCCCATGTGCAGCTACTTCCAAGTAGTGGCTCGTGCTCACAGGGGACACAAAGGTAACACACTTTAGGTGCATTGTGCTAACGTACAACATCCGGTTAATTTTGTATGCCAAGATACGAAATTTTGCTTTACTGGACAGTAATGTAATAAAAATCAGTGCCAGAATTATAGAAAAAGTATAATTTTACTTCAGTGCTGTTTGTAATTGAGACGATAAATATAAATGGATGTCAGATTATGAAATTGGTTAACCTTTCGGGGTTACACCCTTCATCAGTGCCTCCGTAAGAGAATACCTTAGTGCAAAGTCGTGAACTCTCTGCGGAAGGAAACCTGGCTTTTGCTTTTTACCTATTCGACCATCATAGGAGATACAGGAGGCCGTACTCCCCGCCACGACCAATTATAGTCAAACCAGCGTAAGGAGTCCGATGGGCGTGGCTGAGAAAGCAAAGCAAGTTGGTCAAACCTCACTTATGCGCGTTGTTTGACTTGTCTCAATCAATAAAAATATATTAATTTTCGAATACTCAAATTACATTAGTCAATAAATTAGATTTGGCACTGCTGCGTTTAATTCAGCCCCGCCCCTAAAGGACTGCTTACGCTGGTTTGACTGTCGCAGCAGGCGTCATAAGCACGGTGTCTCTCATATTTACTTTCATCTAATGTCAATGTAAACTGCCAAAGGACAGTGTGCACGTTAGTCTTTTGAACGTGTTCACTCATCCACTCGTCCACATGTGTCAAAACCGCAGAAAAGTGCACTCTTTTCTAAGTTTTATTTCACTCTAAATTTGAAGAGATATGCGTAACTTGTCTAGTGATCCTTGCCCAGGAACTCATGATTTGACGCTACAAACAGTTTCGCAACTTTTTCTGGCGTGCGCACACGTTGTCTTTACAACGAGACGCTCCAAAACTTTCGGTCTGTTGCATAAGTGAACGCGTTCAAAAGACGAACGTGTAGACCGTCCCCAGGAAAAATAGAAATAAGCTTCACTATCCATTTTTTTCAACTTGCAGATAACCTAAATAACACACGGGCAGAAGTCACTGCAAGAGTATACTGTATATTTGTAGCCAATGTTTCTTATAAGATCAAAGAAGTGTACTAATCACCAATGAAAATTTTGTACATGTCTGTCATCATTAAAAATTTCTATTAACAATATAAAATGGTACATATAGCTCCGGAAAATTATTGTCTGCGCTTACATAGAAAGATTTTTGCTTTGCATTTGACCCCGTCAAGCAGCTTAGGAGTGGAAAGTGCAAGCCTCTCTCACGAAAGTATCTTGTTCCAGAAACTGTGCCGTGGTACCCACGAAGGATTAAGGACCTGGATCGCTTTGCAAACCAAATTCTTTCATACGGCAATGAGCTTGACTCAGACCATCCTGGATTTACCGACAAGGTCTACCGTGAGCGCCGCCAATACTTTGCCGATATCGCCTACAACTACAGACAGTGAGTTCTTCATTAGTATTTAATGTGGTTTTTTAAGAAGGTAGCATGACTCACGTTATTGGTTGTGGTACCGTTTTATGCGGTTGTTTGCTTACGTTCAATACTAATACAAGAGATCTTCTCTTGATATCTCGATTTATGAAGTTGATTGCCTCCGCTAATTATGTTGTTTTTAGCGGCATTTGCCGTTGTTGTCTGCCGTCTGTTAGCGGCCTACCCGTAACTCGAAAAGTTACGGACGGATCACCATAAAACACAAAAAAATTACTGCAACTGTTAGATATTATACGAAGGCAAGATGGTTTAATTTTGATGATGATCCGAAAGAAAGATTAGATTCTGAATTATAAGGAAATTTTAATTAACATTGCGTTGCTCGTTGGGATCTGCACCCTCAGCTTTTCCAGTTTTATTTAACTTAAAAATGTTTAGTTACAAGTATTCGATAAATGCGCTCTTGATTCACGAGTGCATTAATTGAGTCCCTTACACTAAAATTTGTGACTCGAAAGAAAAAAATTCCTAGAATGGGAACACCTATGACGATTATTTCTTGTACATTGTTGTTGCACATACTAGATTACTCTCATGTCGTTAATTCTAGTGCACATTGCGATACAGCTCCGTTGCCTTAATTTACAATAACTGAACAGAGTGCATTAGTGAAGCACTGAGTACCGTACATTATGAAATATATTTTTCTATAATCTATATATTAATACGCTAGTACCTACGTACGTACCTACCTACTTACCTTATGTGTCACGCTCTTCATCACAAATAGATACAAGAAAATTCGAGCTTTGTTCAGTTCGGGAAGCTGGCGTATCTGTGATACGGCTGTAGACTAATCTCTCGGCCACAGGCCAGGTCT
>LQNS02000210.1:14977764-14992102 GCA_001587735.2 Parhyale hawaiensis
AAATTTTGGCCTAAAATGCGTCCAGGTCTATACCTGTGGGAATTTACGAAAACGGTTGCCCATATCGAATGAAGTCAAATTAATAGTAGTTATAGTTTATCATATAGTTAATGCAAATTCAGAATCTGCTTTGCCCATTGATGTATTTTTAAGGAGTTACAAGCGTTTGATTCCTGCCACACGTCAAAATTTTTGCCTAAAATGCGTCCAGGTCTATACCTGTGAGAATTTACGAAAACGGTTGCCCATATCGAAGTCAAATTTATTGTAGTTATAACGAAAAATTTCGGTCATTTTTTAATCGCAAGTTTATTAAAAATTTAAAAGCAAAGAAAAGAGTTAATAAAATCACCGTATACGTATAATTGAAAACGTTCCGGAGTCCAGCTCCATCATGAGTTCATGTCTGGAAATGAAGAACAACGAATTATTTTGGTAATATGATCAAACTAAATACAGTCTATTAAACCTAACTAAACACATTTACACTAAACAAAATATTAGTATGGAGTTTAAGAGCAAGATAATACACATATTGCTTATCGAGTCACTAAAAGTAGCAGATATGAACTGGTTGTATTATTAAGAGTTGGTTTGAGCTTATGGATATAGAGACTCTAAGATTTTAAGATCTAATTTATTCTGGCCGTGTCCCAACACTGTTAAATCCTCATGCGCTACTTGGGCACCACACTGCTCGGCGTGAAGTTTCGCGGCTGAATGAGGTGGGACAGCTAGTACTCGGTTCGTACGACAACTCCTGCCGCGATGCTCTGCTATTCTATTCGAAAGGTTTCGTGACGTCATTCCGACGTACGACGATGCACAAAGCTCACAACTAAATTTATACACCAGAGAGCATCGCATTCGGGGAAGGAGAGAGTCTTTGTAGTGAAAAAATGAACCAATTTTGAAATTAACCAGAATAGGACATAATCTGGGAAAATATACTGAAAATAAAGTGCTTAGCTCACTTGACAATTTTTCAGAAACTGAACCAAAGTAGGGAAAAACACAGTAGATACGCCGGCAATTATCGATGGAACTAACAGGAGCAACAGTATATTGTTTGTCAATGAATTTCTTTATTCTAGTATTGATGAGACCAAGGGGGAATCCACTACTGACAAAAAAAAAATCTTAAAAATCGAACTCCGTATTAAGGTCACAGTAAGTGGAACATACGCGGCAAGCTCTATTGATCAGAGTGTAAACACTATTCATTTTAACTTTATAGAAACAAAAACTAAAAAAAAACTAGTGCCAAGGCCTGTGGACGTTGATTTGCGGTAGACTGAAGTCCTAAACTGATGATTATCGTTTGATACTTGGCAATCTAAGAGTGGAAGGCGTCTGTTACTTTCCAACTCCATAGTGAAATTGATGCAAGAGTGCTTACTAATAAGGTAATCTAAAAATAATCTTACATGGCTAGGGTCACGAAATAAAAGAAAAGTATCGTCAACATACCGGTTGTAAAATATAGGTTTAAATTCTGGTGGATAATCATGCAACCAATTTATCTCGTGAAAACACAAAAAAAAAAATATTTGACAAAGTTGTACCAAGGGCCAGGCCCATGCCTAGACCTTCTATTTGCTTATAAAACTTCCCTGCAAAAATGAAAAAATAATTCAATACAGAGAGTTCCAACAAAGATTTAAAATGGGACCGACTCAAAATTGAGGTATTGACCGTCTCAGGCATAATCATTTTAGGAATACCAAACTCCTCAGTCATGATTCGAAGTGCCGAAACCAACGCATGTGGTGGGAGTTCCGGTTAACTTCAGGTTTATGAACGTGTCTTAAATGATGCTCAATCAGCAACCGATGCACTCTGAGTAACAACAGGCTATGAATGCACTGAAGAAGATTTATTTTTTCCTAAATCTCTTTTTTTTTATTTAACTCATACATTTATAGGAGGCAGCAATCAGTACAAAAAATATAGCTTTGGGAATTTCTTTTGTTTCCCTTCTGTTAGATTTTCTTTGCAATGCGAAGCTAGTTTCAGTTATTGCATTCAAATTTACTTAAGAGATGACGCTTCAACTCCAGCTAGCTCTCGGAAAACTTTTTCCAAAGAGAAATAGGTCACATGCAGCTGTTGATATTAACGAGGTGCTGGGAGACACGGTGCAAGATCTTCATTATCAAACACAAAGAACTAACTCAGGGGCCTCACAGAATCTATCATGACGGCGTTGCAGGCCAAGGGTGGCAATCTGTTCGTCCTGATTCACTCGAGAACAACTAAGAGCACGTCAACTAAATGATCAGGAATTGCCACGCTCGAGTAACAGAGCGTCTCATCGATCAACGAACGCCGCGCTGCATGCTTGACGCGCTCAACAATCTGCCTCAAGTAGCCGCCCACTCCGACACTAGCTTTGCAATGCACTGCGTCTGTGCATGGCTGATGAAAGTATGGTATTACTGTCGACAGTGCCACACGTACAACTGAATTTTGCGCTCAGGTAAAGTTTATACGGATTTGGATAGTTCAACTACAGCTTTATCATTTGAAATAAATATCACCAATTTTCTATCGGAGACGTCTCTAAGGTTGATGTTATTATTTGAAGAAAATAGTATGTTATTTATTCAAATAGTAATTGATGCGTTTTTATGTGAAACTTCTTTCAGTTTGATTAGGGAGTAATAATTACATTATTACTACTTGAGTTTCATGTTATTTTACGAATGCTACAACGAAACGAGACTCATTCACCGATTCCTAAATGGAGACGTGGTTGGACTTGAAGTTATTTTTTGAAGAAAATTAAACCGATTTCCTACTGAAGACGTCGTTGACATTGACACTCATGTAACATACAACGCGTCAGTTCCTCCCGAAGCGTCTAACTCCGAGCCGAATGATTGATACATAAGCTTTATTGCTCCAGTGAGCTCAGACGAGCTGCTCCAAAACATGACTCGTCCTGTAGAGAGAGAAACATGACAAATGCCACGCGACACCATTGATCTAGACATGTAGTTACGATAGGCGTGGTGAGATAGCGAACTACTAAAGCCCCGTGTGGCGGCCCACTTGTGAGCAATCGAGTCTTGGTCTTGCTAGAGGAGCATACAGGTAAGTGGAACAGGTATAACAGCATTATGATCTCGGGTAAAGATATACGTGGCCAACAAAATTATTAAGGTTGGTTCACATGAGGAACTTTGTAATTCCCACTTTTGTGTGCGCTTTAATTGAGCATGAACTATTGCAACGATCTGGAACAACTGGATTTGTTCTTCCCGACCAGACTTGAAGTAATACATTGCCCTTATAAAGAGCACAGGACACATTTTTATTTCAAATCTTATGACAATTCAGGACGCGCTTGATTGGTTGGCTAAATTAAGACTTCGAGGCTTTACTTGTCCGGAATTTGGGGCGGATAGTTAGGCTTGATATTTTGAATTGTGCTGCAGGTGTTAGAAGCAACCCGATTGCGTTGAGCCAGTAAAAAAAAGTCTATTTTACGGAAAATATTATGTTTTTGAAAGGTTCAAGAGTAAGCGATTATGCCCATCGCCTGAAATTCGATTTAACGGGTCGAAGACAGTATAGCTGTCTGAAGTTCCATGCAAGTCAAACCTGAAAATCTTAACTTTGTCAGCCAATCAAACCTGCCCTTGATTCTCCTGACCTCCCGATAATCGCAGCCTCAACGTGTTTTCAATTCATTATGTAATGTCTTTACCTTCGGTAGGAGCTAGAGGCATGTCGACTTACAACCACAGCGTTGTCTGTACTTCATCAATGCAACCCTCAGCTCGATATTGTGGCACAGTCAGTAAACTTTTATGCACAAAGTAACCCATTTCTTTCATTCCGGATCTCTTCCAGCTGTTTAGGGGTTGCGGCAGCCATAACAGAAGGTGCCTGCACTGTGGAGCTATCTGACTATTTTATGAAGGCCAAATTCCTCTACAGCGGGGCCAGTCCTATATATACTTCTGAGATTTCTCTACATGCAGTTAGTGGGCGTGTCTAAGATATGGGCCAAAGAAAATCTCAGATATACTCAAAGAATTGGCAACGCTGTAGAGGAATTTGACCACCACCGAAACGCCTTGATAAAATGGTGAGAGTATAGTGGCTATTCAAAACTAAGGTGACGCTCGTTTACTGTAGGCGACAAGATATGCGTCCCGATACATGGGGTACGATTAAAGTAAGTCCTTGCAGTTTTTTAAATATATGCTCTTCAAAAGTTTAATAAACAAATAAAACTAACTAATCAAGAATACCTTCTCCATTGCTGCTTACAACTTTTTCCCAACGTTCAACAAGATTTTCAATACCTCGTTGGTAAAATAACGCAGCTTTGACTCGAAAAACTCATCCAATTTTGCATCAGTATTAAACACTACACAGCGCATAGCATTTATTGATGTACAGGCACCACTCTTCGCTTCCAGTGACGATTCTGTTTGCTGTCAGCAATCGACACCCATCATCCATACTTTTAAACTTTTCTCATCCAGTGAAGATGCTTCTCTGCAGCAGTGTTGGAGCACTGACATTTTCTTTGCCAGTTCTCAGCCTTTGTCGTTTGACGAGGATTTTCGTGCAAAAGATGGTTAAATCGTTCCTCAACAATCTCAACTGGACGACCAGAAGGAGGCGTGCCATTGAGGTCTAAAGTTCCATTGTTTAACTGGCATGCAAATAATGAGCGGTCCTTGCAGCTATGGCACCCTCTCCGTACACTACGCAAATGTCGTGAGCAGCTTTTGTGGCCTTAGAACCTTATTTGCAAGCAAAAGGGAGATGTTGAGAACGCTCATTTTTCTCCCCTTGATATTTCATTGAAGAGGGCTGAAAATAAACAGAAGTTAACTAAGAATACTCGAAAATTAAAAAAACTGTAAATGTTTTCAAAATTTAATTTTTAAAAAATAGAGATTCCATAATTTAAAAATACAATGCATTCCAAAATGCTAAAAAGCCGGTAAGAATTTAGTTTCGAACCCAATAGTAAGTGGCCTACCTGATACACTGTATGCGTCTGCGGATGGTGCATTGTAGCTCTCAATTTGTTCTCTTAAGCCCGCTGCAGACGAAAGTCTATGTCCTGTGTTTTCACTTCACTGCGTTCGAATATTTTGTGTTATCGTTGCAAACACGACTGCGTGTCTACCAAATGTTTCGATAAAATTTTTACCGTCGTATTCTCTGGCTTAGCCCGTGTCACTAGTGCAGTGTCTTCTTCCTTTTCAAATTTTTAGCAGATGTTGTCGCAGAAAGCAGTGATCTTTTTGTTGTTTACTCTAGACACATCAACGCATTCGAACACGGTGGAGGGAAAACACAGGATAAAAGACTATCGTCTGCAGCGGGCTTCAGATGATCTGCTTCTTTGAATGTAACACTACTTCTGGTCGCCGCCTGAAAGTAAGAGTAATAATCCCTGCGTGACACCTCGTTAGCGGCGCCCAGTGTCAGAGTTGGGCGCAATAACTTACAGTTAATAACTGGTCAACTAAAAAAAATTATTGCCGATAGCAAAAAACCGATAATTACGAAATATCGCTTCTGATACAGTATAGGCGTGTTCACACGTCATTTATCTCAACGCGTTCGCAAACTGGTGCACGCGACGCATTCAGTTGGTGAAATTAAGCAGATTCGGCGAACGCGCGAGTTTGAAGATTAAAGCACGTCCGCTTCCTAACGCGCAACATGAGTCAAGTTCGGTAAACAAAACAAATAAGTACAGATTTTATCTCATGTTGCGTTCACAGAACTTGAGCAGATCATAAAAATGCAATTTTATAGCCACTTTGAATATTAGAATCTCTGTATCCCGTAAAGCACTAGAACACTAGAAAACCTGTAATTGTTGAAGCCACACAAAAGACGCCGAGTTCATTTTGAAAAAAAAAAAAACAGGTGATTGCAGAGTGACGATTTCTCTTACATAGGTTCATCAGGCTATGAATATTCTAGAAATAAGCTGATCCACTTGAAATCAGGCTGTAAGATTCTGCGACACAAATGTGATTTTCAACAAAGGAGAAATAAACGGAAACGGTGTCATAACGGAATGCACATCGTCATTCATTTGGCAGAGAGACGCTTCTACGTGTGGACAGTGACATAACAAAAACTTTCTGCACAGATCATGTCGTTCGTCAAATCCAACACGTTGAAATGAATGGCGTGTGAATTCGGCTAATGGGGCCAACCTCAAAGTATGGGTTAGGTTTAAAATAGGTTAGTTAGGTACAAGATAGGTTACGTTAGGATAGGTTCGGGATAACTAGAAAAAGTGCCTAACCTAACTAGTTATAGGCACTCATATTTTACCTGGGTCTCATGTAGGTCACATAATATGTCGGTACCAAGATATACCATTAATGGATGCATATTTTTTGCATTGCAGGAGGTGCACCGCCGTGTGGACGCCAAAGACTTGATAACTTGGCAGAATACTCATGACGTCGTCAATGGCTATAACCGATGAGTAACACTACCCTGAGTATCGCTTGTGATGAAAGATTCTTGCTGAATGTTGATCGCTCGGCAGTGATGGACAGTATTATAGAGACGGGACACTAATGCTTCTGTTTTTCGTAGGGAAGCGCTACTGCAAAGCGTTTAGTGGTGACTGTGCGTTTGAAGATATAGTCGTGATTTTTATTACCAGCTCGAATGCCATGAGTCCTCTCGCGCTGTCGCACCGCCACTCCACTCCGTTCACATTGCCGCCACTGCAGCCGGTCGTCGGTGCGGACGACGCGGCAATTTCCGATTCTATTTTTGGTGCGATTCAGCTCAGCTTGGAGCAGTTCGCGTCTCAACAGACTGCCTCGCCCTGGGCTAACGCTCGAACAGAAAATGAACGGCCTTCGGAAACTAATTTCGATGTTCTTGGAAGAGGCAAAGATCTTGATCCTCAAAGCTCTAAAAATGCTGAAGCGTTCAGAGCTCGATCTGCTGAAAGGAATGACTTTGGGCTGCAGAGAGCCAATAACTCTCCATTACGGCAAGGTTTTTATATGGCCCCAAAAGAGAGTTCGTTCCATTCGCCCCGTGACAAGGAAGACTTCGAACAACTGTGGGGCACTTTGAAGCGCGAGACGATACTGTCAATGGCGCCGGAAAAAAGTGGGCAAGAAAGAATCAGATCTGACAATTCCCACTGGAGCAACGTTCGTTTTGTAAAACCAAAAGTGTTGAAAGATAATTTTCTGGGGACTGGAGTACTGCACACTAAAAACGGCGCAAGCAAAGTAAGTGAAGAGCAAATACGACAGCCAGGAGAGGTTAAAATAAAAAGTGCAATGCGAAGTAGTATAAGCACGTCGCCACATTTTGAAGACATAAGTAACGGCTACAGTTTGGGGCACAGTGATATGCCCCAAAGGAAGTTTCTAAACAATACCAATGGATATTCGGATACTTCGCATTCATCTACACTAAAGGTGAATGATGAACACCCTGAGCCCTCTGTAAGTGTCAACTCTAAACATCACAATAACAATAGCTCAGTGAAAGGGTGCAATGGCCAAGCGTCAGCAACAGTCAGTCCAAAATCTAAAACTTTTCTTGTTACTGAAGGTCCGGCGTATGAAACGAAAAACGTGCCTGGCCCGTCTGATCGGCGAATATCTAAGAACAGAAAGAAATCGATCTCTACTGAGCAACTATCAGCAGTAGATAGGAGTCGTTACAAAAACGAGCACCGCAGTAGAAGATTTAATCTGTCAAATCGTACTGACATATACAGGCCATCTTCTACAAAGAACCCTTTTTCTAAAGGTGAATACCAGGTGATTCCGTACTTTGATAATCAACAGAAACGACCCTTTTATTATAGGAAGGACTTGCAACGAAGCCAAAACTATTGGCAAAAGCCATACGCAGCAGACGCTTCCCGAGGAAACTCACCCAATCTTGGGAAAGCAAACCGAAATTTCTATTACAGACGCAACGCTAACGTAAGCCCAAATTACGGAGCCATCACAGCTCTGAGCCAGCGAATTGGAGACCCCACCAAGCGCATCCGCTTCCCTGGATCAGACATTATTCCCTCTTGGTCCAGAAACACGGCTCGCGAAGCCACGCGTCACTGGCCTGCAGTGGAAAGGCTGCAAGAGCCTAAGCATTCGACGCTTCCAGTGGCGGCGGCACGAAGAGGTCCAGGAAAAATAATAGCAAGCCAATATCCTAAAATTTTGTTCAGTTCCGATCTTCTCTTGACCATAGGCTTTGTCGCCGCTACGGCATTGTATATTGTGTTCACCCTGGCTGCTCAAGTTGCCGGATAACTGATTAATTTAGTTTTGACAGGATTTATTCATATTAAGGGTTAAGCAGCGCGCACTGCTTCGTTTCAAAGAAACGTCGATAAAACTACATCAATTCATTTAAAGCCTCTTGAAAGTATTAATACTTGAGCCTCGTCCACACTGCTGTAGCAGTGTATCCATTATGTGCGGCTTACAGATCGCTGCAAAATTCGCTGTTATGTCGTAACTTTGCTTCGTTTCTAACTTGCTCGATATTTTGCACGACATAGGCTGCAATTGATACGCTCGCTTTCCTTACTTGAATATATTGGCAGCTCAAGAAGCTGCTCTACGGTTTTTAACTTCTGGAGGGAATGCAAGAATGCTGTGAGGGTTGTTAGAGGGTGCAAACAAATGGCATTTCCATTCATCGTGATTTCTTAGTAAAGTGAAGATAAATCAGCTAGTGACAATAAATACTGGAGAGTACTCTGAGACCGCAGACCTCCGCCAAGCAAAGCAACGAAAAAGAAAAATTCAAATTGGTACTGAAACCACGATTTTCTTTGTATCAACACCAAAATCTAATAATTTGCGGCTCCAATAGTATTAACGAATAGCAAATTATGGGTCAATCTTACTTGGCAACTGATAAGGTATATAAAAACGAGTACTAACTGTAAGCGCCATCCGATATTCTACTTTTTAATACTCAGAGAACCAGCACACGCCTTAAGCCCCGCCCATTCGAACCTACTTCAGATCAATTTTCGTGTACATACTTGCCATTCAACACCGTTCTTAGGTAAGGTATACTGCGGGAGCTCGTGCCTGACGAGTCCCCGTTTGTTATGTGCGCCCTTAGTTAGGCAACTAGGGTCGTTGACTCCCCTTGCTTTCTGTGCTTGCTTCCTTCCTTTATTTTGTACTCCTATAGCTGTCTCTCTGTTTCTTCTTTCGACTCTTTTACACCCCCTTTGTTGTGACCATTCTGCATTGCAATAATATATAGGTTCTTAATTACTTAACAAACATGATCCATATTTGTGCGAAGTTTATATGTATAGCAATTCCCCTTATAATTAGCTTGTCTTGAATATTATTATCACTTTTCATTGCAATTCTCATATTAATGATTTTTTTACTTTGTTTCAGACCAGACTAGCCAAATAATTCGAAACTGTACGTTGGACTTTGTAGTGTCACTTTTCGAACAATCCAACTTGTGTCGAATATTTGTTTCTTTAATACCTTTACCCCTTTACTAACGAATAAAATCTCATATTGAACGTTTCGACCACAAATTTAGGTCATCTTCAGCAATAAAATATCTGAAAAATATAGAATCGTGCAGTTATCAAATACGTGAGTACAATCTAAGGATCAAACATATAAAAATACAAAAATAAAAACAAAAAACTAAGTGTTGACAATTGCAAGTGGGAAAGTGCTTGTTTGGTCATTGAGGCTTGGTTTCGATATAAATATATGCAAAGATTCTAAAATTCTCACTTCGAGGAAACCTCGCCCTTGTGATAAAATGCGAAAATTATCACTCCTAACTAAAACGTCACACTTCTCACAATGGTTGCGCACAGCCGAATGGGGAGGGTGACAAAGTAAGGCTCGCTACGTACAGTAGAACCGACGTACCTGGCATCACACTGTGAGCAACTAAATTCGTATACTACACAGGACCGCATACCCACCGGAATCGCATCTTTGTACCGGAACATGCTTGATAGGGTGGACGAGTTTTTTAGTATAATACTAGACGACCCGTGACCCGTTAGGTCGTCATCACGATCGTCTTGTCTGTCTTTCGTGCCCATTTTGCTTCTTTCTCACCTGTAGTAGTAGTAGAAGAAGTTTTACTAGCGCTTCAGTGGCACACTGTCTATATCGCGCCGAACTATTCCTGTGTTTAACCACAGGCTTGTGCGCCGGCGAGGGCGCGTTTTAAATTGTCAATGATTTTTGTCTCGGCTTTTCTGCCGGTAGGTCTCAGAGTGGTCAGTGCGCTACTGACAAGAAAAAGACGCAAGTTGAGCATCTCCAACCCCCGGGCGCGGCTGAACGCTTTCGCTCAGCCGCGCCGCACAGGGGAAGGAAACGAAATACAAGAAGGTAGAAGTCCAGCGGGAATAAGTCAGCCACCTCGATCGGCAGCCCACCTCCCGAAACAGAAGGGGAAGTATTGAGAGCCTACCTAACTTTACAAAACTAACCTTCTCGGCAGGAACTGCGGCCAGATGCTACATCCCCTGCAGAGAAGGCACTCGGGACCCTTTCTCACCTGTAACACATACTGATCTTTCTTCCATCTGTTCTTCTCCTTCTTCTTTCCCGACTTGCTGTTCCCATGTGCGTTGATCCTGTGTGGGAACATCCTCGTGCATGGGTTCCACGTGTCTATTATCACACTACGTGTCCCTTCATTCTTCCTCTGTGACATCGCCTTTGTTGTGGAAACGGAGACTTAAACTTCTGAATATAATAATANAATTGAGCAATGTTCATAATTTGTTGCAATGTGTCTGGTGGGTTGACATACATGTGAAAAATGCCAAAACTCTTGAGTACGCTGGCCATCAAAGGTGTCGTTGAAATTTGCCCCCATCGCAGGTGATGGTCTTACGCTCCAGCGGCGTTCTAGTTGAATGCTGCTTTCGTTGTGCTCAGGAGCGGCCACTGCCACGCGTTCTTCACTGCCTTCGTGAAATAGCGAAGGTGAATATAGCACGCAAGTACGGTAGTGTGGATGAGGCTTTTCAGCAGTCCAGATAATTTTAGACGTGGGCATTTGTTTGGAAAATAATATACCGTACATTTTTATTCGTAAGGACTACACGAAACATCATTGTTGACTAGGTGACGAGAGAAGCAAAAACCCTTCAGATAATTATGCAATAGTTATATTGGTTGTTTTCTGTTTCTACGTGTTCTTTAGCCCTAGATTATAAGGGTTAATTGAAATGTTTTATCATGTGCTACGGAAACCTTGTTTAGAACGCACGTTTTTCTTTATTGTGTTAATTATGCATTAGAAGTAAAAATATTACAAACATATATCATCTACCATGCACTTACATGTTTGTGTGCATTTTTCCTTGCGCTCTACATTTAAAAAAAAAAAAAAAAAAGAGTATAAAAGTTTCTCCGATTTTGAACAAACGTACGGAATAAACTGTGATGGACGTTGACTAAAAAGACGAACTTATAAAGAACCAATAGAATTTTTTAAACTAATGTTTAATATCTTCTCCATGGAACTTCTAAAAAACTTTACCCTAGGATATTGCAATAGCAAAAAAATTTCTGCCGCTACGAGTGCATTGAAATATCGAGCCAAATTTGACAATTCGACAATTTTGTCTGTCTGAAATCAGCGAAGATGTCGCTCGTCTGCATACATACTGCATAAAACAAGCTTAGTTTGCACAAATACCAAGTTTCCATATCACAGTACCAAAAGAAGTTGAATGTCCGCTGAAGACTTCCCAGGCAAAATAAATCGTCGAGCGACAGTCGTACGACTGCAGATAATTGCTGTAGCACGTGTCGGGGAATCGTCGTAGAATTGCGGTGTACGAATCGCTATGTCCCTTTTTTTGGGCCGAATTTTACAGCTCATTTCGACAATCGGCCGGCACAGTAAATCGCTGTGCACATGACTCATTACAGCAATTCCTCGGGCACACTTCGACTATTGTCAGCAATTGAACAGCTCATTTCAACGATGCGCGGCTATGGCCACGAGTTATAGTGCCGTTAAAAATATAGGCACGTACTGCAATTTACAACTCGTATCGACAGGCTTGCTACGCAATAGGAATGTTTAGTTTGTTTTAACTAAACATCGAATTAGTCTGGCAAGTACTAAAAATATATTTATTTTTAATGCTTGACAGACTATTCTACGTTTAGTTGAACTAATTAAACACTCTCTCTGTGCAGTAAACCTGTCGATAAGAGTTTTAAATTGCAGTACGTGCCTTTACTTTAATTGGTAATGTTACACGTGACGATATATAGGGTGAGGAATGAGGTTTTGAGAACCCCAACGGGCGATGACTATCGAACTGAGTAGCTAGTGACAGAGCTTATGAGCGCTCCTAACTATTTATATCATGGGTGAAAAGATAGTTGCTACTAGAGTAGCCCCTTAGTACCGAATGGTTGAACCGCTGCCTCCTAGATCTCCACGTCTACACTTCGTGACGTCATAGTCACGAGAACTGAACAGCTATAGTAACATACCAAAGCCGCGAAGATTTATGGTAAAGATAGGAAAGAAATACCATTCTTTCTTTTGATATTTTATAGAATATCTTCTTAGGCTAACCACTTAGTTTTATTAAATGAAATTTGTATCCAGCTTCCCACTATTTTTCTAAGGGAAAAAATAACTGGCGACCCAATAGGAACGTAAACTAATCTAAAATAACCTTACCTAACCATACTTTACCTAACCTTACCTAACTCCCCCCTTCCCCTTCACCTTACTTTAACTATTCCGTCCCATAGTAAAACAATGGAAACTTCAAAGTCATATAGCTCGAAAACTAAGCATTTGCTACGGACACGTCATTCCTGAAAATTATCTTTGAATGCTTCATTCTACCTAAATATGTAACACTTTTTGGTGAATATTTACAATTCGTCTTATCCCACACTCGAGAAATAGGGCAAGAAAGGGATTTCTAGCGTAATTGAGGAGTGTTTAAACAAAAATGTTATCCATTTTTTAACTAAATTAGGCAAACAAGGCATACCCTCACCTAACCTACCCTATGTTATGAAGGGATTCATGTACGTTGTGTTTTATATGGCATGCGCATAATTTTACTCCTGAATTGTTCTTTTTAAAATTAGCAATGAACAGAAATGTGTTTTTAGAAACGTGGAGAAATCTATTAAACCCTTTATAAGATATCTTTTAAACTATGAGTTTTGAAAATTGAAAGGAATTTTGAGTTTTAATTAGGTCCAAAAATATATACTTTTTTCTTTTGTTTCTATGTATTTTTTCATGTGCAATCAGAATCTGAAGTCCGTTTTTGTCGGTCGAAGCTAGTTTTTGAGTTATAGGGAAAAACCTATCCCATTGTTTTAATATAGGAGAAAATACCGAAGTAAGGCACAGTGCACTGGATAACCTTTTAAATAGGATTCTAACCTAGCCTAACTTAGCCTAGCCTAACATAGCCTATCCTGGCCTAACATAGCCTAGCCTAACCTAACCAAGCCTAGCCTAACCTAACCAAGCCTAGCCTAACCTAACCAAGCCTAGCCTAACCAAACCCAGCCTAACCTAACCAAGCCTAACCTAACCTAACCTATCCTATCCTAACCTAAGCTAACCTGTAAAATACGCCGTTTGGTTAGGTAGGTTAGATTAGTTAGGTTAGAATCCTAGTTAAAAGGTTGTCCAGTGCACTGTGCCAACCTTTGGTATTTTCTCTCATTGGTAAACAATGGAATAGGTTTTTTTTCTATAAATCAAAAACTAAGTCCGACCGACAAAAACGGACTACAGATTCTGCTTCTACATGAAAAATACATAGAAACGATAACAACAAAACTACACTTTTTTGGACCTGGCTAAAACACAATAATACCATATGAATTTTTCATCATTTGTGGCGCACGGATTGATGAATCAGGTGATCGGAGAAAATGTTAGTGTTAAGAGTTTTGAGCACCAAATAGACGTCTAAAAACCTGCGCACCCCGTCAGATACTTCTAAAAAGTGACTAGTGAGCTAGTTACCAGAGAAAAAAAACACGTTAGGGCTACGTACCAACGATGCCGTGGAATTCTCTGCATATCTGCCAATGCTTCTAATCATGCTTCTACAAAACACACAGTACGCTGAAACTCTACTTGAATTGCTAACTTCGAACTTACAACTCTACTGGCTTTGCACCCAAAACTTGCGTCTTTAACCCTTAAATGCTTTATTTTTTTGTAATGATTTAAAAAAATTATTTTGACTGAAAATAGCTTTGTTGGGGTAATATAAACTACAAAAATGACTTGAGGAAACAAAGGTATATTTATTATAGAAAAAAACATTACGTTGCAA
>LQNS02000210.1:15021072-15034146 GCA_001587735.2 Parhyale hawaiensis
ATTTGACCAGCAGGTCTTCGCGGGCGTATTTCAGATGAAACAGATGATTTAATTTTGAAAAACTTAGGTTTCGCTTGATCGATGAAGTCGCACTGGGCGGTGAGTCGTTACGCAGCTAGTGTATTCCGGGGCAGAGATGGCAAAGAATATTGAATTCGTCCTAACTTAAATACCTACTTACAGTACAATTTGGCTGCAACGTCACATCAATATAGTCTATCCCTAAAGTGCACCTACCTGCCGTATAGAAATGAACATTATATCTTGTATAGTTAGGTACACACATGCAAAAAACGGAGATTTTCGACCCCCCCCCCCCCCCGTGAATCGGGGTGAAAATGGCGAACAGAAAGGCGGAAATGGCAAACCACCAAAAAGCAAGAAATAAGGCATGAACAAAGCTGAGCTATATACCATATGGAAGCCTATAATGTAGTCCAATAACCAACTAAGTTTCAAAACTGTAGCATGTTTCTAAGTATTTTAAGAAATATTTGATCGCAACCCTGTGAAACAAAACACCCTCTGAAAATTCATTTTCCTTAAAACCTGTATACAATTTGTGACTTCTCAAATTCTAATGATGCTAGAATAGCGAAAGTTGGAGTGTTGGTAGCTGGTATATGCATGTTTATTTCCTGCGTATCTTGACTCTTTACCCCAGTTCATATACAAACTGTAGCACAAAATTTGTTTGCTATTTCACCTCTGGTTGTGATCGTAACACGGGGTTGAAATGATGAACATAAAGGCTCTGTATTTATGCTTAATTTATTGGCCAAACGCCATATTTTTCGATCATAACATTGTTTTGTTACACATAACCCTGTAAAGATGCAGGTTATTACTGTTTCATAGCTATTTCAGAGAGATTTTTGAATGAGAGTCGTAGCTAACTAGCCATGATGATGCGCTCTCATAACGGAAAAGTAGATCGTCTTTCAGATGATAAGAAAAAGATGTAATGTTAATAACATGCATCTATAAAGGGTTATCTGTCCTTAACAAAGTTATATGCATAAAAATATTAGGTTCTGCCAACCCAATAACCCTAAATACAAAGTCTCTACCTTCGCCATTTCCACCCCGTGATACAATCACATCCCGGGGTGGAGATGGCGAACGATGTTTGTACTCCCG
Organism: Parhyale hawaiensis; assembly: GCA_001587735.2. NCBI lineage: Eukaryota > Metazoa > Arthropoda > Malacostraca > Amphipoda > Hyalidae > Parhyale > Parhyale hawaiensis. Next base: position 15,022,213 of record LQNS02000210.1, read on the forward strand.
TACGTACATGAAGTAGAGTAAAGAGTTTATATACACAGGAAATAAACACACATATGCCAGCTACCAACAGCCCAAGTTTTGCTATTCTAGCATCATTAGAATTCGAGTAATCACAAATTAAAAAAAAAAACGGGTGCCAGGAAAATGAATTTTTGTAGGGTGTTTTTTCATAGTGTGTCAATCAAAATTTTTTTTAAAATACTTAAAAACATGCTAGAGTTTTGATACTTAGTTGGTTATTAGACAACATTATAGGCTTCCATATGGTATATAGCTCAGCTCTGTCCATGCCTTTTTACCCTGTTTTTTTGCGGTTCGTTATCTTCGCCCCTGCACTTCGCCAAAATCTCCGCCCCGGAATACACTACCGATAGCATTGGGCTAGTAGCACACCTCTAGTTAGAATAGTTCAGGCTAAAGTAGGTTGGATTAGTCCAGGTTTGGTCCTGTTTACTTTATGGTGAGAATAGCTATAGGCCTAGCTACTTTATGTTAATAAAAAAATTCAATATGAAAAGCTATGCATTTCTGACACATTCGGGTACCATATCATTGCACTTGCCTTATAGCTAGTGTACTATTAACTCTGATAGTCAAATTGCTAAGAGCCATATTGTGTTATTGTAAAAAATGATCACTCCTTTTTTTTTTTTTTTACAATTAATAAGGGTTTTAAATTCTAGATTTTGTGACCTGTTGTGTTCTTTCCCAAAAAGTAAAATTATTAGAGATTGCATCCTAAAGCTGCATTGCTTTTTTTTCCAGTTCCCTTTGATGAAGATGACAGGGATCCAAAGGTTTGGTTTGTGGACCACGACTACCTGGAAAATAAATACCAGATGTTTAAAAAAGTCAACGCAAGAGAGAAGGTTGTTGGATGGTATCATTCAGGTACTGTTATGTTATTGTGCTGATCTGGGTTCTTGTCACAGACTGTCGCCTAATGTTGGCAGAGCTGCACCAGCACTTGGGTTCTGTACTCTATGACCTGTGGACCAGAACATGACTTGTGCTCCCTGTCACAGAGTGTTGATCAAATGCTCCCGGAGTGGCCTGGTCAAAGGGCTTCCTCACTGATGTGGGCCATGTATTCCTAATCGTATTGTTCATTGTTTAGGAACAAAGTTACTGTGTAATCAATATAGTCCTACTGTATAGCTATATATAGTTGCAATTGAAGACTTGTCAGTAATGTGACGCATTACATTAAGGTTTGAAAGAAACCTGTGAAGTTCATTTACTAGTGTACAGTAATATTTTGCAATATTTTTGTATGATGAAGCAGAGGCATATTTACTACCTATCACTATCATGTTTTTTAAGATAAATTCTATTAGAGGTGAGACTACTACACTAGTTATTTGTATCATCACTATTGGTATATTAAGCACTGAATATTCTGATGGAATCTCAATTCACCAGGTCCGAAGCTGCACCAAAATGATATTGCCATCAATGACCTGATGCGTCGCTACTGTCCAAATTCTGTCCTCGTCATCATTGACACAGAAGCCAGTAATGTTGGTCTACCCACAGAAGCCTATTACAGTGTGGAGGAAGTCCATGATGTACGTTCCTTCATTGCTTACTGAAGTTTTTGAGTTTGTGTTAGTATATAATAGATTAGCCCAGTATTTTTAGAACTTTATCAAGATGCAGTTCAGTTTAATGATATATGGTATATATAAAGGTGATTATTGGGAAGTTATTTTGACATTGTAATTTGTAACAAGCTAGCTATATAAATTTAACCAAAATATGATTAACTTCTACAGGGTTTGTGCACTTGTCATAATAATCTTCAAATTATATCTTTGACTGGCTTGAATGTATTTCATTTCATTCAGCATCAATGTAGACTAAATGATATAACTAGCTATAAAGCTAAGCTAGCATTTTTTATTACTTCCTAGTGAATTCAATGGTAGACATTGTCTGATAGATAGATATATGTACACTGTGCCTTTTGTGGCTATATCTTCAGTGAATCATGCAGCACTGGATCTGTTTGTTTCTGTCTGGATTAAGATACTGTGTTATAGATTTTGGTTGTTTTTTATAGATGCCGCTTTGTACTTTGTAATATATTTAATGTAGTCTACTTATGTATTAGCAAATACAGCATTTCACCACTTCAAATGTCAGTTGAAATAAAAACATGGTAATGAGGAAGGATGCACATTTAGTCATTTCTGTAAATTTTACTGAAAATCAAGTTGTCAGAATTATTAAAAGCAGCTTGCCTGACTCTGCATTTGTCTCAGGTTTCATTTCAGTAGTTTCCAATGGGGAATACGCGAGCTTAAGAAGTATTAGTGTCAGGACTGGCCAGTGTTCCAATGCCCTTATTTGTGACTATGCATGTTATTGCAGTTGTTTAGTGGCTATCTGCAAATGGTATAAGGTAATTCTCTCCTCCACTACAGGAATTCAGAACTCACGCACGATAGTTATTGCACTTGTTCAAAATTGAACCGGAATTAAAATCGCCTCTCTTGTTCGTCATTTATGTTGCTGATACTGAACTCCACATCCACAGTAGCTACAGCTAATAAATTTCTCGCTGTCTCATAAGCTCTGTGTCACTATGCCCACTTGGAGAGGAGCTCCAGGAAGAGCTCAATCCCTTCCTGTAGTGGACCGGAATCTGGCAGATCATCTTCAGTGTGGACAGATGTTGGGTTATGTGTCGCCTATGGGAAGCAATAATGCCAATGCACGGATAAAATGAACTGAATTTGACTCTGTTACTGAGCAATATGACCCAATAACATTCACGAGCTACCGTACCAAGTATGTGAGAATGAAGTTGATGAATGTCAAATAGGCAAACGAACTCTTGAGATGCATTAGCAACAATTTAGAGTAGCTACTGTACAATTGCAGAAGTATAATTCTTCCCTTCTATAAAGTGCTAGTTTACCCTCACTTGATGTTTTCTGTTGAATTTTTTGCCATTGGGTCTTTGTGGAGATATTGATAAAATAGAAAGAATCCAACGCACTGTAACAAAATTATTATTACAGTTGTGTAAGAGCCGTGCATATGTCACTTGCTGGAGCTCAAACTCATTCTTCTCAAATAAAGACGCACGTTCAAAGCAACTTGTGAAAATAAATCAAGTAATACTTGAAAGTTCCAACGACTTCATGACAGTGGGACTCTTTGGCAGAGATGATTCTCGCTTCCGAAATATTGGGCAAGCGCTCCAGTTTCGAATAACTACTGTAGACGGGGCTGGTAGATTTTCCCATACTTCATAGTGAACATTTGGAATAAACCTCATCCAGAAGCAGCCGGAAGACAGGCAGTCATCACTCTCAAAAATCCCCTGGACTAGCAGCTTCCGCTACATATGATCCCATCTCCATTGCTCGTTCGTCATTTCCTAACTTACTTTTTGTTCAATTATTCCTGAGTCTCGTTGTGCTTGCTGACAACGACCTATCTAGTGTAAGGTCCGGAGTCAGTATCAGAAACGGGGATGCGGAGTTGAACCAAGTCCAAATCTTGGGCTGAGCCTGTTGTATTTGACTCTTGACGCCAACAATATTTAACTCCTGCCGACTCCACCACCCTGATTAGCTACAACCAACTTCCTACAGCTCATCTTATTTGCACACTAATCCTATTAGTTGCATTTTTTTCTGGTCTCCGTGACTTTTACTTTGTATTAATGCAGTGGCACTAGTTCAGAGCAAACCAAAGCCTAAGCATTGACTTTTCTCTAGGAATATGCTGCTTAGTTACCTCCGCCAAGGAGCTCATGTTTTCGCCGTGTCTGTCACCAAGATATCTCAAAAACTTGGTGAACATCCGTCCATCCGTTTGTTTGTCTGCCTCATTTTTCTCAATGTCGTAACTCAAAAAGTTATGGGCGCATTTTTATGAAATTTACAGGAGTTGTTAAGTATATAACGAAGAGTAAATGACCAAATTTTTTTAATGATCCGTTGGTTCGTTTGTCACTGTTTTTTAATTTTATGCTTGTTAGCACATTAAATGTAAAAACAATGAATGGATCTTGATGAAATTTATCTTATGTGCCGATTCCCAATTTGTGGCCGGTGCAGATTCCACCTTTTATAAGCTTTTAATGTATATATATAATAATCGTGCACTATTATTTTACTGGCTTTACAATTGTTAGGCTGCATAGGAATGTATTTTATTTTTTAAAGGAATACTCCAAAAATTATCAGTGGAATCCCCATGAAACTTTGTGCCTTCTTCGAAGTATTTCAAAGCTTGTGTAATGGCATTAGGTCACAAGTTCAAGTTTATTTGAGTTACCTGTACCACAGCGTATATAAGCAACCGCGTTGCCTATGTTAGAGGTACAGTAGTAATGCTACGGGGAAATAAAATGTGGTGAACGATGATTATTCAGCAATTGTATTGCATGTAGCTCATCATATGCTGCAAGAACCACACAAAAAAAAAACTTAAGCACCAAGTTTCTTGTTACAGTTTATGCAATTACAATTGGGTAGGTACGATGCACTGTATACAAAAATGACACCCGTTTCATTGTATTATGTCAGTATTTTGCGCTAAGCCGATTATATAAAAAATCCCATCTTCTAATAAAATTGACACTTCCGTGGGTAAAAATGAAAATTAGGTCTATGCATTTTCGATTGAATTAGAGTAATATCGATACTTTGATTATAAATATCACACTGGTTTCCCTCAATCACGTCAACTTTCTCAGCTATCACCACACTTTTTTACATTGTCGTGTTGGTGCTTGTATTAGTATTTTCGCTTTATACTGTATAATTTTAGCAATAGATATCGTAATGTACATTATGTTGAGGTCATAGATGTCAATGTAGGTAGCTGTCCTTTCCGCTGGTACGCGCACTTCGTGAAACTTGTGACTGGATTCCTGTTACGAAGGTATGACATAATATGCGCCATAGATGTAAAAAAGTAAAACTGGTGTATTCATTGAAGAACTTCCGCAGCCGTATAATTTAGCTGGAAAGAAACTTTGAGCTGTTATAAGTCATAATGTGGGCGGTAGGACCTCAACGTCCCGGCCACTGCGATACCTGGCTATTGTCAAAATCGTATAACTCAACAAGACCTGTACCAAGTTCACGGAAACACTAAACATGTGGCGAGAGTTGAAGAAGCTGGCTTGATGGAAGGAAACCATGTGATATTCGGAATCAGCACATCGATAATAAGCTGAATAAATTAAATTTATTCTCTGTTCTTGACCAGTGAATTATCGACTTTGTCAAAACATTGGATATATTTTTAATAATCGGCGTAGCGCAAAACCATACCGGGAAACTTATGTCATTTTCGCTTTCGGTGTACGAGAATTGTCCTACTGCAGTTGAAAAAAGTTAATTGTTTTGACTGTTTACCAGCGTAATAGACCAATTTGGCCGAAGAAACTGGCTTGGCAGAAATGTGCCTATTCCAGTTCTCTAAAGAAGTGCGATTCTCACCAATACTGGTACCCCCCCAAAAGTGCCGATTAATCGGCACACCCCTATTTGCATTACTGTGTTTTCAACACTTACTTGGACTTGCTTGTGATTGAAGTTGGGACACATCTTTGTTTTTTTAGTCTTATTTTTGCGTTTCTAATGAATGCATCATAGATGGGTGAGCTGTATTGCTTTCCCAGGTTGTATCTGCAGATATTTAGCAATGTTTGTGTCCAATTTTCAGGACGGCACACCGACCAGCAAAACATTTGAGCACGTTGCCAGTGAAATTGGTGCTGAAGAAGCTGAAGAAGTGGGTGTGGAGCATTTACTGCGTGATATTAAGGTAATTTAAATTGATCATTTGTGAGCAATTTGGCATGTCGTGGTAGATGTCTGTGTTCTGCTTTTGACATGTGTGATAAATCTTTTCACTATGGATTTTGCTTCCCGAGCATTATAATCAAATGCAACATGTTGACGGCCTGTGTCTTTACTATTAGCCAATTAGGTACAACGGCTTTCCTTATCTTTGTTTAATTTTGGAGGCTATGACAAAGTTCCCTACTTACGACTAGCGCCGAATCCTCACATAAGCTACAAAAAGTCTACTGTGCTCATGTCATCTAAATAAGAGCAAAGCTTTCGTATCAACTGTGTATGTACTGTATGTCCCTTGTTTCTCTGCTAGGTCACCACTGTAGTGGAGATCGAGTCTTATGCTCGTAAAAAATCGAGTTTGTACAAACACCCTCTTCTTCTCTCTGCATATGTGCCTGCCTGAAGTTCAATTTGAGGTTGCGTGGTGTGAACATTGCCTGCACTGTGAGAAGCCTTGCTCTTAAAGGCCGTACTTGGACTACCAAAATGCGCACTAGCATACGCAGTGGGATGCATGTGCACACCATATGCGGTGTTGCTTCTGTTGCACAGTAATGCCTACTTGTTTGTGTCCAACCCGACTGCTGTATCTTATGTGTTGTTATTGTAGCCCCTGTAGTGAAGAGAAAGCAAGTGCTGTAGAGCCGAAAGTGTGTGTGTGTGTCTACGAGCTTCCTATGTCCACTGAGTGTCTGCCTAGTGTTTAATGCAATGGGTTTTGGCGAGGACTCTGGTGTACTGCTTCAGGCACCGTTTCTATTGCATTTTCCTTCAGGGGCATAGGTTAGCCTAATGCTTTGCTATCATTGTATGTAGCCATGGTTTTTGCTGTCAAACTTTCGGAGGGTTAGGTAGGTCTTCTTTCTATCCCCTTCTGCTGTGTGAGATGGGCCACCAGTGGTAGGAAGTGACCTCTCTTACTGGACTCTAATCGGTCCCCGCGTGGAGGAGTCTTGGCAGAGACCTCCAGCACGATGTAGATTGTTTCTGTATTCATCTCTCCTCCTTTTAGATCTCATTGAGATGTTTCCTTCACCATGATTTCATGCCTCACCAGTAGAAATCGCCTAGGTGGGTTTCGTCACATTGCGACCATCCGGTAGATATAAGTATTTGTAGCTGCAACGCAATGCGGCTCGGAACCACAGCGCCAACAACCGAGTGTGCCGCTATGCTACTGCTGCCCTGCCTCTCTTGAGCACCGTGACGGGTCTAGAGCATCTTACCTTAACGTATTTCGTACCTACCTCTAGTGGCTCTCAGGGGCATTTTCTGGCGGGCCCTTTCCCTGCCATAATATGTTTGGGCCTCACGCACCCAAGGGTCCCGAGTGCCTTCTCCGCAGGGGATGTAGCATCTGGCCCCAGTTACATGCTGAGAAAGTTTTGTAGAGTTAGGTAGATTCTGTATATTTCCCCTTCTGTTCCCCGAAGTGGGCCGCCGAATGGTGGTAAGCGACCCATCCCATGGGATTCCTATCTGCTCCAGTGTAAAGGGCCTCGGAAGGGACCCTCCGCACGAGTGGTCGCTTTCCTGTCTTCTTCTCTTTTCATTTTTCGTCTCCTTCTCTGAGCCGCACGGCTGAACGATTTCGTTCGACGGAGGCGTGTGGAGTTGGAGTTTCTCGCGCCTTATTTCCTGCCAGACATGGTGCACCTGGCCAAGATTGTTCTAATAAAATTCATTTGAGTTCGACTCAACTTCTAAACTATATCATACAAAATTGGATCGCTGTTATGTAGTCTTCGTTTTTAATTCGGCGGGGAAACCCACAATATTATAATAATACCTCTAGTGTGTACTGACATGCTGTGCCCCTTGTGGCAGGACACCGTGTATGGTTCCCTAGGTGAGCGGCTCACAAGTCAGGTACTGGGCCTGCGGGGGCTGTATCAACACCTGACTCACGTGAAGGACTACCTTCAGCAGGTGCTAGACGGCACTCTCCCTGTCAATCACACCATTGTTTATCAGTTGCAGGTACGTACGTATCTCATCTCCGTCTTTGCGCAAAACTTGAGATTTTATCTGAAGTAATTTGACTCTCTCGTAGGACTATCACTACCTGATGTGTAACTTATCTGTTACCGTATGAACGGAAGGGTTAACCCGTTAAACGCCGGTACACACGATGGTTCAATGAGCGAGTCGGCTAATGATCTGAATATTTCCTTCTGCTCTAATACACAACTATATTTTAGGTAGCTATTTATCGAATCGCAAGCAGTTTGTTGCTATAGGAGATACACAGTCTGAAACAAAGTCTATCGACATAGGTGTACCTCAGGGTTCCGTCTTGGGCCCACTTATTTTTAATGTTTACATTAATGATATGCAATTTCAGGGAGTAAAGAGTCAGTTGTATGCTGATGATGCTGTATTTTATGTAAATGACGAATCACTGAAGGGAGCTCTGGAAAAAGTATCTGGTCTAACTGATACTGTTCTTAACTGGTTAACGTTGAATAGGCTTACACCTAATGCCAATAAAAAAAAGTTTGTTTATTTAGTTCAGTCAAAAATTGTATTTTACCAGATGTACTTTTTAACGGAGTGAGACTGGAGTAAGTGGATTCTTTTAAGTACCTCGGCGTAGTTTTGGATCGGAACCTAAAGTTTTCACCGCACTTATCTCTACTTTGTGGTAAAATTAGTAAAGCTAGAGGGCTATATATAGTATACGGTGGCCAAACATCTGCCGAAAGATGCATTGCTAAATCTGTATTATACATTGCTATATTCGCAGTTGACCTATGGGGTGGGGCTTCGGAGAGTGTGCTTAAACGAGTAAACACCATTATGAACGAAACCCTGCGAGTAATATTAAAAGTCAAAAGAGACAACAACATTCCGAATGTATCAACTAATAGTATGCATTATGATTTAAAGTTACTGAAATTTAAAGATATCTATAACTACTTTCTTTTAAAATTCTTACGGAGGCGATGAATGGGGATATGGGGAGTAGCGCCCCCAGGAGGTTTGAGTAGGTTACCTTAGCCATTAGCTAGGCCTTCGGGACGTCTGTCTTTCGTGCCCACTTTGCTTCCTTCCACTTTCATACTCCTACTGNCCCATGCGCGTTGATCCTGTGTGGGAACACCTTCGTGCATGGGTTCCCCGTTTTTCTGTCGACATACTACATGTCCCTTCCTTTTCCTCTCTTAGAAGAGCTTAGTACTTATTTTTAGGGAGGCTTAAATCTTCTTTAATACCTGATGAATGGGGAAACTTCACATTTTGAAACTCACTTCAGTCCACTCATACCAGCTCATGATTATAGTACGGGAAGCAGTAGATTCAACTTGCCGCATATTCGCCTTGAGGTAGAGCGGCGTTTCACGGTATTTCAATGTGTACATACCTATAATAGGCTCCTGAGGAATTGGTGCAACCTCTGTCACATTCGGTATTCAAAAAATACTGTATCGATAAGTATGCTCCATCTTTGGTGTAGTGGGGGATATATATTGTGAAGTATGTAGCGTACTTACGGACTCTGTGAATGGTCACATACCACAGTAAATAAGTTCAATGTCTATGCAATAATGTTAGATGTACATATTACTTATTGTCGCCTTATGATTTACGTTGAGAAATTGACTTGATAGATTTTAAATAGGTAGGTACCGACTACCGCGTATCCCATAAGTGTTGAATCACTTTTAGTAGGATGCGTTCTCGGTTTTTCATTGCTTAGAAGTTTGTAAGAAATTCAGTTGTAACGAGAGAACATAGAATAAAGAAAGAATATAGCTGTGAAAAAGGTAGCTACTAAAATGTTATCCGTCAAGTCATTTTCACTCTACAGAAGCAGAAACCTAAAATATTTCTTCATATCTGGTAACAATTGGAACTCGAAGAGCTTTGTGCTTTTGTGCTATTTAAACGGACACTGCATCGCTATTGAAGCTGAGGGAACTCAGTCATTTGATTGTAGTGAACCTGTATAAACAAAACAATTTTTCGTTCAAAATCATCGCAAGTTGGTAGTAATAATTATCAAATACAAATTGCTGGATGTACTGGATTGTTCATTAATGGGTTAACATACAATTCTTTAGGCTATGCTTCGTGAATGTTGGTTGGCCTTTTGCGAACAAAATTTTAAATTTCGTGGTTGTTATTCAAGTCTTTTGTGCTAAATCGGTTCCACTTCTCGTGGGATATGTAGCATTTCTGTGGCTGAGTATGGTAGCTCCTTGTGCCATGTGTCCAAGATAGAAAAATCCAGGAGTTTCATTGAATTATCTGCCCAGATATTGATGTACCATATATATCATTTTGTCGCTCATTACAGGATATGTTCAACCTGCTGCCGGATATCAGCAATGCTGGCTTGATCAAATCCTTGTCGGTGAAGACCAATGACCAAATGCTGGTGGTATATCTCGCCTCCCTTGTGAGGTCCGTCATCGCGCTCCACAACCTCATCAACAACAAGCTCGCCAACACTGATGCTGAGAAAAAGGAGGGAGCTACTGATACGAAAAAGGATACCGAAAAAAAAGATGCTTCCAAGAAAGAAAAAGATAGCAAGGATGAGGACAAAGAGAAGGGAGAAAAGGAAAAATCCGAGAAAGAAACCACCTCCAGTTCTGGCGGAGGCACGAGCAAGAAGGACAAGAAATGAAACAGGAGAAAAGGGGAGCGGAAGAGAGGAAGGAGGAAAAGAAAGTGATGCTTTGGTGTCGGCAATGCTTTGGAAAGTTTCTCTATTTTTTATATAGCATAGTTCTAATTGCTTTGAAAGTTTCCAGTTGGTTAGTTGATCAGCTAATTGGGAAGACCACCCGCCACAGTTCATCGTAGTTCAGCTCTGCGCTTGAGTCGTCTTCGAATGGTACAGTTCCATCGAGTTGAGCTTAGCTTATTATGTAATCTTTGTATAACTTGTCCGCAACTTACCCATTACGAGCGTTAGTTTCGCTACTGTTCAGTGAGTATTAGGTATTAATCTCAAACCGATTAACTTTCAGGCGGCCTCGAACTTCCTCCTGCTCATTTCAAAAAACTGTGATGTTTGAGATTAACTCCTGAAATTCTATTTTAAGCAGCGAAACAAACATTCATTGCTTAAGTTTCAGACTAGTTTCAGCTAATAAGATTAGCTCGCCTCGATGAACTAGCCCATTCGATGACACTTGTGTCCGTGACATAGGTGTTGTAAGCAGCAGTACACCGTTTCTGCGAGGCTGGTCTAAGACTGACATGTTGCAAGAGCGTGGCACTGTGTTTTCTTTGCATCGTCCTGTTTAATTCTGTAATTTTTACTATGTCCAATACATCACGTGTACTTATATGGTTATGTGCTTTAATTGTTCTTGATATCCGGATTAGCCTCATGAAGTTGAGAGGGTGCTGGACTGTTTTGAATGTAACCGTACCTCTATGTATGTACAAATGTAATTCTGCAGTGATTTTTATTATTTTAACTACGGAATGGTCACGTATGTTGTTAATATTACTGCACTTCCAGCAGCTGTCTCTTAGGCCCTGGTAACTCCTCAAACGTTTGTAATCTTTGTGTACTGATACTTCTTGCTGCTTATCTTTGTCTTTGGAGGGTCTTGCATATCTATTGCGCTCATCTGATGCTAATAAATGTGTGAGTATCCTTTATATCCGTGAAAGTAGGCTGCTTCTGTTACAATGATACCTTTTGGTCCTACGACTTGCGTGCAAGTAACTGGTACGTACCTTGCTCTGGCTGCAGCACACTCCTTCCTTATTACATATTTAGCTCACAGTTACTGTCTCTATTATCCTGTATGCTTTTTTTTGGTTTCATATCTATTATCTGGAGATCTGACCGGTCAACCAAGTCATTCAAAGATTGTCGCATTCAAGAATACCCCTCAGGAGTGATAGGATGAGTCATTAAGCCATCGGGCCACGTTAGGTTAGGTAGAATCACCCATCCTATGTTGTGAGGAGTAGCACGTGAGATGATCCCTATACATTACCTTAGCCTTTGCTCCGCCTTCGAGACGTCTGTCATTCGTGCCAGCTTTGCTGCCTTCCATGTTCTCGTTCCTATTCATTTGGAATAATTATACACAGTGTGATAACTTGGAATATTTCGATGATTCAAGACAACCGGTAC
>LQNS02000210.1:15060111-15072693 GCA_001587735.2 Parhyale hawaiensis
ATTGATAAATGCTCCTGATATCAACCGAGTCAGAGCATCACAGTTATGAAATCGCATGAAAATTTGTAGCAAGCAGCGTCGGAATACTGCGCGACATGCGATCTGTGATGCGGCAGTGCGGCGGGACTGCGGCCAGTTCAAAGCAGTGCTCGCAGTTACATTTTTTCAAGCAGCGAATTTGTTGCGTTGCATGTCGCTTGCTGCCCCAGTCTGTCCCCGGCCTAAATGTCCCAAAAGCTTATCTGATAGCGCCATTTTGGAAAAAAACATGCTCGAATAGAAATTGGGCGTATCTTAGGAACCAGACCTAACCCAACAAAATGAGAGAAATAGTTCAATTCAGCGTGGGAAATAGGATCTTAAAGCTTCGAACTGTAGGTGGCCAGTGTAATCAAGTTAACTAAAAGCTAAATTTGATTATTGATTTCCACACGTATTGGGACCTTTAGGTGCAAAACAACGCCACATAATTAAGATGCAGGAATTAACACTTCTCGCCGAACCGTTGATTAATAATACTGGAACAAATTTGGAAAGGTAAACTCCATTTTTTTACCTCTTCATTTTAAACGGACCTCATCATATGAGTTTATTTTTCCTTCATTTCTTCCCCTATGACCAGGCACAAGGTCTATAGGACTATAGGAGAGTGCAACTTTATTGGTGTTACAAATTTATCTCAGGCGTATATATGTAAAAGAAGATAAAAATAAGCAAATATTTATTACCGGTGGTGGTAAGTTGTTCGTTTCTTATTGTATATAATATGTGATCTCGAACCATGTGTTGTATAAGGTTAATTGTTGGTTATTATAATAGTAAAACACGTCAACATTGACGAGTTTTACTGTTATAATAACAACAATTAATCTTATATAACACATAGATCAAGATTACATATTATGTACAACAAGAAACGAACAACTTACCACCACCGGTAATAAATATATATATATTTTTATCTTCTTTTGCGTGCATCCATGAGCTTATCATTGAGATGTTTATAATCCTTTTTAGAATCACTACGATGGTTTTATTAGAATAACAAACATTATAAAAAGAATGAACAAATGGCGCTGAAAACTACTCATAAGTTCCCAATGACTTATTTTTAGCAGTTAGTAGAAGCAATCTAACATCGTTCTTGATCCACAGTCGACTGGGAGCGCGTGAAATGTGGTAAATAAAATCAATAGATTTATGATTTCTGCTTGCCGCGCCTAGGAGTCGAAGCAGAAGTAAAATTTCGAAAGAATAGTTGCCGAAATTAAAAAATTAGTGCTGAAAACCTCCACTCTCTGGATGAATTTCCCTATTGTATAATATGTATACCTTCATTATGTTACCATTATTGCAGGGTTTAGAGTTCTTTTAGTAAAATTATTGAACGGAAATGGCGGAATGCAGCTGCTACCGATACAAAGAAGCGAGTCAGGTCATCGCTCTCATGTCGCTGGTGAGTTACTGCCATCGCATTCATGTTACTAATTCTGACTTAGTGAGTAGTAGAGATCCATTGCTTACCAGTAAATAAATAAAAGCATATAAATTTTTCTTACTACATTTATTGGACAATCGATGCTCCAGAATGTTCACTAAGCTAAATTGAGAATTTTTAGCAGGATTTCTACCTCGAATCGTGCATAAAGTTATGACAAAAAAAAATTCAGGTATGAGTTGAGTTGACTCACCCCTACATTAAATTATTAACAATGATTTAAAAACAGCGGCAGCGCGGAAAAAATATTACCTGTTAACCTCGCAGACACAGTTGCATTCATCAGAAAAAGTACGGTTTGTGATGCATAATATATATTCATCATACTAGAGATATATTTCAACTATATTTCCCCCTTCACTGTCTATATATATATATATATATATATTGTGAGCCAGAAGTTCATATCTTTAATAGATAATCAAATTTGCCATTACTTGCAATGTTGCTGTTTGGTCGGACGAAATAAATGATTAAGCTATGCCCGATTGGCCATTGAATTTATAATTTGACTTGTTAGGAGCCCTATACATACAGGAACGCGACTTCCGAAAACCCTATTGCGCGCCTCGAAATAGACTTTAGTTTTCGCGAAATCGGGTTACTTCTGACACTCGCAACTCTATTGAGACTGGCGAAACAAGCTCCCCCGTGTGAAGCCGGACAATTCATGTCTCAGGATTTTGCCTGTCAGGAAAAGCACTATTAGCAGAATATGGAGTAGAAACTTAAGCTATAGCATTGATAAAAGTTGTGCTCTGATATACTTATACAGTAGTAGTAGTAGTAGTAGTAGTAGTAGTAGTATAGTAGTAGTAGTAGTAGTAGTAGTAGTAGTAGTAGTAGTAGTAGTAGTAGTAGTAGCAGATGATGAAACGCAACATTGTGTTATCTGGTAAACAATTCCAAATACATTTGTTGTACATACATTGCAGCAATAATAATGGGCAGCAGTTGTGCACAGTGCTTGTCATGGCTCGTGGTGTCCGGTACACAGTCACATATAAATACAGTATATGTGTCAGTGAGATGCTTGTATCACGCTGATTAAATTATTATCTAGCTCTTGATGCATTTTCATTTCAGGTGTACACATTCAATACCATCATCGGGGCCTTCATGTACTTTTCTCCAGGTATGTCACAAGGAAAAATGTATTTTGTTGTATTAATAAAAAGTGTAAATATGAGCTGAAAGGAGAAGGATGTAAATTTGCCCACCCCAAAATGTGTCGAAAATTCACAAAGTTTGGCAGCAAACAAAAGGGATGCAACAAAGGAGCGAAGTGTGATTGCTATCACCCCGCGCTGTGTCGGAAAACGGAGAGGGGATTAGCATGCAGCCACAGAAACTGTAATTATGCCCACCTGCCGGGGACCCGCCGCGCCGAAATCGGGCCCGACGTGAGCGTCCGCGATGCTGTTAAATTGCCAGAAGATCCGATGTCAGCTCGCAGAGGATCGACATACGCTGGTGTGGCGAGAGACGGACGGCCGCATGGTAGCTCAGGTGCTGCGGCGCCTGTTACCATTGCCGGTGGGGTGCAAACGGTTGACAGCAACCCCATAACTTCAAGTGGAGATGCGGCTTATTTAGAGCTTCGACAACAAGTTCAGCGCATCCAGGACGTGCTGACACTTCTTTTGAGGGCCAGGGGAGATCCTGTTCACCAGCCACCCGCAGCTCAAACTTGCCTCTGCGGGATGCGGTAGCGGGACTCGAAAGCGGGATAATTTTCTGCAACGTAGCTGGTCTGCGGCCGCGTAGCCAAAAGTTTAAGGTAAATGTGCTGAGAGAGCGGGCCCTGTTGACTGGGGCGAAAATAATTGCGATAGTGGAATCGCATCTAAATGAAGATGTAAGAGATGGCGAGGTTGAGATGGACGGCTTCGAGCTCTTCAGAGCTGACCGGACCCGAGGCACAAAAAAAGGAGGCCTTTCCCTGTTTGTCAAGGAGGACTTCGCCGCTTCATCGGACCTTTTATCATCGGACTCAAACGGTGTTGTTGAGCACCTTGTGTTGTGGCTTAGTGGAGCGAGGCTGGTAATATCGGTAAGTTATCGTCCTCCCACCGGTACAATGAACAATTTCAGACCAGTCTTAGACCATATAACAGAGAAAATTGAGCAACTGGGAAATCCCATGCCGAAAATTATAGTGATGGGCGATTTTAACTTTAGCAATGTGAACTGGTCCACTGGCCAGGTAAGTGGTGGTCCCTGTCAGGTGAGGCTCCAATATGGGTGTCTGAGAAACTTTATGGAGAGGTTCGCACTAGAACACTCTGTGACGGTGCCCACGAGAAAAGAAAACCTGCTTTACTTGTTTCTTACTAATGATCCCGAAGCAATAGAGGACGTGAAAGTCGAAGACACGATTATGTCAGACCACAGGTTAATTACGGATGGTGTCGACTTGGGGATGTACGAAAGAAGCGGAGGGGATTCCCACGGACCCCGAGGTGTATTGCGCTCCCTGAACTTCATGAGTGAGAGAGTGGAGTGGGACGGGATAAGAGGGGAGTTATCGGACGTGGACTGGGCAGCTAGGTTCGCCGGCAGGTCGGTTGTTGAGATGCTGGAGGAGATCTACGGAGTCCTTTCGGAGGTCTGCCAGAGATATGTGCCCCTCAAGAGAACCCCGCGAGAAAAAATCATTCCGAGAGAGCAAAGAAGCCTGATGAGGAGGAGGGCTCGTTTGTACTTGATTATTTATATGTGGAAAATTATACAGGGTATGATGCCAAACTTTAGAGTGGGGCCTGGACTGGTTGTGAGGCGTCATATCAGACGCGGGCGTCTTTGCGTGTTGCCTCCGTTTTACAGTAGAGCTGCTGTGAGGGTTAAAACCATGTTCGAGCGCTCTTTCCCTGTCATGGGGCCCCGTTTGTTCAACTGTCTGCCAGCTGAGCTCCGAGAACACGATGGAAGTCTGGATAGTTTCAAGAGGAACCTGGACTCGTTTTTGCGGACCGTTCCTGATCATCCGCCGCTCCCGCACTATTACCAGGCAGCGCAAGGGAACAGTCTTTTGGACCAGCTGGCTGTTCAACGAGTGCAGAACCAATAACCGATTCCAGGTTGTGAAGAGGGGCGGCGCACCATCGTGGCCCGGGTTGGACGTCCCGAATTTCATCACAGGATCACAGGATTAGGAACTTATTTTTTTAGGGTATCTATGTTCCGGTTTTCACAGAAAAGACGTGTAACACTCTTGCCTCTAGCCAAGGCCTCCTAGAAAACACTATAGGTAGCGTTGCTCTAGCTCGCCCGGCACTTTCTTACTCACGGATAAAGTCTTCACATTTACTGACAGTGACGGAGTGGTTAGAGGAAATGTGTCGCTCGTTCCCGGGAATTCAGTTGTTTGGTTACTACTCCGAGTAACTATATACTGGAACGCCCACGTCCGCTAATTCCTATTCAAGCTACCAATCACAGTTCATTTACAGAAGATAGCTGTGTCAAATTTGAGTGTATGCGCTACGCCAATCAATTTTCAGGCTTGTGACGCTACAACTGTGTCATGCCACTGTTGCAGCGAGAAATCATTTATTTTTTCCACAACGGCGTAACGTAACTTTGACGTCACAAACATGGAAATTTAGGAAGGTAGCGCATACACCCAAATTTGACACAACTATCTTCTGTGAATGAACTGTGCCACCGACTGAGACCGTCATAGCTTCTAGCTGGTGACGTCAGCGGGTGGAGAAGGGTTGGGGATGACATGAAGCTCATGTTCTTCTTAAACTATCTTAGCTGCACGAAGCTAAGATATTCGCGAAGGCGAGAATATCAGTTTGGCCATGCTCGAAAGTTGAGCAGCACCAAAACATATACCATATATCAAAAGAATTTACCCGGAAATGCTCAGGGCTTGCTGTATCCTGGATACCAGTAGATAGTTCAACCTTCAGGAACTAAATTTGGCTGCGATATGACTTGAAAATATTTTAGCCTCGGCCAAGGAGCTTCGATAGAGAGGAGGGAGCCAGGAGCCTCGTCCGTGAAGCTCAAGAGTATCTTAATTTTGGCTGCAGTCAGTCCCGTATGCACCAGTCGCATATCAGTAATTAGTCGCTTATGGCTGCAGCCACTCGCATATGCACAAATCGCATATCAGTAAATAGTCGCTTATGGTTGCAGCCAGTCGCGTATGCACCCGTAAAATTCGCTGCTCCCAAGTCACTTCCACCCATGAGATTCATGAACGCGTCTCACAGCCACAAAAGATCTGGTCAACTCGGTCGCGAATCTTTGAATGGGCCGCAGGACTCCCTCCTCCTCAATTGAAGCTCATTGGCCCCGGCACAGCGTGAAGTTTCAGCTGCCCCAAAGACATTCAATTATGCTCGATGAGAACGAAAACTTCAACCAAGATCAAGCAAGCCTCTCTAACTGCTACGAAGAAATTCAGTTGAAGAATTATGCGAAATAGCTTATGCACCACAGAATCAAAAAGTCTGTCAGAGATAATGCCTTTTTTCTTCCACGTTCAAAAGAAGAAACATATCAAATAGCACCGAGCTACTTTTCATAGCTAAGCGAGATTCCCGAAAGGTAATATTTCGATTTTCGAGCATATATCCTATCCAAATTTGACATCGTAATTCAGGGCTGAAATTTCATGGTATCTCATCTTGTTATTCAGGAAATGAATTTTATCCTATTTAAATCCTCAAGAGCGTTACGGAAAGATAGACTAATCAAAAGAACAAGCATGCCGCAATAAACTATTAGCCAGTTACACAGCCAGTATATCCACTAAGTTATGGTATTAGGGGTTGAAGGTTAAACCCGTTTCCTAGGCACCAACCTGCTTGAGAGGGAGCTGAGATTTGCTTCGGTTATATTTCTACCAAGAGTTACTAGCCAAGGAAGCGAACAAAGTCTTGCGCAAGCTACTCTGTAATACAGCGCCAGCGTTTCTAGCATTCACATTCCCCGCAAGGACCCTGACTTTCGTGTCAGTCACACAAGTCTTCCATCTCGAATGTCATAGCTCTAGCAATTAGTAGTTAAATACAGCCGTTCCCTTCTCTCTACCCTAGAGGGGTTTTATCAGCAGCACGAACGATGCATTTGGGTTTCCTAGCTGTCGACTTCACCATATGTGCCGTTTTTTCCCTCGTTAACTTGTTGAATTTACTTACAGGAGCGTGACACTAGGCTGTCATGTACTGCCATATGCATCGTTCTTTATACGTTAATGTGTCTTCCCACACCAACCAGGAGTTAAAAAAGTGACGTATTTGCAAATGAGGTCTCATCTGTCACTTTCCAGTAGAATATTTGCCAGGCAAGTATTACCAAGACATTTTTCGGCTCATCAGGATATAAAAAAAATCAAAATAGTTTAGGAACTTATTGCGTTATAATCAAGCAAGCCATCATAATTATGTCGAGTTACAAATTTTTTATGTAATTCCATAGAAGAGAGTGCAAGTATGCTGGAAAAATTTGATTGATACCACAGAGTAAAACCACATTGATAGCCAAGAACTAATAATGAATATTTAAAACAAAATAAAAATACCCGGATAGCCGTTTAATGATATTAAAATAACATTTTGCTGCTGATACAACCCTTCATTACTGGAGCCATCTAGAGCTGCACATAGTGGATGACCATATCATTTCACATTACTGCCTTGGGATACTGTACTACTCTACTTTGTGGTTGCCTATGTTACATCACATCATGGTTGCCTATGCTGCTTCACTATATAATTCCTTGAGCTTGATCACTTCTTCTGTACCTATACATTACATCATTTCCTGGGTGCCTGCGTATCAGTACTCCATGGGTGCCTGCGTTACACTATTTCCTGGTTGCCTTAGTTAAATCACTTCATGGTTGCCTAAGTTGAATTACTTCTTAGTTGCTCAAGTTAAATGACAGTATGATTGTTGCCTACAGTACATCACGTCACGGCTGCGTACGTTATATTACTTGATGCTGCATATGCTACATGCGCTCACTCACCATGCGATCATATGCGGACCCCTCGTTCCATGTTATTTTTATAATGGCTGCAGTTTGGGTTCATCTTGCTCATAGATGGGAAAAGAGCGAAGTTCGTTTTATAAAATGTCAATAATCAAGGGTTCCTTCTCTTCAAACGGATTTACGAAAAATGACTCCGTAAGAAAGAAACAGTTGAAAATCCCCTGTTGAATACAAGCCCCTAGAAACATTAGGAGAAAGTCCACGCCTATCACTTAATGTATCTAATTTATGTTTATCATCTTACTCATTTTATTTATTTGAAGTGCATTATATTACCGTAAGCTAAATTAAAGGTTACTATACTTCTATCGTAACCTAACCTATTCTCACCACTCTTAACCTAACTTAGCCTTAAGTAACCTAATTAAGTGTAACCTAATTTAACCTAGTCTAGCCCCTTCTTATCGAACCTAACCTAGTCTAGCCTATCTTATTCTTCTATATAGCCTATCTAATCTAACCTCTTCTAATGTAACTTAGCAAAACTAGACCAATTCTACCTGACCTCTATTAGTCCGAACTGACCTGGTGTAACCTAACTTGTTCTAATTGAGCAACTCTGCACTTACCTAGCGTAACTTGTTTTTATGTGTCTAAATTTACGCTAATCAAACCTAATCTATTCTCACCTAATCTTACTTAACCTGACTAATTCATATCTACCCTAACTTATTCTAACCCAATCTAAACGAACTTACCTTATCCTAAAAAAACCTAACCTAACTTAAAACCAGAGATGTAGTTGACTTATACTCACATACCCCATTTTAGAGCTCTTCTAGCCCACGTTTGCATGCTTAATGGCATATGATAGGTAAACTTAATTTAGCTAAGAACTATATAATTTTCTCTACTGCAATATAGTGGATTGTAAAATTATTGAGTTGCATTCTTAAGTACACTTTATGAGACGGAGGCTGTTTTCCGACCGGGCCTTTTTGCCAGGTGGCTTTATTCTTCAGTTTTTACTGGCCTGGGTTTTTTCCTAACAGGAATTATTTCTGAATATTTCTTGTCAGACGCAGTTTTGTGCGAAATAGGTAAAAACTATGAAATAGCACACCTCAATTATAAAGTATGCTGAAATTAACCAACAATACAATAGAGAGTGCAGAGAAAAAATTGCTTTACAAAAGACAACAACACTGAGGGGCGTTCGACTGGGCGCTGACATTAAGCCTTCGAGGCTTTCCTTGTCCGAAATTTCAGGCAGGTGCAATGGCTTCGACCTGTTAAATTGAGTTTCAGGCCCTGACCCTAAATCTGTGGCCCCTGAGACGTCCAGAAACTCAGTCATGCTCCGTAAAATGGAGTTTTCTGCACGCTCAATGTAATCAGGTTGCTGCTAACACATGCGGCACGATCCATATTTTCAAAGCTTTTCTCTGAAGTTTAAAAAACAGTTAAACCCGAAGATTCTATTTCACTGCCTACTCGAACGTGTCATTACGGTGACTATTAATTATTTTAGTATAACACTGCAATATTAAGCATAATTAGTTCAAGATCGCTTCCTATCGGATGCGGTAAAGCTTGTAAACGTAGAAGAATGAACCTAGAATCAGTTGAAACTTTAAAGTGACAGGCTAATAACTCACAGAAAACGTTGAAAAGCAGTACTAATTGATAAATGTAGGTAGATGAACTAAATATCCAGTGGATTGCTTCTAATATTCCTGTTCTGTAGCTCAGTGTCACACTACACGCAAGTACCCGTTCGCCAACTTATAAACTAACTCATTCAAGTATGTTCCATTATTAGCTGCGTTACCAGCTAGGAAGAGGTTGACTGGGCTGTGTAGCCTTTGCTGTACAGCGGGTCAGTGCTGAGCGTGTACACATCTTGTAACGCAGTTACCAGTACGCTCGACATTTCACGATTTGTACAGGATTTCTTGCAATAAGGTTACTGTGCCAGCCTCAGTTTACTTGAGATCGTGTTTGACACTCCCTGGTGCATAAGCTATAAATACTGGCTAGAACATACAGAAGTCAGATCATTGCACTGCCGACATCGGACAACCACCCGGGTGTGACACTCAATCCCGCTAGAAGACCTGTCTACTCTAAAGGTCTAATAATACTAGAGTGCTTGTGCAAGAGACATTAATTAGCATGGTGCACCAATATAGCCATCATATAGTGCTATAGACTACCTGATAGTAATGTCAGTGCTAACCTGTGCTATATACTGTGAATATATGGAATACGAGTATTCTGTGTCTTACTGCCAGCGACTGGCGATCCTAAGGTTGTTCGTGAAGATAGTGGGAATCCAGCAATATCCTCGATACAAGTGATAGGATATCCCTACAGACACACCTACAGCTATTATAGGGAGTGTATGCAAGCAGTTCTAACTGGGAACACTTGTACGATGCGATAGACACTTATGCTGGTGAGGCTAGCCAAAGCAGCGGCAACGCGAACAAGTGTATCTACGCAGAGTACTGGCCGGTTTGGAGGTTATACAGCAAGACCCCCAACGAGCGCCGGTACATTACTTCATTGCATGCGAATTAGGTGAATGTAACTGCGTACTATTTAGATGAGTGATTTACGAAAAGCATATTTTTACCTTTGCAACACACGATTATGTATTGGCTTAAAAAACACTGTACTTGTTCACTTGCAATGGTGTTCCGAAGACGAAATACGCTTCGAGTTTTGGTGAATTGCATTCCGGAAAAAGAATGTTTCCTTCACCTAGCCGAGTTAAGGATATAAAATACGCTATATAATTCCCATTAAATGCGCTACGTCTGGGAGGTAACGTGTCGAGATGATAGCTATCTCACAGTCTCAGTGTGGCACACGACAAGGAACACGAATATGGTAGCTTTAATGGATTGGATACGGCGCAGAGAGCATCCCCACGTCCTCTCAGGATCCCTCCGTTAAAGCCTTGACTCTACTTCCCACTACTGCTCTGGCAGCATTCTCGATCCTTCCAGGGTCTGCCTTAGGCCGTGTTCACACGTCCCCCATCGTAACGGGTTCACTCAAACTGTTAGACGCGGCTCGTTAATTTGATAGAAGCAGCTGTAGCAAACGCGGAAGACTAAAGGATGAAGCATATCCCTTTTTTAACACGCTGCGTCATTCAACTTCAGTAAACAGAACCGGTAAATACTGAATTTCCCCTCTATAGCGGTTTCAAATCACGAACAACTCTACAAAAATGCTTTTTTTATCGTCACTTTAACGATCATAATCACTGTACTTCTGTTTAAAACAAGAAAAGAAGAATACCAGAAAATTTTGGTAGAATAAGGATTGCAAAGATTGCTCTGTCGTCTACCAATTTATCAAGCTAAAAATATTTTTTTGAAAATAGGCTCTTCCTATCAAAATCCGGCTACAAAATTATGGGATACGAATGTGAGTTTAAGCCGACGCTAAATATAAGCAAATATGTAAAGAAACTACTGTATATCATAATTGAACGCGGGGCGTCATTTGAATGAAGTTGACAGAAAAAGTTGACGCACAGCTCGCGTTCATTTTTGTCATTGAACGCGTTACAATGAGTGACGTGTGAACTCGCCCTTAGTCTGGCACATGAGGATAGATTCCTACGCTAGCCCAGGCTGCTCGCCGTCACTACCAGCCACTACAGGCTATTCGTCAAAAACCAGAGGGCCCGCGAGTGATACCAGCGACTGTTCGCAGAAGCAGCTATATCTACAACGGCTGGTCAGCACAAGCCGGACGACCTGCGAAAGCTGTTAGGACCATTCGTACAAGCAACGCTTGCCGTTCAGTAATATGATTTTTCTTAATAAAATTTATATCGTATAAGTCACATGGGTGTACATTTTTGATAATAGCTACATATACTATGAAGTTTTGAACCATCCAAAAATTTGTTTTACCTTTCACCATCTGTACGATAAATAGTAAAGCTTTATTGGTCAAAGCAATGTTTGCATTATAAAGTTACCGCATGTACATGAGTGACCTTTAATGTGCTTTTGCAGGTTTAGCCCAGACTACTGCGTTGATCATCGGCTTCCCGGGCATAGTGGTTTCAACTATCCTTACCTGCGGTATTTTCAAGGTTGGTTATGTCGATAATTCTTCGTCGTTGTTGTATAAGCCCTAAATCCTGTAGATCTTTTCATGTAGCGAGTTCCCGAAATAGAGAAGTTCCGAAAATGAAGCTTCTCGAAGTAGACAAATTCAGAGACGTAGACAGTACATTCGCCAGCTATTAATAAGGAAGAGTGGCAATAGCAAAGTAAGTCTACGCCATATAGAGTGGCCACCATAACAGTGTTGTGTAGCGCTATTGGTAGTGCATACAACAACCAACTTTACGATTGGCTGTGCATGGGCTTAGTTAAAGCAAACGTTTGCTGTACAGCTTGCCATCCCAAAACAATATTTCTCTCTACGATTTAGGAGACCCACTGTATAACTGATTTAAAAAAAATATACGGCACCAACATAAAACACGAAGAATATACATAATTTTATCGTAATTGATCTGCACTCATCACTTACCTACTAATTTATAAAAATAAATATTGCGCCGCGAAGGGGCCATCAACTGTTCACGGGATAAAATATCGAAGATGTCAGTAAAAAGCAAAGCGTTCGATCCCTGCCGGGCATCCATGATGTTGAATAATGGGAAGCTGAAGCAATGAGTGGGCCAAGCCCAAGTGCTTGGGACGTTGCCCTAAGATTGCACCACCATGCCTTCTGCTTTTGCATTGTTATTCCAAGCACAATTGTGATGTCTCCTAAGCCGAGAGCTGGGGCCACATATTAAATGAACGAAGTTCTGCTTGTAGCGTGGTTTTCTGTAGCAAGTTTTACAGAATACAGATCCCTTTGATGAGAATTGTGGCTAGCTTGTAGCGTAAGGCGGATGGCGTACAATGAAAACTGTGACGTCACCAGCCATATCCTTTGACACGTTCAGTAATTATAGAAGTACTAGATTAGATTAGATAGGCGGCAGTAGACGAACCAACAGGCCCATTCTCAAAGAGACACCGAAACTTACGCCCCGGCCTTCTAAGAGCTATTGCCATTAAGTGAGTAGGATATAAACGACTGGGGG